>WEIV01001929.1:12170-58727 GCA_013390005.1 Calyptomena viridis
GTCCAGCCTGGAGCTGACTGACATTGGCTCTGCTGGAAATGGAGAAACTTCCAGCAGTTTCTCAAAGAAGCCTCCCCATAGGCCCCCCTGCTAACAAGAAAAAACCTGGCCACTAAAAACTACCACAGTAGTGAAAAGAGGTATTGATATAATGGGGGGGGGGGGGTTGGTTCTCTGTGTCCTTTGTGTCTGGTGGATGTGGAAGCTTCCAAAGCTTTTCACTTTACTCTTTGGGAAAGATCTTTCTCTAGTTTTAGTCATCAAAATCATCATTGTGGGTAATTTTGGTTACAAAAACTTTGCACTACGTAATTTATTTTTAAGTAGTTTTCAAGGTCTACAGTGGTGACTCAGAGATAATGGCCAGTTGTATGAAATGACATTTAAAGCAGCTTTTAGAGGACTGGTATGTAAACCTTAACTGTTACATTCTGGAAAGTTTATTACGTAAATTGTTAGAATAAACAATTACTTTGAGATATCTAGACTTAGGTATGAAAAATCCTACCCACAATGTCCAGGGGAGTATCTGCCAGCATAGACTAGAAGAGTACTGCAGACATGTACATGAAAAGTTATGTGTGGAAGCATTTTCTCTTTCCTTAGATGTAACTTAGTCTCTTAGTGTCCCAGAAACATAACTAGTAAGCCACTTTGTAGTTACTTGACCTCAGTTTATTTGCCTCAATATGATCAAATTTAAAAACTGTGCTTTCCTTTAAGTGGGTGAGAATGAACAAGTGCATGAAGTGTTGAAGTAGTGCCAATTGAAAAATAAGCTATTTGGGGACAGAAGGAGTTTTTTTCTCTCTATGAAGAATGTTGATCCTACTGAACCAAAAAATGACACCTGTTGTTGACTTAGCTGAAACCAGATTTTATCAGAGGAACCAAAACAACAACTCTAAAATAGGTAAGTGTAAATCTGATTCTTGCAAATGTCCAGCTTCCATGGACAGATGTGCAATTCAGCATTTCTAAATTCAGTCCTGAGTGATAAGCCTGTTTAAGTCTGGAAAGCTCAGTTGCATAGTTGGATTTGACTGCAATAATTAAAAGTAGTAAAAATAAAGTAATTATTATTGGGGTTTTTTTTAAACAAGAACTTGCAAACCATTTCTGCCTGGTGTTCCAATGCAGTACTGCTTTTGCAGCCACGGATGAAATTTTGTACTGCAGTGTTTGCAAGGCTTGGAGGAGCTGTGAGAATCATTTCTATCTGACTGGTAAAGATTGCCTTCCCAGTTACTTTTTGTCATTCATTAGTGGAGAAATAAGTGCTCAGTATTGCCAATAACATTTAGGTCAGTACTCAGATGCTCTATGAAGAGATGGTATTAAATATCTATAATTATCATTCCTGAATCACTGCATTCTCTTGTAACTTGATCATGTTGCAAAGTGATTTTTTTTTTACTCCCTGTGTGATTTTTTTGACTATGGTACAAAATTTATCTGATGAGGTAAGGTAAAATTCTCCAAGTCTTCAAAGATAATGCCTCATGCTTTCTATATTTATGATGTGTTCTAAGACAGATCTGTACAATTACTGGAAAAGTTTTACAGATCCAATTCTATCATAATTCTGTCTTCAGAACTCCTACTTCTTGATAATGAGAGTTTCAAAGTATGGATTAATGGCTAGAGCTGACCCCTATCCCTTGACGGCGACATCCTTCTTACAAGCGCAGAGAACAGTCTTTCCTTTCAACAAATGCTTGAATTTAAGATAGTTACTTAAGAAATAAGATTAGAAAGAACTATATATAGTGTTACCTACACAGGTCTCTATAGGAATTTCTGAAGTTAAAGAAATTGCCAGTAAAATCAGACTTAATCTTAAATTAGCTATTGGCATTACCCCCCGAAAGGCTGACAACTTTCTGCAGGGTGTTCCTGTTAATATTTGTATATATATTTGTAATAATTTATATCTATTATGTAGTTCAGTAGTCATAAAGATAAGACCTGTGACACTAAGCACATTGCCAAATGCTTGACTCCTAATATGATGATTTTATTCCCATTAAATCCTATTGGGGAGAACTTACAAGTTTGTACTGACCTTGAATTCAGCATGGGTTCCAAGGGGAAACTGAAGCAGCTTTCTTTCACCATGCTTATTACAAAGCAGAGAAAGTCTCTTTGTTCTTATGTGTGACACGCTGTCCCTTCTCTCTAATCATGAGCAAAGTGGCTACTTTAGAAAAGAGGACAAGGAAAGCAAAATTCAATGTGAAATTTTCCTCATGGTGCAAACTGTACCAGTTTTGCAGAGGCTACCTGTTCATCACTGTGTTTATTAGCATGGGTGGACCTTTCTTATACACAATCCCATTAATAGTGATGGCAAAACATCCAGAGACAGCAAGTTCCCAATCTTCTTTACACGGAATGTGAAAAAAAATACATCCACTCTTTGCTTTTAACTTGATGATTAGTGATTTAGTTTAGTTTGCTCCAGTTCTGGTATTATAAGAAACAATGAAAAATTATTCAATGTTTACCTTCTTTGCCATGATTCCATCATGTTTCTTTCACTTTTTGCTTTCTAGGCTAAGTTTTAGTGAGCTTAGGCTCTGCTTGTGTAGAAAGAAGCCTCTCCAATTTCTTTGATCCTATTGCCTTTTGTATAATTTCCTTTCTTATTCTACTGTCTCCTTTTTGAGATGGAACAACCAGAACGAGGCATGAAAATTAAAAGCTGTTTGCTTTAGGAATTTGTACAGCAATATAGCAGTTTCCTGTTTCATTTTCTATTATCTTTCTACCAATTCATAGCATTCAATTTTCCTTTTGATTAAGCACTAAGATGGAAATTTCAAAACCTATGACCTACAGATCCCTTCCTTCAGTGGTATAAATTCATTCAGAGTTCATTATTTGTATAGCTGGGGAAGTTTTTACCACACGTATTATGCAAATCAGTGACAATAAATTTTATTTTCCATTTTATTATTCTGCTCAGTAGTACTTTTTTTTTTTCAGAACACCATAATAAATTTTAATTTTGACCACTGAAGTTATTTTTTATCAATTGCATGTGTTTTTTGTAATTTTTATGTCATTTTGCAGTCTCAGGCAATTTGAGAATATACTTGGTCCCTAGTATAGTTCCATATAAGACATCACCTCTGACAATCCTCGTTTTTCTTTTTTTTTTTTTTTTTTGAGAATGAGCCTTTATTGCTGTAATTTGATATTTATTTTTCTGACAAGTACTGATCTGCAAGATGGCTTCCTACTTTTCCATGTAAAAGCTCAGTTTCTTTGAAAACATTGCAATAGTTTTTGAAAATCTAAGATGGGTTAGTTGGGAAACCTTCTCCACATGAATAATGACTCCTTGAAAGAACTCTTACCTCTCAAATCTGAGAGGCATAAATTTGCTGTTCAGAGGTTGAATATCCCCAATTATATTATGTCTATTTGTTTGAATACTAATATAATTTCTATTAATAGACCTGGACTGAAAGTCATATTCCTTGGTTTGTGATCCTCTTTGAAGTCTTCTTTTTTTGTGTGTGTGGTTTTTGTTTTGTTTTGTTTGTTTGTTTGTTTGTTTGTTTTGTTTTGTTTTGTTTGTTTGTTTTTTTTGTTTTTGTTTGTTTTTGTGTTTTGTGTTTTGTGTTTTTTGGTTTTTGGTTTTTGGTTTTTGGTTTTTTTAAATTGTGTTATCATTGTTCCCTTCCCTTTGACAGTATATGTCATAAGAGTAAGAAAGAAATTGTGAAATATGTAACTCAGCAATTTTATATCTGGGCTTCTTTGGACCCCTTAGGTGAACAACATCTGGCCCTGCTGATTTCTTTTTAAACATATTACAAACTGATTCTCAAATTTTTTCAGCAATGCCAATCTTGCAGGGCAGGTGAGGTATACCAAGTGTACTGATTCAAGAGAGTTCCATTTATGACTGTATTTGTGTCCCAAGAAAGATTTGTCTCCCCTCCAAATCTACATAAGATGGGAAAACTCATATTTTCTGTTACTGCCTCTAATACCTAAGAAATGTATTGTAGCTTATGGCAGTGAAAATCAGGCTACCATTTCACATACACCAGAAAACAGCATCCACACCACATGTCTGAAATAAAGGATAAGTTAAAAAGACCTATCCCACTGTATTTAGAATTATTGAGAATGTAGACCACTGTGATAAAGTGTTGTAGCACTAGAGTATAATGACTTTAGTCTACTAAACATTTATAAAGGTAGTCTACAAAGAAACTGAAAAGAACTTGTCTGAGCTTTTTTTGCTTTCCTTATAATACATTGAAGAAATAAAAAAATATATGGGGAAAAAAGGGACTAATTCTTTTGTTACATACTAACAAACAGATTTAGGAAAACCACGGGAAAATGAGAAGTTATTAGGTGGGTGTTTTCTATAATGAAAAATTCAGATTTTTTTTCTGCATATTTCTTTTTACAGAGTTTCCAAAAAGAGTGAATTCATCTATGAAAGGCATGTGTGATTTTAATTTTCATCGATGAAAACAACTTTGATTATGTGCTTTTGGAACCTGTGTACACATACATACTTGGGGAAAAAAGGATGTATAAACATATCTTTTGACATCCCTCATTCTTTCTCTTTCAGTTTTAATTAGCAGAGATGTGAATTTTGTTTAAAAATTGTTAATAAATTTTTCCATAAAACTAACATGGTATTACTGATATTGTTATGTTTTAACAATAGCAGAGAATGAAAGCCTTTAGAAGGGAAAAGCACAAGCTCTTTCACAGTGTCTCTAGTAAAAAGAAGCAAAGATTGCCCATTGAAAGAAAAGAAAATTGGGTTATGTGCTCTTTAAGTATAAATATGTGACAGGTTCAAATAACCATTTGAAAATAGTCTTCAAACAAATTCCCTGGTACTGTGCTCTAACTTTTTTTCCCCTAGCTTAAAAAAGCCTCTCAGTTAAGAAGTTCTAGAAAATTTGAACAAAGCCACAAGCTATTAACAACTGTTAAAAATAACCACTATCTTCAGAAAGTTCTTTGTTACTTTAGCTACTTTGCTTTTCTTTAAGGAGCATAAGAAGGAGTGTTCACCTAGAAAGAAATCAAAATCACTCTTAACCACAATGCTTATCTAGGCCTAGTATCTTCATTATGCAAGATAAGATGTATTGTTTTTTCCTTTTTTTCTTGTTCATGTTTTGCACTTTTTTGTCCATGGGATTAGGATTATGGCCATGATTGAGAAAATATCCTGGAGACTTTAGACATCTTTTATGTTTCCTTGCAGTAGATTCTGTTGTTGGAGACATAATTACAGGGAAACTCTGGTGTTTTGAATGGAAATTTGCAATAATTTGAAATGTGAATAAGTAAATACAGTGGTAGCAACAGGTTCTTAAAGAAGGTTAGCAGAATTCCAGAATGTTTCAAAAGCAGACATTTAAAGTAAATGTAGAGTTAACATCTTTTGCTAATGACTTTTACCTGTATTTTCCCATTCAGATTAAGTTAATCATATGCAGAGGGAATATTTCTAAGAAAACAGTAACTGATAAAACTATGAATGTAGCTACAGATAACACTATTTTTCCATTGATACTTCCATAAGAAATGATGGTATGAAATATATGTTTGTAATTTATACATGTATGTATATAGTTTACAATAGATCATAGTTACATTTATAATCCATTATTCTTAGTAGTTCTATCTCTCCAATATCTCTTTAACAGAATTTTAATAAGGCTGTTAATGCGTTAACAGCCTTCATTCAACTATCACATTAAAGGGCAAAAGTCATGACTTGAATAGGTTTCATTCATCAGGTACTGTGTTTTCTTACATGTTTATTAGTGCATAAATAAACCCTTTAGAATAAGTATTAATCAAATGGGACTAACTCCTTCTCATCCTCTCCCTTGTCTCACATTTGTTGCTCTTAATCTTTTCTCAGACCTTTTCTGCCAAACAACAGATAAATTTGAGCCTTCACCTGTTGCTACATCACTAGTGAGTTGAGGTGATTGACCGGAAGTGGTTACAATGTGAAATGCATCATAAAAGCACTCTCAGGTTGCTCCCAGAAGACGTAGTCAGAAGATGTGGCTAATCTGTTCACTTCCATTATTCAAAGAACCTAAGGTGCTAGCCTGCAAATCTATTAAATCCTTCCCTTCATATAGATAAATTTGTGTAGTTGAATGCATCACAGTCAACAAGTATTTTTGGAATGTTTATTCCTAAAAGCCTAATGCCTTAGTGTTTCTTCTCATATTGTTCTGTCATCTACACATGCCTATATTATAGCTGTGTCTGTTCATCCTGTTTCCCATGCATCCACCTACACTGATCTTTGTAGACTTCTCGTAGTTTCTATTTCTTCATGCTCTGTCGTAGACTTGTCAGGATAAGAATATGTCATGCAGGTTTAAGATTTTGCTTTTGGAGGACATTATAGAAGAAATAATTTAGTTGCCATTCTTTCCTGAAGTACTGAAGTCCCTTGAGTCTTCTAAGTGGTACATCTTAGCCTAATAGACGAGGAGCTGCTGAGCAGACGTATTTTTACCACCTAGCCCAACTTCTATGCCCAAGATATATGTGCAATGCTTGAGACCATCCTGACAAAGCATCTTTTCTTTCAAAGCAGAAGGAAAAATGCTGATATGAAATCCAAGGTCAAGTGAGTCTTGCAATTCCAAGAATACATTATTTCATTTTCCTCTCCTTAGGTAACCAGAGGTTCAATTGTACTCTACAGCCAAGTTAAGGGATTCACCCCACTTTCCTCCTTCCCCTTATAATCAGACTGTCCCAAAATAGATTGACAAGTGCTCTTATTCTTACTTGATACAAATAGTGCTCCTTTGAAGAGGCCAAGGACACACTCTTAGATCCCTAAATGTTGATGATGACTACACTTGAAGGGTGGCAATTTTCTACCAAATTTCTAGGTAGACAGACAGGTTGCTCATTGCAGGTAGATGCCTCTGTCAGGTGGACAATCCTGTCAAGGCAAGTGAAGAGTCTTGATATGGTAGAAGGTGCCTGAGTGGCAATATTCTGTTCTTGTGACAGAAATAATAAAAAAAAAGAGATTGTGGCTATGAGTCATCTTTCCAAAATTTTGGTGTAGGATACACTCTTTCCTACCTGTATAGAGAAAGGAGTGTGATGCTGCTACCGAGATGTGCCCAGGCAGCCAGCACACTCCTAAGGCTGTGGGCTTAGCTGAGCTGGTGGAAGGGAGCCTATGAAAGCCTGTACACGTTAGCCAACAGAGCAACACTGTGCAGCATGGCTTGGGGGTGTAGTGCTAAGTTGTGAGGGTGTTGTGCTTCAGGTTGCAGTGGCAGATGAAAGCATGTTCTCACCAAAGGCCTGAGTTTGTATCCTGTAAATCATTCACATAAGAAGAAAGTCCCCTGGCTCTTCCTGGTTTTATCAAGAAGCATACTCAGTGACATTCACCCTGTGGTTAGTTATCACAAGCTCTTCAGGAATTTGGCTTTGAGGGGAGAGTTGAAGGCATTTGTTCAGGACAGAGTGAATATAGCTACCGAGCCTTTTACATTTATTCAGTATGTCCACTAATTTCAATTGTGCATTGCTCAAAGTGGTTACGGCACTCATTAATGTTTTACAATGTAATAACTCATACCCTACAGTTCAGTGATCTATCTGGCATAGCTTCCAGTACAGCTTAATGTGTGCTCATTTGGGTGAATGACCTCTTAGAGAAAGAAAAAAGCGGACTCTCAAATTCATTTTCTCCCTTTGCTTTAGAGTTTCTTAGCTGTTTCCTTTTCTTCTGACTACTGATTTTCCTCAAATTTACTAGACAAATTTTTACATTCTCAAGCAGTCTTGCTTTTGCATCACGACAGCAAGATTTCTTCCACCAGGATTATTTAAACCTTTGAAAATAGAATACGCACCTTCCACATGGGAAGATTCCTGGACTGAAATAACAGCTGTGTTATTCAGTGTACATCAAAAGTATCTTCACTGAAGTTGATGCAGTTGCAACAAATATAAAAATAGCAGAAATGAGATGTATTAAGACCTAGTACTGTGAGTCCTTGGGTCATTAATTTCTCATTTTAAGCTTATACCAATCAATCTCAATCAGAAGTGGGAAGAAAAGAGAGAGAAAGAGAAATTAAACAGAATTATTAAACACACGTTAATTTATTCAGCATGTGATCTATTACCTTAAAGATTATTAAATTTTATGATTTGGGAATTTTTTGTTTATTTTCTTGTGTATCTTTGGATAAAGAAATTGCTTCTTTTTTTTCAAGTAAGTGATAAGCACATGTCTGAATTAATAAGCAGATTTGCTGCCTCCTATTTTCAAGCCCACTAATTATTTTTATTCATGTTCCTCCTTTTCTTGCAATACATAGCTATACACATTTCATATCATCATTTTATAAACTTGCCGTCTTTTGGTTTGATTATGTTATTTTTTTCATTAAATCTGAATCCTAAAAAACCCTAATTTCCAGTTAACCTTTTCATGCCACAAGCTTGCTAAATTCACCTTAAACTATAAGCTGAATAATGAGGGTTTTTTTGCTTGAAACGGTGAAATTTTTTAATTCACCATCATCTAATCTGCCTACCTATTCTCTGTCTGGATAAAGGTTTAAATGTATAGATAAATACTTAGTGTATCTAAAAAAAGAGAAGAGACATAACAGTAATCCCTAAATCAGCTTTACGTGCTGCCTTAAAACAGTGGTATACTTTGTATCATTTAAATAGTAAACTCCAAAACATGTTCTAAATTCATTGCTCTACTCCCAGGGAGGAGAAGACACACTGAATTATATTTCAGGTGCGGGGCTAGCACAGGCATGTGTTGCTCTAGACAAGCAAAAAATAATCAGAAATACCAGTGTATGAACTAACCTACTTTCCAAGTCAGTGACACCAAAGCAGTTTATCTGTTTTCTTGGAAACATGCCTTTACTTCTGTCTCCTTCCTTCTTGAAATATACTGCACACAGAGCAGCTGCCAAGCCAGATGAATCACATACTAGGGGGAATTGCTGAAAATAAACAGAGTTCAGATTGAAAATAGGACATGGGTATAATTGCAGGAGAGAAAAACAAACATGATTTTCACCATTGTGATTTCCTCTTAGCCACTTTCCAAATGCTTCATGTACTGTGGAAATATTCTAGAAAAGAGGTGTAGTGGCTTGAGCTGAATCAAAAACTCACTGGTATCAATGCCTTTTGACCATCAAAGGTTTGGATCAGGCCCTCAGTCTCCCAGTATCCTACATTCAAGATGCATTATACTCATACATATATAGTTTTATAGTTTTTAGTATATAGTTTTACTATACTCATGTATTAGTAAAAGACCTGAAAGAGTGCACTTCAGTACAACATGAAGTTTGGTGCCTACGTCCAAAACCGAAATCAAGTCCTATGCAACTCGGGTGTTACCAGAAAGAAGGAGCATGTGCCTGACTGCCCAGGCACGTTCCACCTCCTGTGTCCCTGGGTAGTTCAGTGGCTATTTCACAAGCCATCAGATGGAGTATCCAACAGACAAATTGAATAGACTCCTAAAAAAATTATGAAGTTTACTTTCTTAAAAGACAGCTAGATAAGCAATTTCTCTTGCAATGCAAGATTTATTGTTCTATAAAAAAAAAGACACAACAGAAAGGTACACTGCTTTTTCTGTATTTCACCTTAGAGGTGGTTATATAGATTTCTTTTCCTGATCAGAGGCTTTATAAAGATTTAAGGAACAATCACTGTGAAAAGGCTGTTTGGAAAAGGATTTTTAGAATTCAGATATTCTGTTGCCGATGTCTTAATCATTAAGTTATGAACCAAATACTTATTTCTGGTTTTGGGGGGGGGGTGTGTTTGTTTTTTTGTGTGTTAATTTTCCAATCCAGTTGGTCCTGGGTTTTTTATTACTCTCTACCTTGGTTTCATCAGAATAGGGTCCAGAATTTTTTTATTTCTCCTTAAATGTCTTTCCAGATAAACCCAGATACTCTTATTGGAGGTTACATATAGCATTTAAATATTTTCCTAGCACGCTTTTGTTGTCCAAAAAACAAGTTTCTCATTTTGTTGTGAATATTCTGGCACAGTGACATAAAATGAGACAGTAGCAACAATTACACTGTCTTTTTCTTGTCCTTATTGGGCTGTGCTTAGGGGTGCTGGAAGAAAGCTTGCCAAGCCATATTGTTCTAGAAATGCAGATATAGAAACACCAGGCCCAGCCATGCCTTATGCATTAAGCTTCTCATCTAAGTCAAAACTGAGGAAGAGCTACACATCTATCAGATGGGTACCACTGGGTTAAGAGAGCAACTAAACTGACATACACAAAGTCATTGTTTGGGACTACAGAAAAATTTAGGATCCCAGCTCAGACTAGATACTTAAATCCTTCAGTAGGTCTGATCCTAAATTAACTAAAAATGTGTATGCCTCCATTAAAACATCAGGTCAGGCAGCAGAGTAAAGTCTAGCGTGTTCTTAACCACCATTTGTATCTTATTCCCAGGATTTCTTAGTAGTGTGGAGAAAGAGAGATCTGATTGCAGATGGTTCTTGACCTAACAGATCCATCTTGCGTGCTCAGAGCATTTAATCACTGCTGGTTCTGCAGTATTGCCCCAAAAGGAGCTGTTGTATGTATAATAGTCTAATCTAGTCCCTCCATGGTGTCACTCTTGAGCCTTTAATAAGAGGCAGCACAATCTCAAAAGTTCTTCCCTAGCTATGGATCAAATAAAACCCATACTGAAATGAAAGCATGCATCCTTATTCCCCTAGATGCGAATCACAGGTGCTCTAAGTACCATCGTTGAACATAACCTTAGTGAACTTGGTTTTCAGTACTTCAAGACATGTTGCTGTAGCCTCTTTTGTTACAGGGATATTCCTGAAAACACAATAACCGAATCCTGAATAACCAAAAAAATTTTTCTTCTAGTCACCACTGAGGTTACTTTATTTCATGGCATTAGCACAGCTATTATAAGAACTGACCAGTTCTCTTCCAGGACTGTTTATTTTACAAAGGATCTTCCAATTACAGACTGTGGTCCAAACTCAAGTATTTTACTTGTTCAAACATATGTGTTGGAGTCCAGGATATTGGAACTACACCTCAAATTGCTCTGGAGGGTCTGGGACCCTTGCAGAGAACCCAGCAGGATACAGTTTTTGATATGTGTCCCTGCAAAAAGCTTCCAACACTCATGGAAGAAGCAAAAGCAACAAAAAATATAATTTAGATCATAGTTTAGTTTGTCATAAAAGTGAAGCTTGTGGCTTTAGGTTTTGTAGTATAGATATAAAAGAAAACAAGATGGAGGATTTGAGGTGTTGCCTTAAGTTCTTTCTTCTTCTTCTTGCCCTTTGTACTGCAGCAGAGCTGGCATTTACAGATTGGTAGAATAGATTTGANGAGGCCGGCAGACATATGTATTGCATGTATATTTGGCTTTAACACTGTAGTCTGTATTCAAGCAAAATTTCCCACTATGGAAAAAAATAGTACTGTAATTTGGCATCCATTTGCAATCTATTTTCAAATGGTATTGTTCTCCTACCGCCACTTTTTGTTTCTTGCTTTGATAATTATTGTTCTGCTCTCAGATTTCTCCCACTTTAATAATTTATTAAATTTATTAATTAATTTTCTTTTTCCTTCTACATAAGAGACAGTAAAACTTGCCAGAACTTCAAGATAAGGAGACAGAATTCATACAAAGGTATGAATTTCCTGCATGTGTTAATAAGACTGCAATGGATAATGTCTTATTTCCTCTTTTTCCTCTTCTTACCAGTCTTAACATGTTCAGTACTTTTTGGAATCCCTGGTAAATATTGAGAAGATACTCTAGTGTGGCGATTGCAAAAAACCCCGCATCTATGTCCAACTGTTTTTTTTTTCATCTATGAAGACCTTTGCCTCATTTTCAAGGAAGATGACCTTTATTATATGGAAACAGTGAAAGAAAAAGTAAAATATTAGAAATAAATTTTATTTCTCTTCCACAGATTATCTTCCATTGTGAAAATGTTTCAAAAATCTTGCAGAGAGAGATTTTGTATTTCAAATATTTTTTTTGAGAGAAAATTGTAGTCTTAGATCCTTGACTTTTTTAAGGCCTCATTATTTAGAAACATGCCTTCTGATTGTGTATGTATACATATATGTAGTCATACAGGTACGTGCCAATAGTTGTAGAGTGGCATCTGCTGTCATATGAGACTAAACAGTGCTGTTTCTGTTAAGTTTTTAAGATCAATAAAGTTGTTATGCCCTTCAAAGGTTTTCCGGTTAAGTTGCGTGAGCAAACAAAGCACATTTTTAAATTGCATGAAGAGGAGATTTATTCTAACCTTTGAATGTATAGAATCATAGAGGCATAGAATGGTTCGGGTTGGATGGAACCTTGAAGATCATCTATATCTAAACCCCACTTCCACGGGCAGGGACACCTTCCTCTAGACCAGATTGCTCAAACCCCCATCCAGCTTGACCTCCTGAGCTTGGAGGAGGTGATTCTTGAATATTAACTAGTATTCTTGGGCCTCTCTTTCCTATGGGGTTTTGTCCCATGGCACTCTCTCAAGCAGATCCCTGAAGAGTCTGCTCTCCTGAAGTCCCGGGCAGTGAGCTTGCTGTGTACCCTCCTCACTGCCTTGGGGATCTTGAACTCTACAATTTCATGGTCACTGCAGCCCAGACTGCCCTTGAGCTTTGCATTCCTCACCAGACCCTCCGTGTTGGTAAGAACAAAGTTCAGCATAGCACCTCTCCTCATTGGCTCTTCCATCACCTTGAGAAGGAAGTCATCATCAATGCATTTCAGGAACCTCCGGAGTTGTTTATGCCCTGCCGTGTTGCCCGCCCATCAGATATCAGAGTGGTTGAAGTCCCCCATGAGAATCAGGGCTTGTGAATGCAAGGCTGCTCCTATATGTCCATAGAGGGCCTCACCCCCTTGGTCTTCTTGGTCAGGCCTGTAGCAGATCCCTTGTACAATACCCTCCCTTAAATCCTGACCCATAAGTTTTCAATTGACTCCTCATTCATCCACAGACAGAGCTCCATGCACTCCAACTGTCCACAGACATAACGGGGGATGCTCTCTTTTCATCTCCTCTGCTTGTCCTTCCTAAAGAGCCGCTGTGCTACCATTCTGACATGCCCAACTCTATCACCACAACTCTGTGATAATAAGATTGTAACCCTGATGGCATATTTATATCTCTAACCCTTCTTTTTTATTGCACATTTCATGTGTATTTGCATAAAGGCATTGAAGTTGGACTTGTGCTGAAGTCAATTAGGTGGCTGAAGTGGCAGGAATTCCTTTGTGATGCTCTTCAGGTACTCTCCTACTGACCTGCAACCACTCTAGAGGTTCTGGGCATCTCTTGCTGTCACTGATGTCAAACTGGGATGAGCAGGATGGATTGAGGTTCCCCTCCCTCAGCAACTTTAGTTTAAAGTCCTCTTCACCAGTTTGGCAGACCTGTGACTAAAGATGCTCTTCCCCTACTCTGACAGGTGGACACACATATGGACTCCTCTATACACTGTATTCTAAACAACACATCTCTGCAATCTCTTTATTCTTTTGGTAATAAATAAAACATTGGGGTTTTGTAGGCTTGAGTAAAATATTGTTGATTTTCTTAAAATATTAGGCTACTAAGACTAACAGGTTCCTTTCTTGTTGATCTAGAAATAAATTACACAAAGTCCAGGCAGATGTAAATAACAAGCAACATTCAATTTCCTTTTTGGGACTGAAAATCTAAACTTGTTCTTCAGGAGAAAAGTTTCTTTTAAGAATTGCAGCCATAGGAAGATTAAGGCAAATAATGAATTTTGCCTCTTGCCGCAGTTTCCTCGAAGATGCAAATCCAACCCCCCAGCCATATGGCATTTCTTTCAAGACTGAAAACTTGCTCAAATGCTGCCTCCTCAGAGCGTTCAGTGCTTCCCTCTGGTGGTCTGTCCCATAAAACATTCTCATAAAAGAAGTTGAAACTCTCACTCTTTGAACTCAGGACATTTTGTGAAGATGTAGATCCATAGAAGTTTTCAAATGGGTTCTGAAATGGCTTTGACTAGAATATTGTCAAAAATATTTTAAAATTATAGAATGTTTTCTAATGTGATCTGGGTTTCCAGTTTGGATTAGGTATGTGGTATTGGTGAAATTTAACTAAACTTGAAAGCTTAGGAAAATTGCCAGATGATATTTGACTCAGTTTTTAAGAAATCAAGAATCAAAGCCAGCTGTGTATTATTCTAGGCAAGCTGACTTCTTAATCCCTTTAGGAAAGGCAGCCAGGGAATCAGCATATTTTCTTGTTTCTGACATAATTGTACAACAAACCCTTTGAATCTACTATGTGCTGCCATGCTTATTCTGTGTTCTTTCATGAAACATATTCTTGCAGAAATTATGACATTCTTATAGGACAACATTGTATACTTTTGTTGTTTTTGTATTTTCCAAAACAATCTTCTTTTGGCATTCAAATATATACACCTATAACCTCATTTTCAGAGTTGCTGTCATAGTATTTTCACAATTTTTTGGTAACGAGGACCTAAAATAGGCTTTTAATATAGACATCCACATAAAAAAAAAAAGGAAGTAAAAGCAGCTAATAACTATGGGTAGCATTTGCAAAGTGGTGCCACATTTTAATTCACCCTCCTTTCCTTAACTCATCTGCTTTTAAATGTAAGTTAACTTCCATTCAGTTTGCTGCAAAAGACATTTTTCTGTGAAATATTAATCTTTCTACTCTTTTCTCATACATTTGTTTACATAGTTTTCCTTATATACTTTCATACACTACTGTTAATACATAAATACTTGTTCTGTAAAAGTGGTCCATTTCTTTAGAAATTGCTATCCTCTTTGCTATTTCCCTTTCTTTTATGAGACCATGTTTTAATTTTTTTTTTTTTTAATGAAGTACTCCTGCAGTGACTTAAACAGCAGTCAAGGTAAAATACGGGAACAACTGAATCTAAATTGGAAAGCTCATTCTGTTAGCTCTCATGCTGTTAGCTCTCATGCTGAGTTATTGCTGCTTTTTACAGCTCCTGGTGCTTTCAAATTTTGGAGAATGCAGGAAAGACAAGGATATCCAGGCCATAGATCTATGTTGCATGTATGGGAACTTAACCAGAGTTAGGATTGGACCTGTCTGGACAAGTGTGATTTTCACTGGAAGAATGGTTCAAAAAATAGTAGTTGGTGGGAACCCAACCCATTTGTGTTACCCCTCAGAGTTGTCTTATATAAAACAATTTCTAAGTAGGATATAAGTGAAGCTCATCTTGTCACATAAACCTGACAAAACTGTATACTTTGAAAGTAGTGCCTTTGAAGGTCACCACTGAGGTGGATGTCTGGAATGGATTTCAAATTCCAATATTCCACAAGGTATAAATTTTAGCAGAAAAATACAGAATGAGATACTCAATTGCCTTACCTAAGATTCTATGTCAAAATTTTGACTATTCTATTGGCCTCTCCCATGACCAGGGACTGAGAAAGAAAAAATATACTGTATTGCCTAGAGTGCACTAGAAATCTGGTAAGAAACTTCACTTTAAATAATAATAATCTTGAATGGAAACAAAAAGTTAGAAGTTTGGATTTATTTCCTTTGTAAAAGAGGAATAATGATTTAAAAAAAAAATCCATTTAAAAAGAAAACAGAAAATCATCTCATTTTCAGCTTTCTCTTTAGCTAGACACATCTCATCTTCCTAAATCCCTGAGGACCCAGCAACATGACTCCACAGGCAGGTAGAAATTCTGTAGCTGAAACAATACGGCATTCTGGAACACCATTCAGGCCGACTGGCAAGTAGATAAATAAGCAATCAAGCAGAGAAGCAGACAACTTGTCTTAATCATTTAATCCCTTAGATAAATTTGAGAGAATCAATATAGAATAATGGAGTATTTTAGTTTGATGTAACTGGCTTTTCAGTTTATCTTAAGAGTAGTTTGCACTGCCAGAATGGCATTCACCGGGGATATCAAAGCACTTCCCAAGTGTTTCTGAATGAAGCCTGGCAACACATCATTCACATTTGGCAAGAAACAAACATGAGAATTGATGGAAACTTTTCTTTTTACTGGACATGATCCAAAATAGCATTGCATCCCTTCATGCCAAGTGGAAATATCAGAACATCAGAAATCCTCCAAGAGAGAAAACCTTCTTAGTCTTGTTCTTTCAAAAATGCAGATATATTCTGGCTAGAAGGATTGGAACAAAGCAAAAGAGGTAGATCCTGGTATTATAAGTAATTTTTACTTTTGCTTAAAAGTTGCTTAAGCAAGAGCCAAACTGAACTTCCACAATAATGAAATAGAATAAGTTTCTTTTCAGAGTTATACTTTACCCATATGTCTGAAAATTTGGCAAGTGTTTTATATGCCTAGATTTATTCATACTTTTTTTAAAACATATGAGAGATTATTATAAGAGTAAATAATGCTCCCTTTAAAATGTGCTGTTGTAAGTAATAAGCTTGAGGACGAAAGCAACTCATGTCCCCAGTTGCAATTGAAAATGGGAAAATGAATAAAATAATGAAATTTAAAACCTTTACATACTGTTCATATTCCAAGTATTATTACAGAAATTCTGTCTGTAAATATATACCATGACTTAATATATATTCACTTGGTGCTGTTTATCTTGACCTTAAACAAAATAAATCATTATGTGTCCTCTTTTTATATACAATATCTTCTGTTTTTCTTTTTACTGTATATGTGTTCATTTATTACATACCTTTACCAAGTAATTTGGATCAAGAAATTCCAGTTTTTTGTTGTAATTGAAAAATAAGCACTTAATGTAATTTTTAAGATCTACAAAGGGCCAATGAGGTGTCGAACTGAAATTAATGTTTGTGCAAGAAGACCTTTCTGTAACTTTCTTGCAGTGTCAAGGTTAGATCTGATTACATCAATAGTACAATGAGAGGTAAAGAAGTCCTTGGGTACTCTTTACTCAGCTTAATGGTACCAGGCCTTTCACTAGAGATCATAAATTAGAAGAAAAATGACAATGTTTCTCACTTGTCATGGTTTGACTCTGGCTAAAAGCCGAGAGCCCACACATAGATCTAAAATTTCTCAGAGAAGGGAAAAAAAAACCCCGACTTTTGTGATAAGGATTACAAGCAACTGTTTATTAACTACTTCACACAAGCAAAACAGGCTCTAACTTAGAATGTTAAGAATTTACTACTACTACAACTACAACTACTACTAAAATCAGAGCTTAAGAGTTTAAGGGTGAGAAGTTTGATAGTTGTTACAGACACCTTTCTCCCCCCCCACCCCTCCCTTTTNGGTTCACAGGCTGAAGAATCTTCGCCCCTATGGTTCCTCACAGATTGCTGGGGCCCTATTCCAGTGTTTAAGGCATCTTCTCTTTCTCCTCTCTCTGACCTTGGTGCTAATCAAGCTCCGCACCCTCCTGTCTCTTAAGCGGCCATGATGTTCTGCGCAGACTTCCTTTCTCTACTCCTTCTTAAATATGTTATCACAGAGGCGTTGTTGCCTGACCTTGGCTAGCTTAGAGCAGAGAAAAACTCTAGCAGCTTCTTAAAGAAGCCTCTCTCCTAGCCCCCCCCAGCTAATAAAAAACTCTGGTTACTTAAAACCACAACACACTCCAATATGAAAGCATTTATTTCCTTCTTTGAGCCCTTTATTATTATACTATTATTATAGACCTTATCATCCTATTGTTACTATGGTGCATTAGTACCATCAAAACAAAGGGATTCACTTTGAATAAAGCAGATCATTATGCATTCAATAATTATTAGAGATTTGAGGAAAGCTAGCAATGGTATCCCTACCTTTTTTTTGAAATTCTTTGTTTAGCTCTTGAAGATCAATTCTGTTCTTTAGAATTTTACTGCTCTTCTTTCATTACCACTAAAAAAGCTCCCAACAACAAAAAACTGTCATTGATTCCAGAGAAGAATTAAGTTTAATAGCATTCCCAGCAATAATATTCAAGACGCAAGCGTTATGCTACATAGCATAATGTTGCTGTGCAACAATAAATATCTTAATGCATTCTGGATTCTTATTTATCTCCTGGTTTTTATATACTTGATATATATTTAGGTAATTTTTTCAAGGTTTTCATTACAACATGAGTTGGGAAAGTGAACAGTTGTAGTTTTTTTATTGTTGCTGTTGTTTAATGAAAGTCAACTTTCAATGGCAATAAGTGCAATCTGAGAAATTTGCCAGGTAGTAAATAAACCACAAAACTGTGGGAACCATCGAACCTAGTACAGCTTCACAAAGACAAAATATGTTCCACTTGCATAATAACTGCCTGAAACTAAGACCTTAGGGGGACAATAATTAGTAAAGCTCTTTCATGTTTGGAAGAATCCATTTGCAATCTCATGAACATGGGCACATCGACAATGTTTCTGAATGAAAAACTCCTATTCAGCTATTCCAGGGATGGAGAATAGAATTGGAGTTACATTATCAAACACAAAAGCCTTACAAAGGGAAAAAGAAATCTATTTCAAGAAACTTAATTTATTTCTAAAACTAATAGATAAGGAAGATAAAAATACAGAAATACAGTTCCTTTACCATTTTAGAAGGTTTTAAAATAGAGTTTTAGGGGAGTACATATATTTTGAGCAGTCACTTTAAACTTAGGCCTTTGGTCTCCTATTTCAAAAGAAGGGAAGAGAGATGGGAATTGCCAGAACATGGTTGTTCACTCAGATTCCTACATTAGGGTGGGAAGAATTGCATGGAGAAGCCTGTCTTTCTGCTCTGACTACAGCCTCCCTTGAGCAATCAGCTTATACTTGATTCTTGACATTTAGAGAGCTAAAATTAGGCAAGATAAATTCCACCTTATGGTAAATACTTCTCCATCATGACAGAAACATGAAAATGACTGTGAGGTGGAAGATAATGGGATTATCTGCATTGCTTCTGCCAGGGGTGCACTGAAGAAACTTTGCTCTTCAGCTGAGCTTCAAGTATGCAATACAGAATGCTAACACAGAAAAAGAAACCACAGCCTGCCCTAGAGAGTTTATTCATTCCCCATTGTCAAAGATACTAATAATTCTACCAGAGCAGGAGTATCTTCCAACCCTGGTGTGCTGCAATCTATTATCTCAGTCATAGTTCAGTAACGAGATTTATAACACGAGTACAGAATACACTAGAAATAAAAAAATGTTAATACATTATATTGATATCTTCCCTGATTCTTAAGGATAGCTTATTCATCAAGCTTCCCCACAACAAAAGGTCTAGCCACCATCACAAACTGAAAATATTTAAGAAATAGAATGTTCTGAGAATTTAAAAACATTTTTAAGCACCTGGATTCCTATTTTATGTGTGATGGGTGGTAAGACAAAGGTTTCTGTATAGCTACAGATGGACTACAGTGTCACACTTTTTCATTAGAGTATGGGAAAGCATGTTCTAAGAGATTTAGTTCAAAGATCCAAGGTTAAAATCAGACAAAATCTTAGTAACATCAGGGTAAATATCCCAGATCCACTATCCACTCAGTATGACTTGTCTTCTATAAATTTCAAGTTGTACTCATATGATTGCTGTGTAAACTATCACAGAAGGTAGAGTTCATAAGAGGGAACAAAAATCTCTGCAATATTGGTTGTTTTTTCTTATTGCACGAGCCATATAATTTGCCTTTGGCCAACTTGGTTTCATCTTTTCTGTGTGACATACACAAAGTCTACAATACATCAAGTCCTGTTTAATATCCCATATAAAATGATGACCCTGCTACATACACACTCAATTTATGAATGGTACGCCAAACTTTATTTGATGAGAAGATACTACAAATTCTTCTATATTAGGGACTGAGCTACATTAGCTGCACCATATTAACTAGACTTTAAAGTTCCAATGACACCTGTAGGAACTAAAAACAGTCAAGCTGCAGCATTGTGAAACAAGCAGCAAGTCATCCAGAATAGGTTGCAATACGAATTTTATTTATTACTGATTTTCTTTTTACAAGGTTTATCACAGTGTCAAATTTTTAAACATACCTGAATGTTGGTGTTGCTGTCACTAGCTGTCTCAACCTTAAATTGATGAAAAAGCATAAGTGAGATTTGACCCCAGAAGAGGCCTCATGTTCCTAGCAAGTGTGTGAATGTTTTGGTGAATAATTTTAGGACCAAAGCATCCTTGAAACACTGTGTGAAAGAATGTAAATATGAGCTAAGAACACAAGGACCGAAAGATTACTTGGAAGAAGTTAATTTGGCTTCACTCTGATTGGCAGCAGAATAAGAGGTTTTTGAGACAGCTGGGAAGTATCATGAGATGTACAGTAAATTACAAGAGACGTATCAATAAAGGAGACCTGCCCTGGGAGAAAGAAGAAGAAGAGACAACATGGACGACAAGGTAGAGTTCCCAACCTGAGCTTGTGTAATGAGTTTTATTTCAACTGTTGGTACCCTTGTCTAATTTCCCAGGGCACCCACAGTGTAGTTACTATATGATGGGGTCGATGACTATTAATTAATTCATTTATTTTCAATTGCAAAAATGCAGTAAAGTACTTATTTTTGTGAGGCATACACTGTGAAGTCTAGCAGCTGTAATATAGTTGGACATAGGGTAGCATCCAAGATGAAATTTTAGGGAGTAATACGTAACAATAACTGCAATGGATTAAGAGATAATGGAATTTGAAAGCAATTAACCTGTTGAAATTTTTTAACTGGTATATTAGTGTCATAACTACATATCGAGAACTTCCATCAGACTTTGCTAGACACCTCAAGAGATAGACAAACCTTTTATTAAAAGGGTTTAGATAGTTATGGAAGAAAATTAAAAGCTGATGATTCATTTTACTATTACAGAAGAAATGACATTACATGGAATTTATAAATTATTCTTTTTGTCATAGAATGCATAATGAATTACAATTTTTGTTCGTCACTTACCTATTATTAATTTAACAGACATAGAGATGGTATAATATATTTTCTCCAATTATAATTTTTACTATTAGAAGACTTCCTTTTCAAGTTTAGCATGGTGACCAAGAGGAATGTAGTGTTGCGGTTACAAAGAGCAAAGAAAACACATCTTGAATTTCAGTTCTCCTGCTTTACATAGCAGTCTGCTTAATAGAGAAAATGATTCTATTCCTCTTAACAGAACACACTTCTCATTATGGAAGAGTGGTGAATGCTGCTTTAATGTAGTCGCAGACTACAATGCAGGGATTGTGAGGGGCTCTTTTGGGATGCAGCTGTGTACCCGAATGCAGAAACATATTGTCCTTCCTCCAGCTAATATGCAAACAGTTGTAAGGATAATTAAATGAATGCTATTACATCGATGATTACACAGAAAATATTTATTTGTATGTGTTTACATATAAAATATCAGCTCTCTTTCCATCCAATAACTGCCCTCATTCCAGGACCTACTTTCAACATTTCTCTTTCTCTGGAGAAAAACAGTAAGTTATTAAAAGAGAAATTAATTTTTCTGAATGTTCATTTTTAAAGATATCAGTGATATAAATTAATATATATTAAGACTCAAACTATATTCTCTCTTTTTCAAGATAAAGCATTTATTATTTATGTTACACTTCTCAAATTGAAAGCAGTGCAAGTCTCAGGAGTCTTAGAGGAATTCTGCATGGAACAGATATAGCAGATAATAGTGGGTCTGTGTTGAGTGAATGTTTGGATATATCAGCAACAAAGGAGCTTTTGGCTTTGTTCATGTTGCACAGCTGTAGTATCCCTGAAGCTTTCCTTTGGCTTTCAAAGTGAATCCTTGGAGTGTCAATAGTGTTTGACTCCAGGAGTGCTCTCTAGTACATCCTGAGCACAATCTGTCTGGAGGAAGCTGGCAGAGAGGAGCTGCCCTTTCAAGCCCATCAAAATATCCTTAGGCAGCCTGTGAATTATTCTGACATGAAGCATGCCAAGTGCCCAGCAACTCTCCCCCAGCTTAAGTCTCCACCGAGGAAGAGGAAAGGGAAGACTTGCACATACAACATCCCATTAGATGGATCTCCACAAGGAACACCTGTGAGCCATTCTGCAAATTCATATATTTTCAGTATCTTGACACCACAGATGAATCCTGAGGCTCATGAGACAGTCTCATATAATAATTATAGAATGATTTGGGTTGGAAGGGATCTTAAAGACCACCTTGTTCCAAACCCCCTGTCATGGGCAGAGACACCTTCCACTAGACCAGGCTCCTCAAAGTTCTGTTGAATCTGGTCTTCAACACTTCCTGGGTTAGGCATCCACAGCTTCTCTGGGCAATCTCTTACAGTGTCTCACTAACTTCATAGTAAAGAATTTCTTCCTAATATCTAATCTAAGTCTATTCCCAGTTTAAAGGACAGACCTGCATGATGTGTAGCCCAGGTCAGTTGTTTGTCAAGAGTAAAAAAAGTGTAAGAAACCATCATCCTGCTGTGAAAAAGGCACTACAGATATGGTCTCTCTGTAGGCAGTGTAAGCACAAGCTTCTCATCCCATATCCAGGCCTCCTCCAGCCATTCACCCGTCCCCAGGGCTAAAAACCAGCCATTTCTCTGCTTAGAAGCAGATCACAAGTCTCCACCTGGGTCCAGCCAGAGTAAGCATATCCAGAAAAGCAGAGATAAACTGCTCTTTTTGGGCAGCCTCTTTCTGGAGTAGGTCCCAGAATCTTTAGATTCATCTGCTCTTGCTCTTGACATACCACCAGATAATTTTGCTGGAGATATGCTCTGTAGCTTGTATGGCATTGAGGTCCTTAACTCTATATGCATTGTTCTCTTCTTGCATGGTGCTCTCTCTAGGATCTCAACTTTTTCGCTATCTTCCAACCTCATTTATGATGTCTTGTGACACGTACTAGTGCAGTGAGTCCATTACAGGGACTGATGATGATACATTTTGGTGTAAGATGTTATTTCATGTCACAGCCAATGTGGAATGGGTGAACACTTAGACTGTCTCACTAGACATGCTGTGAGGACCTGTGGGATGTCTTGATGAGAAAACCTTATGCAGTTTGGTTATGTCTGAACTACCTCAAAAATGTTCTGGGAATTTGGTGCATTGGCAGCAAATATGAATCTGAAGTGCTCTTGCTGGCATGGTCTTTAGAGTAAGTGGCTGAAAAGAGTAGGGGAGGCAGAACCAGTGAGAATGAGAATTGCCAATTTAAACCTCCAGCTTGCCAAAAAGAGAGTTGTGAAGCAAAGACGTTATCAGTTTCAAATTACCCTCAGATCTGACATTACAGATAATGCTCACAAAGTTTAGCTCTTATTTTCAACCTATCTATAATTCTGAAAGCAAAAGTGCAGATAAATTGCAGTTCTGGGGAAAGTGTAAGGTCTCTACAGGAATGCTCTAATTTCCTTGCCACTAGAGTTCAGGTGCCTGAATGAGGGAGAGCCCTGTGGAAATTTCTCAGTGCTTGCTGCCCCGAGCCCTGTGACCTTTGCTAATGCAGAGGCCTCCCAGCTTTCCCTCATTTGCCTCAGGACTGCTGTTCCTTATCTTTTCAGTCTCAGTTTCCTTTTAGCCCATTCCCTTGTCGTCCATCACTGAACTCTTCCCATCTTAAAGACTTCCCTGCCCCCTGACCAATTATTTTCCAATGGCTTCCTGACTTAATGACCCAGGTTCGTGCTTCCCAACACTTCTTCACCACATTTGCTTTTGACATTGAAGTTGCTGTGCTCCTCTGACCCTGCACTGTCTGCATATTGTGGGGGTAGCTGCTGCCATCAATGTTGCAGGCATCTGCTGGTACCTTTCAGCTCATCTCCAGTCATGTCATTTCAGCAGCAGTTGTGTGTCTCATTTGGAGGGATTTAAAAATCCTACTGACAACATTGCACTTTTAAAAATTGCCCTAGATGCATTTCATAAGAAATGTTCAATAAAAGGTGAGAAAAGAAAGTCCTTCCTGCAGGAGCACTGTCTCCTCCACCAGTCATGGAGATTTTCTGGGAGGATATTTGAGGGC
This sequence comes from Calyptomena viridis, assembly GCA_013390005.1. Classification (NCBI taxonomy): domain Eukaryota; kingdom Metazoa; phylum Chordata; class Aves; order Passeriformes; family Eurylaimidae; genus Calyptomena; species Calyptomena viridis. Next base: position 36,254 of record WEIV01001929.1, read on the forward strand.
TTATTTAACTTTCTCTCTTAAAAGTATTAACAAATGTTTTTAGAAGACTTTGGCTTTGCCTCAAAACCTTAATATAGCAGTAAGGAGAATTATATAATTCAAAGTCAGCAAAGGCCAAGTAGGTCATCCATTGCAACCTCTCAGCAGTGCAATCTGACATTGTTCAGCATATTTTGTGGTGCTTGTGTTCCAGTCCAGATTTGAGTTACAAGCGATGAGGCTTCTTATACTCCTCAGGAGTTTTTCTGACAATTTAGATGATTTTAATCTTTAGAAGTTTGCAACATAAGAGGTTTGATACATATGACTTTCCTTCAGACTAAAGAAAAAAAAAAAACCTTTAATAAAAAGGTTTAACTATCTTATTAACCCTATTAAGTTCACTTATGTATAAAAGTCAAAACATACTTTTACAGCTCAGCAGCAACCTAAATAAAAGTGGAAGAAAGCTACTCAGTAATTCTCTCTTTTCTGCTCATTCCCAGGAAAAAGGAGCTCCGACTAAGCAAGATCTCTGTCTTCCTATAATCATCAGTGCACCTCACCTGTTTTCAACCCTTACATCTGTTCTTCTGGATGAGTGCATCTCTCTTTTCCCTCTTCTCTCTCATTCCTGCTTTTACTTCTGACCTTTTTAGTTATCTCCCAATATCTTTTCTCAGAGGATTTGGGGGATTTTGTTAAATACTTTAGAATATTCTGCAAAGCTGTAGAATGCCTGAAGTTCATAGAAAATCTAATTTGCTATAGTCTGTGGAGGAACTGCTCTTCCAGTGAAACAAACAAGGATTTTGATAAAGATTTCTCTGGGGTTCGAATGCCAGTTTTTTGCTGTTTTTCAGCTTCGCTTTTTACTTTCAAAACAATTTTGAAATCACTAACCCTGATAAGAATGATTTGATCTCTAATTTTAGATCAGCAAATAAGATGTGTCAGTTTGACTTGTGTCACAGGATTTTGTTCTAGCAGGCTACGGTACTACGAATTTGCATGCTTTTTTGTGCAGGTAAGAAGTATCACATTGATTCCAGCAGGACCACATGGAGGCACAAATTCATGGATGATTGTGTGAGGAAGAGTATTGTTACTCCATGACAATGCAAACATCTAGGCTTGTGTAAATGTTGAAGAGGAAACTTCAGAGGATTTGAATTTTGTGCATAAACTGTATTAAGGCCATTCATAGTCTTGTAGAATCATAGAATATCCTTAGTTGGAAGGGACACATCAGGATCATCGAAGTTCAACTTGCACAGGACAGCTGCAAGAATCACACCACGTGCCTGGGATAGTTGTATAAATGCTTCTTGAACTCTGTTAGGCTTGGTGCTGTGACCACTTCCCTGGGGAGATTATTCCATTGTCTAAACACCTTCTAGTAGAAGAACTTTTTCCTGATATATAACCTAAATCTTCACTGACTCAGTTTCATGACATTTCCTTGAGTCCTGTCACTGGTCACCACAGAGAGAAATCAGTATCTGCCCCTCTTCTTTCTCTCACAAGGAAGTTGCAGACTGCAATGAGGTCTCCCCTCAGTCTCTTAAAGACTGAACAGACCAAGTGATCTCAGTCTCTCCTTATATGGCTTTCCCTCAAGGCCCTTCATCATCTTTGTTGCCCAAGAGTTTAATATCTTTTTTATATTGTGTTGCCCAAAACTGCCCACAATATTCAAGGTGAGGCTGCACCAGTGCAAAGGAGAATGGGACAATCCCCTCCCTCAACCAGCTGGTGATGCTTTGCCTGATGCCCCCCAGGACATGGTTGGCCCTCCTGACACTGCTGATTCATATTCAACTTGCCATCAACCAGGACCCACAGGGTCCTTTTCTTGGCACTGCTTTCCAGCATCTCATTTCCCAGTTTATATGTACATCCAGAGTTGCCCCATCCCAGGTGCAGAATCCGGCACCAGCAATGTTTCTGTGGGCAATGAAGGAAGGAAAGAACTGCATTAAAACTGGCATTGAAATAAAAAGAAGGATAAATATTTATGCTCTCAAATGCTTGGGGTGCCATTTGAATTGTCAAATCTTATACGGAGTATCATCCACACTTGTCACGTGTTGTTGAAAGACACTTCTAATTATTCATCAATATATTTTTGGACAGAGAAAAACATTTCTTGTTATGATAATGAATTACAAGCCTTACAATTTCATTTGCAGAGAAGTATTTGCAAACAATTTAAGTTGAAATGAACAAGATGTAGCCTCTGCTTGGATGTGAAAGTGCAGTGGATACGGTATTATCTGTCATACAACAGGCTGCAACTTGTCTTTGGAGTTCTTTTTATCTATGTGTCCTAGATCTATTTGAAATAAATCTGGGTAAAATGTTCCTTATTATGTAATGAGTATTCTGTATGGGCTACCCAGACAAAACACATACAAGTTTTGTCTCATAATTTTATGTTCTCAGTTTTGAAATGGCAATGTTTTTCCCCATTGGGCTGAAATATTCAGAAGGAAAAAAAAATTTCAAAAGCTGTGTTTTTCCACGAATCAAACAAAGTGAAAACCTAGTAAAATGTTCAAGTTATAAACTATTAATCCAATTGATAATTGGACATTGTATTGCTATGAAAATAATGGGTTTGAGTCACCTTAAGTGACTCGATCCTCCTGGAATAAAGCACTGAATTTTTGAGCTATAATATTCTTTCTAGTGATCTGAATGCTGAACAAGATCATTTTGATGAATGGCTATCATAATTAATTTAGAATGAATTAATAATGACTTTCAACTTTGCAGTAAAATGCTGAAGATAACAGGTATCTTCTGCGATATACTCACTCTTTGTCTATGAGAGATTAATGTTTTAATACATACCATTAATCGATGTGAAACCACTATTAGTCATTTGCTTTGGAAAAAATACACTCTTGAAGATTATTCTCATGTTGTGAAGTTGACTGATTTTAAATGTCTTGAGTTGATGAAACAGGTATTGGAACTAATGTGTGACTAATTAAGCAACTACTGACTACAATACTTAAATAAAATCCCATATTTTACCACAGCGTTCTGTATTGTTCTTTTATCGAGCTGGGAAAATAATACTGAAATGTGTCCATATATATATATTTAGTTATTGCACTGGTATCTCCTTGTGTCTGTCCCCTTTTCAGGCTAATCCCAACAACTTCATTTCCTCATTAAAGCTTTATAGTAAGTCATAATTTTTAGTTTTGATGGAAAGTAAATTTTAAATTCATGCATTACTGTGTTCAAGCAAAACAACAAATTCACCCTGCCTGCCAATTTATGTCTGCTTTTTCTTTAGGAGATGGATCCACAAAATACACTGAGGCCTGCTGGGATTCCTGACTTAACCCTGTGCATCTATATCCATGTGTGATGTCTATGGTAGATCTGTCTGTGCTGTAGGGTAGTGACTAACTGTATTTCTGTGGTTAGAAATCTCACTGTCTTCGGACAGATGAGGACTGTTTTGTCATGAGGCAAGTTTCATTTCAATTGCCTAAATATCAGGCAATGAAAATGTTCTGTGCCTTTAGTTTCAAACATCTATGCATGGGATTAAGACATATGACACAGGACATGAAGGAGACTTCTGCCCTTCCAGGGTGACAGCAGGATGGTGTCTAAGTTACATTTTTATCAACTTTTCTGCCTTTGCTAACCAATGAGAAACAGCTGAATATATTTTAAACCAAAGCACAAAACAGCTCAAGATAGTAGCTGTGTTTGAAACACTATACAAAAAAAAAAATCAGGAGAAAAGGTATTTCTGAAGAGTACTAGCAGCTGATGAGACAATACAGGGCTATGATAAGAACATAACTACTTGCTGTTATTCTTGCCTTGAAATAGCATTTATATAGAGATAATTTACATTTTAGTTTAATAATATGCTAAGTTTTAACAAAATAAATATATGTTGGGATGACTTGTCTAATTCTGGGGAAATTACTCCCAAGAGTTATCTTATATTTTGTTTCAGATTTTTTTGTTGCTATTTCCTGCTAGTCTTATCTACATATTGTTATCGGAAAGCTCCAGAATACATTATATATATCTATATCTTTTATAGATATATATATAAAAAAGAGACCTGAGAATAATGACTGATCATTTCTTTTTTTTGTTTCCTTCTGTTTCAACTAAAGCCTGAAGAATGCTAGTAAATCCAATTCTTTTCCACTCCTGCCCTGATGGAAGTTAGACCTAATCATTCTACAAACATTGTTTTTCAGTTAATTTCATTCCCATTCAATAATAATCAGTACTAAGCAGCAGAGGGCTGTTAATGACCTTCAATTCGCTTTAGAAACTTAAAATACAAGTAATTGTATTCCCCCTGGTTATACATAAATGAAGGAAAGCAAAGAGCATGTGCATTTGACTGGTCACAGAATAATCATTAGATCTATTCATCAGTATCTAGCAAATACTATTCAACTCAGCAGCTCAGAGGATTCAAAGCAGCCAAAATAAGAACAATGAAAAGTGCAGGGAAATGCGGTCTTCTGGCTCAGAGGGAAGCAGGTTGTCTCTATTCTGCTTCTGACTTTCATGATGACTGAAAAAAGCCATTGAATGTTTCTGGTCCTCACATGAGAAAAGTTTTACCAGATGTAGAAAGGGATGTGTAACAAAGAAGAAGAACAACGCTTTCACTTAAGCAGTGGGAATATTGATTAAGGATGATTAAGAGGAAGAATATTAAAAGAAAGAATTAAAAGAAATCAAAATATAAGAAAAATAATAAAAAATGTTATCTGTTGTGATTCATGAAACAGCCTCATGAGATGAATTATAAAAAACATTTTTCTTTACAAAATAGGATGATAAATAGAAGAACAGTAAATAACCAAGCATTTGTAAACATTACAAACATGTAGTAAAAGCTGTTCAGTGTAAATTAAGGATGACTCCTGAGTTGTCAACAGTTATATAGGTGTAAAATCAGCACAAGTGAGATCAGACCAGGGTCTAGGAATGTTAATGTATTTGAACTGGAATATTAATGCATCTGAACAGGAGTGCCAGGTACAATTTTACAATGCAGTGTCTGGAGTTAATATTCAGTACTCTTACCCTCTAATAGACTTTTGGTGCTGGGAAATATAAGAAGCATGAAAAAGTAAATTTCATGCATTTCTCAAAACCACAATCAGCAAAGCAAACTATGAGCTGATAATCAGCTGGTTTTCATTCTGTTATAATAGGAACAGAAAGAGAAATATAGAGGTTGGAAGGCTGCAAATGAGATTGCTTCACCTCACATTCAACTCTCTAATGACCCAAGGAACAAACAGCATCAGTGTTTTGGGTGTCCTTCTCCGGCACTGACTTATTTTTGCTGTTTCAAAGGCCTCTAGTGCTCATTTATATCTCATAAGCGAATGCTAGTATGAGTCATGTAAGTAACAAGAAATCAGTAATTAAAAAATGGAGAACATCATTTTGTGTCTTTGCAAAGAAAGATCTCTGTTGAACTACACAACCAGTTGGAAAAAAAAAAAAGGACATCCTTCATCTCAAAGACATTATCCAAACAGTGATGAAAAAAAAGCCATCCAAGAGGAGCACAGAATAAAGAAAATGAGAAAGAAAGAGGGTTAGCCAGAGTGATTTAGGCTGGGGATGATTCAGTGTTGAAGGCCAGGCTATCACAGTGATGTTGTCTGGTTGTCTTGTTTGATTATTTTTTGGGCTTGAAGCTTTTTGCAGGGAATATTCTGAATTATAATTACAGATGTTCATTTCACAATATCTTAGCTTTTGACATTTCATGCACAAAGATACCATTCTGAAGAAACTTCTATGGTGTCACTAACAGTAAACATGCGAATTATTAAAAGCCTGAGAGATAGATAAAACACACACAAAAAAGAGGTGTCCCTCTTTCTCATTCCTTTAAAAATGTTGCTGAAGTAATTGTGAGTAGTTGCTGAATCCTCTTTTTGGCTAGATCCATTTCTCATAGAGGAGAGAGAAGTGCAAGATTTAAGGAAAGAAAAAAATTAAGGAATGCCATGCATTCAGACTTGCCTTTGACCTTGTCTTCTGCTGATATGAGACAAATATTCCTCTAAAAGGCAGGACTTTGGAGGCTTGAGATGAAATCACCTCCCTGCCTCAAGGTATTTAAATTAAGTAGTTCTCTTAGTTGGGGCAATATAGGCCAGCTGCCTGTTTGACTGGACTTGGGAGAGAGGACCATGTCTTTTGGCCCACCTCCAGGTATGCAGTTTGCCTTCAAGCCCAGCAAGGCCCCTTCCAGCACAGAGCAGAGGCAAAGATGTAAAACACTACTCCCCAAGCTGTTATCATCTTATTCATAACTACTCCTTAATGAATCTCAGTTGATGGACTACTAAGCAGGGAAGGCTGTTTCTTTTGGGCTGACTAAGCTTGACCTCTTCTGTTCCAGAGAAGGACATTTATGTGCTTCCACAGCTGGCTGGCTGTGAGGCATGCATTTGCTCTGCCCACACGTTGCTGCATGCATGCCCAGCTGGGAGCAACAGCAGTCAAATTCACATACTGTTTTCTGGACCAGAGAATCGTTGGGTTTCATCCCAAAAAGGGGCAACCAAACACTGTCAGCCTCCACCTTCGTGAATTCTCCTGCTGTGCTGTGGCATGGCATTTCTCAGCTGTGAATGCCTGTACTGCTGATGGGGTTTGTCTGAAATGCCAAATATGTACTTTCCTGAAGGATTTTTTCTTCCCATAACTGAAAGCCTCACTTCTGTGTTTTTTATGTTTTGTTATTCTTTTTTCCTGAGCACTCTACCCTCACATGCATGCCTCATGAGAGGGCAATCTGGTTATGCTCCTGCTGCTGTAAAGCAGTTTTCAGAGCAGCTAATGAATTTTCTTGTTCCTTAGTGGCTCTTAATTATATCCATATTTAGGCAATAAACCATGTTAACTTCTAAAATTTCAGAACTACAGACAAGGAAAGCCACACAGTAGTGGCACATTATCATCTGAAAAAGGCAAAAGGAGGCATAAAGATATTAGTTGTAACCTCTAACATGAAAGAAATCCAGGGCTTGTTTGTGGGAGGGAAGTAGAAATAGTCAGGTAAAGTAGCAATGCAGAACAGTGCGGAAATGATCAGCAGATTTTGTTGGGGTTTTTTTCTGAATGAGGTGCTTTGCAGCAGATAGGGCTAAGAAAATCTCTTAAAAAGATACAAGGGATAGATAGATGATGCAGAGAACTTGGTATAATAACTAGGGAATTCTAAATTTTTCAGGGTATGAAAAGTCAAATTGCAGCATGTTTCCTGTTTCTGCATGCCAGATAAGTTTCCTGTTGGAGATGAATAGCTGCATGGATCTTCTGACAGGTGGAGAGAATTAATTTATTCTGATCTGACCGCCTTTACAGTGGGGCTGCACCTTGGGAAAACAGAAGCAAAATTTTATTTTCTATCTAAAAAGAGGACCTTAGACAGCCCTATGCCATTTAGTATGATTTACTCCTTTGATCTGTGTATGGCTTTGTCTCTCCTGTGCTAATTTACTTAAATGTTTGCAAGGAGGGGCCAAGGAGAAAAAGCTTTCATTAGAGCTACAAAACTTCTGAGTTGTTTGACAGTAATTCTATTTGGAATTCATTTATTTAAGTACAGACAAGGTGGGGTTGAGGATTGACTTTTTTCCTTGATAAGGATAGGATAAGTAGTTGAATGGAAATATGTGCATTGATGACTGGAATTGCTAAAAGCTCATCCCTTAAGAAAGTTGACCTAGTGTAATGCTGTATGTGTTACTCATTAGTCCTCCTTGCTGTGCCTGCCACACTCATTCCTGCTCTAGACCAAAATCAAGAACGTACCCATGTGAACATGCAAGTACATAAACAGGAAAAGCCACAGGGAAACTTTACCTGCATTTTTCTCTCAGGAGACAGTATTTCATTCCCCAGGATTATTTTCTGTACTCCTTGCAGAGGATGCAGAGATGACAGCTGTGATGCTGGTTACCAACAGGCTTTTCACTTGAGCAAGAGTCTCTTGGGAACAGATTTCAGTCACTATTAACCTAAACTGTGTTCAAATCATTGACATGGAGATAAAAATCTTCATATCTTGAATCTTGAAGTGACCTGCTCATCCATTTTATTGAATAAAGTAAAACTGACAGGATATGAATTGAAGTGTTGGTGGTTGGATTTTAGGGGTTTTTTTGGGGGGGGGCTTTTTTTTTTTCACCCTCTCTATAAATGGGAAAAGTGAAGAAAACAAAATGTTAAAAGTTTGATGTCAACAGCCTCTCTGTGCAGACTGGCTGCGATGTGTGTCTGCAGCTTTCTACACTTGTAATAAGAAATATTCCTTGTAATAAGGAATATTGTGAAGTCATTTCTGGCTGGCATTACTCTACTTAGAAAAAGAAACAGAAATAAGAGAGCCTAAATATGAAACCTGAAGGAAAAGAGACCCTAGTTTAAAATATAGGATTATGTAATACAATGGTCAATATCCTACTAAACTCCAGCATTTTGAATCAGACAATAACTAAAAAATTCAGAAGAATTCATAATAAGAAATTCTATTAACTTTAATTTTGCTATCAGGATGTAATATAAAATAAGTTATAAATATTTTTTTTCCAAATATATTCCTTTTTAAGTGACAGCTTGGTTTGGAAAAAAAAGGTCTTAATGTATATTAGTAGTTTAAACTTGAAGAATGTTTTAATTTTAAATTAATTTAGATTTTAAATGAAATTATTTTGTTTTCTAGTACACGAATAAATGGAAATGAATGTTCACATGCACTAACTTGAAATAGTGGAAATTCTGTAATTATTTACATTATACTTTTTAAAAACACTTATTTATAATTAGTTTATTTTGGTAAAACTTAAGCACATAATTACATCAGTAAAAGATAGAGCTGGTGTTAAAGAATCACTAAATTAAATAAACAAAAACAGTAACTGAAGAGGTACTAAGTTCTCTGAAGGCATTTGTCCAGCTATAGATAAGAAATGTAATCTCTTCCAGATTATTTAGAAAATATGAGTCTGTACTTCACATATATGCCCTGTTTTCATTCATTCCTTATTTCCTTCAGGAACAGCATCCATTAATCTTGTATGCTATTAGCTCTGTCCTGAAGACTTTGAAGTATATTTTCCACATCTGGCTGTGTGGAAGGTCAGGACGTTCCCAGCTTTACTTAACTACAACCAGATTCACATGACTGCTTTCTGAAACATCATATTTTTTATGTTTTCTGTAATTTTTCATCATGCCCCAAACAATAGTAGAACTAAAATTGTGATGCTGTTGATGATTTGACTTACATATTAAATTAAAATACAACAATAACAGGATTCATTTCCATATTGTTCTTCACAACAGCTGGAGACCATTTTATATTTCAATCAATACTGATACGCGTATTGAGTAGAAATTTCTTCAAATTTTAACACACGATGTAACACTGCTTTAGGAAATTTAGGGTGAATGTCAATCTTTGCCCTGAATAGCTTTTAGTGACAGACAAATATATCAACTATGGACAAATCCGCAGTAATTTAAGACAGGTATAAACTTTACAGCAGAGTTGAAGACAGGATAGAGAAGTGCTATCCGTAACAGGCACTTTAAGTCTTGCAGGGAGGTTATGTGAACATTGACAATCAGCCATTTATTTGCTCCAGCTCTTTGACATTGTTCTTTTAGAATGTGCTCACAACATGTTTCTCTGACTGTTTAGATGAACTAAATTATTAAAGCAAGTTTATCTCTCCAGCATCTCCAATATCTGAAGCAGTTATTCTTAATGACTTTACGTGGCTTACAGTTTCTCTCAAATTTCTTTTTCCATGGTCTAATAAATCTTTCCTCACAACTCAATGCTCATAGCATCTATTGCAAATGAAGATTTAGTTTGTTCTATTTTTCTCCTATATATCCTTATATTTCATCTTATTCACAAATTAATTTCATATGAATTGTAACTGTAAATATCCAAAGCGTTTGCATGCTTTCTTGGCATTTCAACATCTCACAAAATATTTTATAGTTTACCCAACCCGTGTGCAAATTACTTGCTGGAGTTATTCATTCACCCCAGAAAAGTAGGGTGAAATAATGAATTCTTTAACAGCACCTTTCAGCATTATGCAACGATTTAAGACAAGAAATGGGGAATGTCATATCCATTGAGTCCATGGAGTAATGTGAAAAGGCAAAATGCTGTTAACCTTGTTATTATTTGGAATACAAACTTATATCCATTATAGTATTTTCTCATAGAGATATAAAATAGCAATGACTCAGAACTCTCCCAAAGCTCCATAAGATCTATTCCTTCCAGACTTACTGCACCAACCATATGCTAATAATATTTACTGAGGAAAATTTCTAGATATTAGGTTGTGCATGAAGAAAATGAAATATAGTAGATTTAAAGTATTGTGTACTCTGTGTGTTAAAATGCTGTCATGCAGAAAACAACATTTTTAACAAATTCTTCACCAATGTCTAGGATTAAGATAGGAGATAACTTTGGCAGAGTCGTCTTTAGCTCCTTAGCAGGATGGAAGAAGGTTGAATCTGAAAAAACATGCAGAAATTGACTTGTGCCTTCCCGAAAATTTGTTTGGCATAGAGAGAAGGGAAGATCAATGCTCTGACACTCCTCAAAGAACCTTAGAAACAGCTCTGGGACAAGTCACAGAAATCACGGAAATCACAGAAAAATCTGACTTACAAGGGACCCACAAGGATTCTGAAGTCCAACTTGTAAGTAAATGACTCATGCAGAGATTTAACCCACAACTTCAGCATTCTTAGCACCGTGGTCTAACCTACTCAGCTAAGTTGTGCCTTTTGGGCACAGTCAATGCTTAAAAGAGAAAAAACCTTCCCGATTGTGGCCAAAATTGTGTGCTTAGGCTGATCCATTCCTGCTTTTCCTGGGGCTGTTATATGGGACCAATATTTTTATATTGATCCAAGAGGGGTTCCCTGAGGGATCTCTTTCTCTCATGAATGTTCACAACCCATGACGGAAAAACACAGAAAAGAAACTTCCCAGCTCTGGATTTGAACCCACATCTTTTAAGTTACCAAGCTCAGGGTTATGCTGCTTCAATACAGGAGAGTGTGTCAGAGCAAAGGTATCCAAGGCTATACCAAGCTAACAAAGATCAATTCCCCCGCACAGTGGTCACAATGGTATGGGCTACCCATGCCCCTCCTCACCCCGCAAGCCACAATAGTAGTCACACTGGGCACCAAGCCAAAACTGGATTGGAATAACTTGCACCTGAGTGAAATGCCACAAGGCGAAGGAAAAGGAAAAACCATGACTAGAAACCATACTGCAGAACTAGAATGCAAGTAACCCCTGTTCCTTCACCAAACAAACCCCATGGGTTATCCCAGCCATGCCAGGTTGGGCCTCTGCCTGCAGGAGCTGGGTTGCACAAGGGAAAAAACAACCCACTCTCGCAACCATGATATCAAGGGACGATATCAAGGGATCCCACACACAGAGTCATGGCCTTGTTCCCCAAAAAGGAGCTCTCTCAATTTCCAGAAAAATGTGCTACAGTTGCTAGAAAATTATACCCAAAAGAGCTGCTCTTTACTTTACCTCTGTGGGAGTCCTGGGAGCTCAGCTTCTCAGGTCGATGGGAGGAATATCTTCAGAAAGTACCAGCAAGAAGAAATTCCTTGCAAGATCAAATTTCTCAAACTGGAGAGGAAGGTCTTGTCTCCGTCTCATCTAGGGTGCCAGAACTGATACCTTAAAATAGAAAAAACTTTCCTGACAAGGATAAAGTAAAGAGCTGGTCTTTAATGGAAGCTTCTAGGTGCACAATGTACATAGGCGCCCCCACCACAGCACTAATACCCCTTTTACAATACTAATCAATTACCATATCTGATGGATACATCCAATCCAAAAATTATTCGTCCTTCCTCCTGCCCCCCCAGGTCTGCCCCCTGGAGCTTCTCCAGGGGATTTTGGGGCTTCTGTGTTGCTTTGTCTACACCCTATCTTGTTATTTCCCTTGTTTCATGTCCCAAAATGGATGTCCTCGGTAGAACTTGTTTTTCCCCAAAAGAATGTTAAACATTTCACAGACCGTGAGAAAGAGGTTTTCTACCGTCTTAAATGTGAGAAACCATGCATCTATGTTAAAATCTAAAAATATAAAGTATATAAGAAATCTTAAGGCATCACAGTGTCTGAGCTGAAAGTTTCATAGGAAAGCAGGAGAATAAATGAAAGAGAAGGCAGGAAGGTGTCAAGAAGGCGTGAGTTTCATAGGAAAGCAGGAGAATAAATGAAAGAGAAGGCAGGAAGGTGTCAAGAAGGTGTGCCCCTAAACTCACACTCATAAGCTCTTGTTCATGGGCAGTGGACACTGGCTGGAGTGGCACCCAAGGTCTCCTTCTGCGTGTTCTATGGCCATGCTCCTTCATCAAGCCATGTGCCAACTGTACACCTGAAATCCGACCTATCCAATGTACCTTATGACCTATCTTCAAAGAATCTTAACACAGCAACTACTGGAGCCTATTCAGCACCTTTGACACATGCAGCCTGACTGTGAGCACAGTCTGAACTGAAGCTTAATGAGATGACAAACTAAAGCAGTCCATGTGTGTTCAGGAAATGATGCACTTTGGAGCATGAAAATGGAAGCCCTTGGTCTCCCATCTGTAATAGAACCACCATCTGTGACAGATCATTCACAGAGGGGCTCAGAGTAACACCATGGAAGAAGAGACACGTCTTGCCATTTTATGCATTAATTTTTTTGATGAGTCATCTACCGAGCTGTGCAAAATATTGCACTTAAATCTACTGGAACTCAGATTTGAAATTTTTATCATCATTAAACTTTGATCATATCAACTCCTACAAGCTTGTCTGAACTGGAAATCAGCGAATTTCCTCCATCTGGAGACACAGCAGAGAAAGATGGTGGACAACTGCTGTGCTCCAGTGCATCTTATGTGGAGGCTACAAGGAGGCTTTTTCCTCATTATTTAAAACGCATTAATCTACAGAGGAAAAAGATCATGATCCCAAATATACAGGCTCTCAAAGTTTCAGAAGTGTCTGCAAGTAGATTTTCATAGGCTTTTGCTTTTATCACACATTCGTGTCTGTCTCTGTCATTTGCCCAGAAACCTTTCTCCTTTAAGATACACTGTACAATGCCATCTTCCCTCCACAGTTTCACACAGCAACCATTCCTTTAAATCAACCTGTCAGAAATATTTCCTCATTTCCTCTCAAGATACAGGCTTCCTCTCTCCCTGTTCACTAAATCATCCTGGCTTAAGGCACAGAATGGGCAAAGTTCAGTTCTGTACAAATGACAATTCTTCTTTACAGATAAAAATGTGTCTGTGTTTAGCATTTTCTTTCCCAACCACACGAGGTTAGGAGCAAGAGTTTTATCCTATTGTAGAAGTTGTTCCTGATTCCCAATATTCCAACATCCTAGAGTGTGTCTGGTTATCAGATTCAAAATTTTGTTTTCTGAACAAAGAAGTAAATTAATTTACAAGTTGGTTTGTGTTTATTCAGTCTAATCTGCCTTTCATTCTGAGGCATGTGCTGTTAAGGAGAGGAAATGAGGGTGAATAAGAGTGGAGTAAGAGGAAAATGGGAACCATCTGAGACAAAGTTTCAGCAAGATGGGAAAAAAGACATGGGAAATGTTGCATGGAAAAGAACAAAGAAATAGTGAGCTAGAAAACAGTGTGCTGTGGCTGGGAAAAGATGGAGAAGGAAGCTACTTGGCATAAGCAAAGAGAATAAGTCTCAAAGTCTACAGGGCAGTAGAAAAAGAAAAAAAATATTAAGGTTCTTGGCTTTATTATTATTCTTTTTATTATGAGCTTTATTGTTATTATTAATATTATTACTTTATTATTATGAGTATGAGTCTTTCTGAGGTTCAGAATAAAAAAAAATTGATCCAGCTAGCCACTTCACTGACAATCACTTCTAAAAATCATATTTTAGTGCAAAGGACCTGTCCTTATCATGGGAATTACCACCTGATACCTTGAAGAAACTCCTAGATTTTAGTCCCAAGTTCATACTTCTAATTATGGACTGCTTTGATGTTGTCTCCAGCATATTCTCTTCACTCTCCTGTAAAACCATCTATAAAGTGACTTTTTGTCTGGGGTCTCTCTAGAATGCACTTGAGAGTTAGCTGCCTCTCAGCATTGCTAGCTTCACTCCAACATGGAATCTGATGTATTTAAGTCACCTTCTGGACAGAATGTGTCAGAGAAAAATCTTATCATCTTCTTGATGATGCATTAGATGATATCTCCCTCTTGTGATTCCTCCTGGGGTTTCAGAAGGACTGGTCTTCACTCAGAAAAGTGTTTGGGTAACTGCTTAGAAGAAACACCTTGCATGTGAGAAATCTGCTAATAAAAGGTCACCCAAAAAAGACTCCTAGGAATTGGTGTTCCATTGTCCATTCAGCCATTTGTAGACAGCAAATGGTCACAGCCTGACAAGCGCTCAGTGTGGTCTTGCTTACATAACTAGTAAATCCTCTCTTCGGGAAAAGTTCTTGTGCCATTTAGGAACTCCTTTCACTGGCTGCAACACATGCTTCCAGTAATCAAGTTATTCATTGGGCACCACAGATAACAACATTGGCAAATAGTTGTCTTTACTTCCACTTTCTTCTGGGTGTTCTTCATGGTTACTAGCACAAAAATAGCATACACAGCCCTTGCTTTCCTCTAGTTCATTGATTTAATTCAAGACTATACAAACACATTACATAATCAGTATAAAAACTTAATGCTGAGATGCAGCACTGCCTACTGGTGACAGTGCTTTCTCTTTGGGCATGATGATGTATTTTTATGGGTACTTACTGAATTAGATTAAATCAACTTAAGATTGCCAAAAGAAACATTAAAGGAATAACATTGCAATGCTCTTTTGCAAGCTGGGCTTATGAGGGTAAATCAATTTTGCATGTATGTAACAAACTGTTTAGAAGATATATACTGTAATTGTGCCAGCACCAAGAGTCTTCAATGAGAAAAATCACATGGAGAGTGCAAAGTTAGTTTCCAAAGTACAGAAGTGAATGTAAACAAATCTGATTTTAAAGACTTGTAATATCCTCTCCAAATTTATATCTGTTTTACAGTTAACCATAACAGCACAGTGTTTATGTGACCATTCTTATAAAAAAAAAAAAACAGAGATCATTCTGGCAAATAAATGAGAGAGAGATAAAAAGAGAGAGAGGAGAGAGAAAGCCAGCACTGAGAGATTTTCAATATCTTTTACATTAAAATTAAATTCTTTAATTTGCACCTGCCATGCAGATTATATTTTCTCAACAAAAAACCAAGGTGCTTCATTTGCTCATTTTGTATTGGTGAATTTCATTTGCTGCTTCTACCTATTATTCACATCAATTCCCAGATCATATAATGTTCAAAAAAGAAAACAGTTTTAATGAAATTTTTCAAGGACTTCAAATAAAAGCATGCAATTATGAGGAGAATAGGAAAGATAAGTTCTCAAACACTGTGTCATCTTGGCAACATTAGTCTTGCAAAATTAACTCTTAAGAGTGCAGTCAAAAACATGCATGAATGTATTTGAGAAAGCTGGACTAGAAAAGAATAGTCAAAATATTATCATCTTACTGTTAAAGTTTGTGTTTTATAGATACTGTATTCACACAGATATGTATTTCACACATTTTTATTACAGGCTAAACAATGAGTTTGAATCTAAACTTTATCCCAACAGACTGTTCTACAATATAGGGTTTTGTAATCGAGATAACTTCTAATGCAGCTCAAGGAAAAACATCATACAAGTCAATAGATAAACCCTAGTTTTATTGAAGTCAACAGCAAAACTTGAACTAATTTCCATGGCACTGTTTTTCATTTTTGTGGCTTTGCCAAAAAATAAAGAGAAGGAGATGGTTATTTCATGGAAAAAAAAAAAATCACTCAATTCTATTTTGGAAGAAGGAGGGCTAGGGAAGCAATAAAAAGAAGACATATTTGTCTTCTACCTCCCAGCAAATTTTTCTTTGAACAGACATTATTAAAGAGAAATAAGAGATTAGAGATAGAACTTGAGTTGAGATCAGAGGCAATTGTGTAGACATCGTGTTCACCAAAACAATCGCAGAGGATCATCTGTGCCTTGTCCTTGAAGAGCTGGACATCAACATATGAAGTCATAGAAAAGCAGCAGCAAGGAAGCAAGCTCATCTGACAGTAAGAATAAGTACTTTTCCCCTCTTTATTAGATCACGGCTGCTGGAAAATTGATTGTGCTGAAAGTTAAAAACAAAAATTCATTTAGAGCATTATGCCTTGAATACAATGGTGTTAAAGAGTCTGTCTTTCATCTGTGAATAAGTTGATGTATAAGAAAAACCATTTCCCAGGAAAGTGTAAAGGCCACTACTAAACCATATGTACAAGTTTTTATTCTCAGAAAATCTTCAAGGTATTATGTAATACCATATTGCAAGAGAAGCCACAGTTTACTTTTGTGTAAAACACTGTCATGACTGTTTCTTGATGTTTAGGCTGGATTTGTCACTTGTTTCAATTTCTAGTTCCAAGGGTCAAACACTTTTAACATTTGTGCTTGTTTTTCTGATGTCGCTTTCTGTAGCATGATCCAAACTTGTTTTGCAGTCACTTACCCCTAAACAGTTTACTAGAAAACTAGTTAAGGGATAATATTTTATAAAAACCTTAAGAACAGAATAAAAGACGTGGTACAATCCTATTCCAATAAGGCATGGAAGTGGAATAAAAAGCCTAAGCTTCCTACTTTGGTTTTCTTGAATCAACATTAAACTAAGGTATTACTATGTTTATGTTATTTTTGCTATATAATTAATTCATTATTAAGACATTTTGAGAAATATCAGAAATATCGGAAAAGAATGTTAATGCAAATATGAAAAGTTATTAGGTGCTTTGGGTGCATCTGCTCCTCCATCACAAAAAAAGAAACATAGACATGTGGAAATTATACTCCAAATGCAAAACCAAGGTAATATGCCTTATAACATGCAACATTTCTGTGAATATCTGATGTAAATTTTGCTTGACTCATAAGCTCCTATTTCTGCATATACCTATTATCTTGCATTTCCTACTGACCAGGAACACACATTCAGAAGAAGGTAGCTTTTAAAAAAATACCCAGAAAGACAATGGCCCTGCAGTCCCACCCCTCATTTCTGCCTTTATCCTGAGTCAGACAAAAATTAGGGAAGAGTCATCTCACAAGGGAAAGAAATGTGATTTTTCCACAGACATTTGCTCTCATGAGGCTGCAGACACAGAAGTTGCACATACAATCTGGATATCCAGAAGGTTTGACAACAGAAGGATGGACCTCTAAGATGACTGAAGTATAGTGTAATTGCATGGTGAGGATGACCTCCATCATGGGAGCAAACTGCTTCATAGATAATGAAGTGGCAAACTCATGAATGAATTCCACTCTCTAATACATATGTCATTATGAGCCTTAAGTATACACTGCCAAGAGAGGCCAGAATATGCATCCCCTCTCTCATAAAGTAGGTTTAATCTGATCCGATTCCAAATATTGTGGAAATATGGACATTTCAATACACACATTAGGAGGAGAGAAAACATTACATACACTGTTTGTTGTTTACCTGAAAGGAGTCTCTTCAGATGATGTTTGAGATCTAGGAACTCTGATTAAAATAATCCTAAAATGTAAAGGGATTATTTTCTTTTAGGAGTAATGAAACAGGAGATTTTTCAATTCACACTTTCATATTTTCATAATGTACTTTGCTACATTAAAATTGCTGTATAAAATATTAACAAGGCATAGACTAAGTCTGAGAAGTGTCCTAACACTGCTTTTCTGCACAAAATAAACTCCTCTGGCATTGAATGTTCAAGGGAAAATTAAAAAGGCAAAAGACATAAGTCACAGACACAAATTGACACTGTAGCAAGAGCAAGTGAGACAACAGCCCTCGTAGTGGCTCTATTGCCACTTTATCAGGACAACTTATGCCTTTTATATGATTTTTTTGATCTGAGCAGCTCACCATCTTTTGGGGCTCCTTGTGTTGCTTCCAAATGAAAAGAGAAGTTGATTATGTCTCAGGTAGCTTAGGAGCAATCACAGCTATTCACCAAGAGTAAACAAATAGTCTTGATTTTCCGAATGCAACAAGAATCAAACAATAGCACAGAACTTCTTTGCCTTAAGTCATTTTCATTCCAATGCTCTTTATGTTTTCTCAATAAGTGACTGCTTCAGTTCTTGATCAGCCATGGGTTACATTTCTGCTCCTTCTTTGTGTTTTATTCTGTGGTGTTTCTTATGCATGCAGGCTTCTAATTAAAATTATGTTCAGTCAAGCCCTGCTCGCCAGCTAGTTTAAACTCCTTACATCTTTTTTGGCTGAGACAGTGATACACGCTTGCAGTTTTTTCTGGAGACTCTTCTCAATTCAGCAACCTATTTATCTCTCATGGATAGCTTAGGTGGAGGACAGGCTTTACTCTTCAGTCTCAGTGAAGAGTACCATCATTCCATCTCCAAACTGCATGCTTTTGTAGCACCCAGTGCAGAACTGTGGGTCTAACTTGGGCCCTCAGAGTCTAACATTATTAAATTATGAAGAGTTATAATTGGTATGATCTATCTGAGTTTGCAGCTGTACAAGTTGTGATCTCTGCAGAAAAATTGCAATGTTTCATGTTCACAAGGATAGGCTAAGCCTGTGTGACCCCGCCTATGTTTCAGCCCCAGTTCTTTAGCCTCAGACCTGTATCCATATTGAGATGAGCCAGCATGAATCATCTGCTCGTCCCAGTTGGGTCTGTTTGCCTGGGCCCACCATCCCAACAGCATGGCTTCAGAGCACCTGCAAGAGCATCCATCCAAGCTTGCCGTGCTGGTTTATTCAGACAAGTAATCACTTGCACTAGCTGAGCAGTTTGATAAGCCAGAGCAGATCCACTCGTAGATTTTTGTGTCACAGAGTCACAGTGTACGGGCCATTCTCAGAAACAACAGAACACAAAATCTGTTTTTATATCAGCAAAGATGATGACGAAGCACCAACTCCTTCTGAAAAGCCAATCTGATTGTTTGCTTTTTGGAGAAGAACATTTTGGTTTGTGTAATCTTGGAATGGGGAAGGAAGGAACTGGACTCATTAGATGAGGAACAGTGAGAAGGCACAAAGTTGTTTGCTTGAAGAATTAGGAAAGGGTAAAAACCTAAAAAGATTCCCATCTGCCTGTCACAAATGAGGGCTACTGCTGACAAATTGGAGTAGAATAAAGCACACTAATTATAGCATTAAGCTTAGCATTTCATTTACTTTTTTGGTCAGTGACAAAACTGAAAAGACAGAGAGAATAATGAAGCATAATAATGATGACTACAGTGTGTTATTATTACTTTTAGAAAATATTATGTTGACTCCTCCAATTCTCTGAGTTCAGTTTGTTCTCTTTTAGCATATGTTTATTTATTATGTATTGTGTTTTGAGTATAGAGCAAATGTTGTTCCACAGGACTTCTCCTTTTGTATGGGGAAGCTCTGCTGTTGTAAAGCTGATAATATAGCTGATGTTTCCTGTCCTGGACCTGACCTGGTTTAAGGTCAGCCATGAGATGAAAAGACAAGGAGGTGAGGAAGAGCATGTTAGACCCATGCTTTTCTGTGAGCAAATTCCCAGAAGAATTCTGTTGTTGAAGGATTTTGCAGAGGCTGGAACCAGCACTTAACCTCTGCATCTGTAGCCAGACAGTGGATGTCACAGGAGCAAAGTGAAACACATACTTGGAAACTTCTTTGGAAAGCAGCTATATCACAGAATCACAAAATTAACTAGGTTGGAAAAGACCTTTGAGATCATCAAGTCCAAACTATTACCTAACATCATCTCATCAACTAAACCTCCAGTCTTTTTTTGAACACTTCCAGGGACAGTGACTACACTACCTCCCTGGGCAGCTCATTCCAGTAGTCAATCACTCTTTCTGTGAAGAATTTTTTCCTAACATCAAGCCTAAACTTACCCTGGAGCAGCTTGAGACTGTTCTCTTGTTCTGTCACTGATTGCCTGGGAGAAATGACCAACCCCCACCTGGCTACAACCTCCTTTCAGGCAGTTGTAGAGAGTGATGAGGTCTCCCCATAGCCTCATCTTCTGCAGGCTAAACAACTCCAGCTCCATCAGCCGCTCATTGTAGCACTTCTGTTCAAGAGCACTCACCAGTCTTGTTGCCCTTCACTGGGCACATTTGAGCATTTCAACATCTTTCTTGAATTGAGGGGCCCAGAACTGGACACAGCACTAGAGGTGCAGCCTAACCAGTGCTGAGTACAGGGGAAGAATGACTTCCCTAGTCCTGCTGGCCACACTATTCCTGATACAGGCCAGGATGCCATTGGCCTTCTTGGCCACCTGGGCACACTGCTGGCTCATGTTCAGTTTGCTGTCAGTCAGTACCTCCAGGTCCCTTTTTATCTGGCCACTCTCCAGCCACTCTATCCCCAGTCTGTAGCGCTGCAGGGGGTTATTGTGGCCAAATTGTAGAACCTGGCACTTAGACTGGTTAAATCTCATTGGATTCTGCCCAGCTCTCCAGCCTATCCAGGTCCCGCTGCAGAGCCCTCTTGCCCTCCAGCACATTGGCACTTGCTCCCAACTTGATGTCATCTGCAAACTTGCTAATGGTGGACTCAGTGCCCTCATCCAGATCATCAGCAAAGATATTAAACAGGACTGGCTCCAACACTGATCCCTGGGAGACACCACTTGTGACCAGCTGCCGACTGGAGGCAGCACCATTCACCACCACTCTCAGGGCTCATCCTTCCAGCCATTTCTTGACCCAGCCAAGAGTGCATCTGTCCAAGCTGTGGGCTGCCAGCTTTTCCAAGAGTATGCTATGGGAGATGGTGTCAAAGGCTTTGCTGAAGTCCAGGTAGACTACATGCACAGGCTTCCGCTCATCCACCAGGTGGGTCACCTGGTCATAAAAAGAGGTCAGGTTGGTCAGGCAGGACCTGCCCCTCCTAAATTCATGCTGGCTGCTTCTGATCCCTTGGCCATCCTGTAGATGCTGTGTGATTGCACTCAAGATGATTTGTTCTATAATCTTGCCTGGCACCGAGGTCAGACTGACAGGCCTATAATTTCCCAGATCCTCCTTCCAGCCCTTCTTGTGGATCGGCATCACACTGGCCAGCTTCCAGTCATCTGGGACCTCTCCAGTGAGTTAGAACTGGTGATAAATGATGGAGAGTGACTTAGTGAGCTCATCTGCCAGCTCTATCATCACCCTAGGGTGGATCCCCTCTATTCCCATAGACTTGTGAGGATCTAAGTGGCTCAGCAGGTCTCTAATTGCTTCCTCCTGAATTACAGGGGAGCTATTCAGCTCCCTGACCCCATCTACCAGCTCAGGAGGCCAGCTGTCTTGAAGACAACCTGTCTTACTGTTGAAAATTGAGGGAAAGAAGGTGTTAAGTACCTCTGCCTTTTCCTCATCTTTAGCGACTATATTCCCTTCCACGTCCAATAAAGAGTGGAAGTTGTCCTTGTCCCTCTTTTTGCCATTAATATATTTATAAAAATATTTTTTATTATCCTTCACAGAAGTGGACAGTTTGAGTTCTAACTGGGCTTTTGGCTCTCTAATTTTTTTTCTACATGACCTAGCAACATCCTTAAACATTACCTGAGTAACCTCCTCCTCTTTCCAAAGGTGATACACATTCTTTTTTTCCCTTAATTCCTTCAGAAGCTGCTTGCCCATCCAGGCTAGTCATCTTCCCTGTCAGCTCATCTTTTGGCACATCAGGACAGCCTGCTCCTGTGCCTTCAAGCTTTCTTTCTTGAAGTATTTCCATCCTTCTGGACCTCTTTGTTTTTAAGTGCTGTTTCCCAAGGTACTCTCCAAGTTAGTCCCTTGAATAAGCCAAAGTCTGCCCTCTGGAAGTCCAATGTGGAAGTTTTGTTGAGGGCCCTTATTGTTCCAGTGTATATTGAAAGCTCTATTAGCCTCCAACTACCACATCTATCACCAGCCCTTCTCTATTTGTGAACAGCAGGTTGAGCAGAACCCCACCCCTGGTAGGCTTACACACCAGCTGTGACAAGAAGCTGTCCTCGATACACTCCACGAACCTTCTAGACTGCCTCCTCTCTGCTGTGTTGAGTTCCAAGCAGATATCTGGCAGGTTAAAGTCTCCTACAAGAACAAGGGCTGCTGATCTTGAGACATCCTCCAGCTGCTTATAGAATAATACATCTACATCTTCATCCAGGTTGGATGGTCTATAACAGACTCCAACCAGGATGTCAGTCTTGTTGGCCTTCCTTCTGATTCTTATCCATAGGCACTCAACCTTATTGTCGTTAGTCTCAAGTTCCACGGAATCAAGAGTCTCCCTAATATACA
>WEIV01001932.1:777-16069 GCA_013390005.1 Calyptomena viridis
CTTTAAACTATTCTTCATTCCTTCCAGATCACTGTTAGGCAATTATAGCTGTTGTGTTCTCTTCCAACTGGAAATTAAAATGGGAGCCTGGGCTCCAGAAAGCCCGACATTGCTTAAGTATGGTCATAGTTATTTAATCTTTCTTTCGTTTCTTAAAGATGTCATAATGACATGAAAAATGACCTGGTTTTTGTCATTTCCTCTGAGATAAAAATGCCGATACCTTTATTAGTGTACCTGCACACCAGGGAACTTGGGCATTACAAGAAAGGTTTGAATAAGGTGCCAGCAGTCTATTTCTTCAATACAAGTCTGTATCAGGCCTGTCTGGTGGCACCGTGCAACATTTGGTTTGGTGCGTTCAGAGTCTCCCAACTACGGATAAATGATAGTTCCAGGCTGTAGAGCATGTTATTATGGAATTATAGGAAAAGGGGATGCAACAGTTGCATCCTTTGAGCAGCATTTGGCCACAGGAAAAGAGCAGAATTTTTTAGTAAGAATGTAGAATGCAATTCGTTAGTGATGACACCCCTCTACTGAATCAGACTATTTTGCAAGGCTTCTGCTATGGAGGTCATAAATCAAAAGGAATACATCTACGATTGAACCTAACAAGAAGAGATTTTGAAAGTGATGGATTACACAGCTCCTTAGC
Source organism: Calyptomena viridis (assembly GCA_013390005.1). NCBI lineage: Eukaryota > Metazoa > Chordata > Aves > Passeriformes > Eurylaimidae > Calyptomena > Calyptomena viridis. The sequence goes on from WEIV01001932.1 coordinate 1,436, forward strand.
ATCCTGCCTTTGCTTCTGGACTTTCACATCTTCCTTTGCTTTTTTTTTTTTGACAGCAGCATGAAAGGAAATCCTAAAAGTAGAGTGTTCTGTGTAAAACTGCTTTACATTAAATCAAAGCCCCTTGTTCCTCATTCATGCTCTTAGGATGAATTAAAGAGCCAATCTACCAAGTAAGTCGCTGTTCATTTGATGACATAAAGAGATGCAGACATACATGCACCCATCCACACATACATGCACCCATCCACACAACTTGCAAGACTCAGATTTGTGTTCTGCTGCTGACAATGGTAATCTAGGACTAGATTAGATGAACATATAGGATAGAAATCAGAACTGAATAGAAAGAGACATTATACCTATCTCTCTTCGATTGGTTTCCCTACACATTTTTTGGTTATTTTTTTCTTTTTGTATATATACCCACAGGTGAATGCATAGAGGACTGGCAAAGGTGTATGAATGTGAGAAGCTCTAATTTTTTATTATTACATAAAATTTTTATTCTTGCTTCATCTTTAAAACTTTAGTCATATCTTATGCTTTTAAAGTCTTTTAGCAACATATTAAGAGAAGTAGCATCTTTTTTATTGTTATTAGTATTGATAGTATTTGTATTATGACAGTGGGTACAACTCTTGCTTGGTAACTGAGGTATCATTAGGCTTGTCATAGTACAAACTCTAAAGAGAAGACAGTCCAATTCAAATCTAATCTAAGTAAAAAGATTTAAATTTCTGGAAAATAATTACCAATTATTCCTGTCATGTAATCTAACACGTCTTAGAAATCTTCTGATCCTTGTTGAAGCTTGAGCTATGTTGAGAAAATGTATTTCATAACCTATATTTGGCAGTGTTCAAGATCAAGTTGGATAGGGTGCCTCTCCTCATGTCAGGGAGAATGGAAAGAGATGGTCTTTAGGTCACTTTCAACACAAATCATTCTACGAGAAAATACAGGTTAGTTTGTCTTTCCTATCAAAATAAATGCACAATTCTCAATTATAGGGCTTGAAGAAACTTGAAGTATCTCAGAAAAGTAATACATGTAAGTATACAGAAAGAGACCTGTAAAAAATTTTGGGGTTTAGATACTTTAAATTTCTTCTGTTCTAGTACCTCTCTTTCTGATATAATTAATTAATCCTAAACAAAGCCGCTGTTGTTTAGATATTTCCTAGTACAGCCACATCCACATCATCCTTCTAACACAAGATGCAACTATCCATAAATGATCTTACATGTAAGGATCCTTTTTTTTGCCTTCCGAAATGGTACCTCTCTGAAACTGTCAGAAATTGACTCACTTTATACTGGTACTACTGTCATTGCTGTGGGAGTGCACAAATCAGGCTGTAAGGGTCTCTGTTCCAAATAGTTGTTGCATATTGCCAACAAGGAAACTAAAAATAACATTTTGTTATTTTTGTGATGTAATGCAAAGGGGAGGTGAGAAAAAGTTTTTTTAAAAAATTGAACTAAATACATAGAAAAAGGTTTCTGTGCTATTAACCCAGCACTGTGCTTGGAATCCTTTCACAAAACTAAAGAATTACCTTGAATTTCCTTAACCTAAGACATAGATTAATATCTAGCTGACACTGTTGCTGAACTAGGCAAAACACTCCTAGCATAGATTATTTTAGAAAAAGTGTGCTTTATAGTGTCTAATTAATTCCAGCTGTTCCCTTCAGCCTTCCAAGAGGTAAGAGAAGCAAGAAATGTAGCTACAAGGTGTTTCTGCCTGCAGAATGATATCACTGAGAGCATACCCTTCTGTAGCTCAAACCTAGAGATCTAGAGCAATAGTTTGTATCGTAGACATCAAGAAAAAAAGAGCTTCCCAACAATTCTACCTCTCAAACACTTAGGACCTTTTAATTCCTTCTCAAGAAAATATTAGTTTCTTTTCCAAGTAGCTTCAAAGGGATAGGTAATTTGTAGCATTCAAATGGAAAACTTCTCTTCCTACTGAGAGCTTCCTATTGACTTTTCTTTCTTTTGATTCCACAGAAAGGGTCAGTCTTTTCTTGTTCTTTATGTTTGCAAGAGACCCTAACAGGTTGCAGGGGAACCCTGCTGCCTACAATTTGCCTGATGGGATCATACAAATAATAGATTGTTGCACCAAACCCAGCTTAGCATTCCTGTAACAAGCTTTTTTGGTGTTAAAGCTTCTGGATCCATTTTTTAGTGCTCAAAGCAGAACTCTTAAGAAGCTACTCCTTGTTCTGTGTGCTAGGAGCTACGTGAATAGTATGAGAGAAAAATATTCATGAGATGTGCTACAAAAGAATGTAGGGAACTCTTTCTCTGTGTTATTTTGGTTTGCCTCTTCCACAGCCCAAAGAAAATTAAAATTCACAGATAATATTGGGAATGGAATTAACAATGTTTTTAAATAGAAGAAACTCAATGCATGCCAAAGTATTTTGCTCTGCAGCAAAGCCCAGAAACTATTTGATGTAAGATATAGGTAGCAAAAGAGAACCTAAAGACTCTTTTCCTGAGTTAGAGTCCTACCCGACAGAAATGACTACACAATCATACTCTTTCTCTTATTATTCCTCTTTTTCTTGAAGTACATTTCATTCCAACTTGCACGATTACTAAGGCCCAGCAACAGGAATGAGAAGAACCTGTTTTATATACGTATTTTCTTTTTTTTTTTTGTGCTACCTCAGCAGACTTTAGTGATGTGAAAAACTTCAGTGTATATTTCTTTGGACTTGGAATACCTATATGGATCTAGTCCTTCCAAGGTACAGTAATTAAAGCAATATAATCTCAAGATAATATCTAAGCTACTATACAAAGCTACTATACAAAGTGTATAGAAATGAATATATTTTTGTGTGTTTGAGTAAGCATATTCATGTGATAAAATGGACATAAAGTGGCATGATTCTAACTACAACAGTTATATATTAATAATTATGGGCTTATTCTTCAATTGGACTATTGTAATTGTCTGAAACCATACAGAAAACAGCTGCAATTACTAATGTCATCTCTTATTCTTTTCTTTTGTTCACTAGTCATTAATAAAAAGGAGTGAACAATTTTTTTTTAATTACCTGACTAGTAGGTACCTGCTTAATAAGTAACTAAACACAAGCTGGTACAGCAAAACTGCTTTAAGTAATGCATTTTGGAAATGTCTACAAGTGACCAAAAATTAGTTTTCAAACCCAAAAGTGTTTAGCTTCAACTTACCTATAAATGGCCATTTTATAAATAACAAGGAATGAGTGCCTGCTTTTAAAGGTTTTCTAATGGCACACATTTGCTTTTCCAGTAAGGTAATATGAGATTAAATTAATACTTAGAATCTCAGGACTATGAATAACATGCTTTCAAATAGAATGGGTGAATAGTTATTTGGCTTTTTTTTCAGCCGGAAAAAGGTGGATACCTAAAGGTTTGTAAAATTGAGATAGACTGGTGACTAGCATTTACTTGGCGTATAGTAAATGCTTGTTACTTTTCAAAATGAATGATATCTTCTAGACTGAGCTCTTTTACAAGATCGTTGGTACAAATGTATTCTGTGGAAGAAATTATATTCTTGGTTTGCATCAGAGAAATTGCTCTAAGTGCTTAAAACTAAGCCATAGCAAGAATAAAATAAAATCTTTATTCCTTTAAACCTATTGTTAAGGAACACAGATGCTATTGTGAGGGAAAGACTTAAAGCACCTGCTTATTTAGCTGTTCAATTTTAAATTGCTTTTGCTACTGTAGTTTCTAATAGTTATCTTGATTGTCCAAATAATCACTCAGATGAAAAAATGATAGCAACAGTAACCAATGCATAAGAGGTAATGTACATAATGGAATAATTAGGGATTAGGAGACAATCCCTTAATATTTTCCATCTAATCCTGTGCACACCAAACTCATACTCAGTCTCCATTTTCCTATATCATTCAGTTTTTACCCTTAGGCCTTCATCTTCATTTCCTATAGTTCTACTCCATTAAGCAGATCATCCTGAAATAGCCAGTTCCATTTGTCAGTCTTTTTTTCTGGTCCATGGGTAATGTTTCTCATGCCCTTCTTCCTTTCATGTCTTCAATGAAGTTTATCATTCCATATCTTATGCTGGTCCAGAATCAGATGTGTGATTAAATAGTAAAATGTAACTAGTTCTGAGCACTAAATAAGACTACTTGTTTCATCATCCTTTCTGGACTACATTGGGAGTTATTCTTAGGCCAGTCATACTTTCTTGCTTACAAAAGATTGTCATTAGTCCTTTGTAGCATATTTCATAGTATTTTTACTTTTTTCAAAGGCTGTTATATGAAGGATTAGACCTAAGGGGCCTAAGCGCTGCATTGTTTAGTATAAAACTCTGAGGCTTCAAATAAAATTTAATCCAGGAATTTTAGGACTCTTGGAACAGTGGGATTAGATTTTATTTTGAGAACAAAACTGGGAAGAGCACTGGAGAAGTGGGAAGTTGCTGCTTTTTCCCTTCTGAAATGCAGCCAGAGGAAGCATTGCTGCTGCAGTGGTTTCGTACAATAACTTATTGGCTGAGCACTTCCCCAGGATGTGTGGAATATAATTACCACATGTCTTGGAGAAGAATCACAGTCAGTTCTTCACCTGCAGAAGGACTTTTAACCTCCAGCTAATTCCAGGCCCTGGGGAAAGGAGCTGTGCTCACTGGCCATTCTGGTGTCTCAGGGAAAGTTCACGGAGAACTTATGACAGACCTTCAATTTATTGCCTCATGATCTCCAAGCAAGAGAAAGTCCCAGGTCCTGCTCCCTGCTCTTTGGGCACAAAATATATAAATAAATATCCCAGTTGATAGGAACCCAAGATGGGAGTTTCCAAATCTCTCATCTTCAGCTACTCTAGTGAGATGGCTTGTTTTGTTTAGTATACAGATACTGGTCTTCTAGAAGACAAATAAGTTTTGACTTTCTTGTAGCTGTTTAATTTGTCCTTTAGCCAACATGCTGAGAAGGTATGTACTGCTAATGAAACACTTATGTGGAACTATCTTTTCAAAACCAGCTCCCTCGGCATCTTTGAGCTGTAGACTGAGAAGTCTGGTATGACAGCAATAAATTTGTGCTATGCTGCTTCACTGATCTACCCCATGTAGAACACTTCTCTAGGGCTCTCTTAAAAGCCATCACACATGTTTCTGCATCCCCATTACATTCTGAATGATATGCTGCAAATCAGCTATGCGGTAGCACATCCGATTAAAGAAGCAATTCAAAATGTGGAGGCATAAATGAGAACTCATTGTCTGAGTTTCTGGGAAGACTCTGACACACCTGAAATGTATCATTCAATTACAATTACTTTATTAGTCACATTAGCTTTCATTTGAATTAGTTCTGGAAAAGGAAAGGGAGAATAATTATTTGTTAATGTAGTCTTTTTTTTCTTTCCTGAAGAATGAAGGGAGAAATTTCTAAGGGTAGAATTTTTTTATTTTTTATTTGATTTTGCATGTGTCTGTAGCAACACTACAGGTGATATTCAGTGGAAGTATTTAGGGATAGTAAAAATAGACATTCTCCAACTGCGTCAGAATCAGCAAAAACAACTCCCAGAAAGAGAAAAATAGTGTTAAATACTGTAAATTCCTAGGTAATTTATTATAAATCAGAACTAATTTGGTGCGTGTTCCAGACATGCCGGTGATCTCTGTGTGATTTTTTCAAAGTCCTGCTAGCTGCTGAGAGTTAAACTCACATGGAAACCTCTCGGAGCAAGCATTATTCTCAAAGAATATGTCTTTACACAGTTCCTTTTTCAAAGAGATATGAGTACACAAGCAGAGTAGTTGCCAGGGAATGAGGTGCTGATTCTGTGAATGCTCTCAGGGTCCTCCCCTGAGACCTGTTTCTTCTGCTCAGAATCATGGAGGTGCTAGTGAGTCCCCCTGCCCCTTCGGTACCTGCTGTGGGAAGGACTCTCCCTGCCCCGGAGGAGAGCTTGAGCCAGCTCACAGGAGAACACACCCGGTCAGTTTGGCAGGCACTCCACATTCTTTTCCAGCAAAACACGTTCATTCAATCCAGCAATTATTTCCACAACTAAACAATAGTTGTCTGGTTAGGAGGTAATAAAAAAAACCCCAACAACCAAACAACCCACAACACTGTTTGGAAACTATTTCCAAATTAAGGAGGCATGTTGTCCTTCAGCACATAGTCCCTTAGCACCTGTGTAAAATACATTTGATCTTAAAGTAAGTTAAGGATCATGGGCATTTTCAGGCTCCTGAACTGAAATTGGTGATAAAAATGGTATGTCACCAAGTGTTTATCAGAACATATTAAACCCTTCCTTGAAGCCAGGATACAGATGCACAATTAATGTATCACTAGGGCAGAACACAAAAAAGAACACAATCTCACGGATGGTTATGTGCTTTAATATAGGTCTCACTCTCCTAAACTCAGCTTACATTTGCTGGAATTGCATCAGATGAGCAAGCTGTTGCTTCTTTTACCCCAAGTGCTATTGCTGCTGTTTTGTATTCAGATTTTGCCAGTATCAGTTTAGAATCTCCTGGGAAAACAACGAGTTAGAGTATGACTGGTGTATTGATTAAGCAATATTGTTTAAAATACATAATTTACACTAGTTGTGTTCTCTCTTTTCTCCTCTATTATGCAGAAGTATAAAACGCTAAAAGACTATTGTCATTGCTTTGGTTTTACAATGGTGAAAGACATTAATCCTCCAAGAATGACGAATGATGAAGTCTATTCAGTTCACCCTAATTTAGACCAGTTTAACTGGGATGAGAATATGGAATATTTTATAGTTGTTGGTATACTATTTGCAAGAAATAAGTGGTTTACAGGTGTATTTATTCAGATGAGTGTGGCTTACTGATAGCTGTAATATTAAACTGTAAGACTGATTCTGGCCAAGATTATATTCTAGTCTCAGATTAAAACATAAAAAAGAGATTAATGAGTTTTATTGTTTCTGAAGGACAAAATGGCATTTTGTAGTAACCCACTGGTAAGAGAAGCTCTTAAAAATTGGAAAGGGTTAGAAAAAGAATAGTAATATGGATGTGTGTGGAAGAAACATTATCCATTTTATAAGAAATGAGATCTCATTTATTTATCAAAATAGTCTGCAGTAGTTAAAATACAGATAAAAAATGAAATCTAGGTGTGAAGTGGCAGATGTGTGTGAATGCCACATTCACACTTAAGACTGTCAAATTTGGAATCACAAGGGTTGACAGGGAGCACTTAGATATATTTCAAAGCAATTGAAAGTTTTAAAAAATATATTAAAAATTATTATTTTCCTACCAAGATACTGGCCACAATGCACAAAATAGTAACTAAATCAGTAACTTCACAGAAAACATGATAATATTGTATCAACAAAAACATCTTTATCTAGAAGTCACTGACTTTTATGTCAGTTGAGGCAAAGAGGTTAAAGGTGTCAAAATGTTTATAAATGTGAGAATAGCTTTTTGATTTTTTTGTTTGGTTTTTTATTGTTTGGGGTTTATTTTTGGTTTTTTTGTTAGAAAGTTTTGCTATTTTCAGCTTATTCACAGAGAATAGGTTATTCAACCTATGACCAAATTAGAACTTCATGATTTCAGAGTTAATAAAACCCAAAGGTTGGGCTAGTTTTAAATTTAGTAAACTGTGTGTTTCAAGGAAAGCTATTTTTGGCATGATGTCTTAGACTTACTTGTAAATATGTCCTTGTAAAAAATGGGGCTGCTCTTCATTTTCTTTGTGCAATCTGGCCACGTAAATCTCCTGAAACAGAATGCTTTTCTGGATTGGATCCCAGAGCATAAGAGACACTAAGGGAACAGTAATAATCACAGTGACGTCTCACAGCAGTAGCAGAAACACTTCTATCAGCGGCAACAGGATAAGTTGGGAAAAAATGAGACGTTATTAGTGCAATTGAGAGTATATATCATCAAAGCCATCTTTTATTCCTCTCAGCCACATCACTGCAGAAGAGGACATACTTTTCATGCTCTAATAAAATTGGATTCACATCCTGGAGAGGGGATAAGAGTAGGATACTCTTATAATGGAAAACCCAAATGCATCAGTGAAACATTGCTGATGTATTAAAAATAGTTAATGGTCCAGATTACAGTTCTGAATTTCTTCATTTAGCTAAGGCGGCTGCTTTTTTATGCCCTTGAGAAACCTTGCAGTTTCTCAGAGCACAGCTTCTCTTAAAGAGGAAAAGATCACACTTAAAATATGTGACCAAAGCTTGGGTTACATGTAGCAGCAACACACTATTGCAGATTTTCTAAATTCTCAGTATCAGCTCTTATGGCCATAAGGGCACTTACCAGCCCCTTCTTGAGCCTCCCCTACCCTGTGTCTGTGGGCCCAACAGACCCATTTCAGCTCAGCTTGGGATGGTCCATCCCTGCCTGAGCAGCACTGCAAGAGTGCCAGGGTAACACGGTCTTCAGCCTCCCTTTTGCCATATTTGCTGCTGCCCCTGACCAGGCTGGAGGAACCCAGGACCTGTTTCATCACTTGCTGTGCCTGTGGTCATTATTTGTCACCTTTCTGCTCCCTGTGTTCAGACCCTGCAGGACTGTTCCCAGTAGGTGAGAGCAGAGGCAGCACTGCCGGCAGCCCCTGGCTGGAGCAGCCCCACCCTTGCTGTGCCAGGATAATGCAGAACACCAGAGAGCGTTGTAGGCAAACTAGGTTGCTTTTTAAAGATAGTGTTACCAGAAGACTTTCCCTTTTCCCTTTTTCTTGCTTCTATGATGGCTTCAATCCGTGGAAACTAAATCATTCTAAACATTCTGGAAAATCCCTTCTTAAACAACTGCCTTGTTTCTAGTTTGGGAGGAGGACAGCTAATAGGCTTTGAGAACTAAAGGATGATGATAATAATTACAGTTATCTATTGTCAATGGTTTGCCATTTTTTGCCTTTCGGGACAACATCCTGTAGTCTTTCAGGTTTTTATTGTGGCATTCCATAAAGCGTGTATACAATGTGGAAACTGATACACACATAAGGGAAGTAATCTAATAAAATAATTGAAAAGAGCAGTCTCAAAACTGGGAATAGAAAAATGCCCTAGTTCTGTCTTCTGAAAAGGAAATTTCATGAAAGAAGGTATGTTAGTTCTTGGAAATTTCTTCTTCAAAAATTTTATGAAAACTTCCCTTAACAGGAAATTCACTTCTATTGTTGTTAAATCTTCCACTAAGTTAAAGAAACCAACAAGACCTAAGCAAAATGTTTGATTATTTCCTTATTAGTTCATCTTTCTGCTTCTCTCTTTGGTTCAGCTCTTGTTTTCCACTCTGCTTTTCCACTGTAGAATGTAAGAGCTCAGAAGCAGCACGTCATGCAGGTCTATATCTTAATAATTCAGTGCAGTGAAAGACTACTGTATTGTTTTGTGAAAGAATTGCAAATTTCTGTATTCTGCACCTTTTCCAACTTGCTCTCAGAACAAACTTAAGAAATAAGGGCATCTTCTTTCCTGAAGTAATTAATTCAAATTGGAATGATTAGCAGTATTATTCTGCATATATTATCAAAAAATAAGATTGAAAAGCTCAGGAAATCAACAATGGAATCCTCCCCAAACTAATGTAAGCAATGAGAATAATGATAGGTTTAACTTGTAATTTGAAATTTCTCGTGACTGAAGTTTCTATCTCTTTCTGCTGCTCAGATATCCTTACAAGAGAAAGCTTCCTAAAATGCAGTCTATGCTTCTATTTCTTGCCTGATATATTATGAAGAGAAGATTATTCCACTTTTTTTTAGCACCAGCAGTTTATATATATATATATGTTCCTTTCTTTTTTTATTTTCAATATTAATCAATCTCATGGCTTTTATTCTCCATAAGTAAAATTATGGGCTGCTGATTGAGTGTCATGACTGTCTTTTGATCCATGTCTTTTAATTACAATGTCCAAGTTCAATCACAGTATTCCAGCTGAGGTCTTTTTGGTGCTGATGCACTTAGTAAACTGTTTTTCATGGGATCCTCCTCTCCACAACCCTGCTGAAATCACATTGAGATGTTCTTTTGGTTGAGATGAAGGTCTCCACAACATCGTTGAATGTATTAGCAAACATTATGCTAAATCCTTGAAAAAAATGAAAATCTGCTTCAGGCGTGGTTCTCAAAAAACCATCCATTCCTATAATATTTACTGTGGTGAGCAATGAAATAAGGGTCTCTGTAATTTTCTTACCAAGACTAATCTCATCCTTCCCAAACCTCTGCAGTCAAGCTCATTCAAATCCAATTCCATTATATCAATTACCAGTCTCACATTACGCCTCTGTGTCCCTTTTTGTGGGATTCAGTTTGCTTTGTGTATGTTTGCTGCAAAGATGTACTAAACACTTGCATGTTTCTGGTAAAAGAATATTATGTTAACAAACATAAACCCCCCAGTGCTCAAAGAGCACAAGAACAAATGCCACACAGCTCCTTGGTAAGTTTCTGTTATGATAAAATAAAGGAGCTGATATTATTTCATTTTTAATAAAACCTTGTCATCTAATGTGACAGCATGAATAGCCATCAGTAAAAAATCAAAGCAAACAGCTCCCAGTGGGCCCATAGTGTTTAGACAAAGTTTGGTTGATTCTATATGTTAAAATGAAAACTAGAATTAAGTCATAGTTTTGCAGACAAATGGCCAAAGGAATTTAAAAAAGAATCTGAACTGATTGTTCAACCTTTTCTACTCAGTGGGATCCACTGTATCAAAGGAATAGTTACCTTCATCTTTCAGAAATCTGACAGTGGATGTCAAAAAAAAGAAGTATCTTTAAAAGGTGTTAAAGTAGAGGGCTCATCACATCAATAAGGAGAATTTTGGAAGGAGGAATTCACAAAATGAATAATGGCTCACTATCTTGAGACAACATCTGGACCTATATGATACTATGAGCCCTACTGCAAAGTCATACATAAAGCCTGCTGGATTTAGAGGTCCCCTGAACAGTGAATAAGAATGGAAAGGAACTGAGGAACAAAGTCTTTCCAGTTAAGAAGCAGAGGTCTTTTTCTTTTTTGATTTGACTCTAAAAAGGGCAAGGATTTGGCAAGGGAAATTCAAAAGTTGTTTTAGTGAAAAAAAGTCTGATTGTTTTTTATTCCCTTGTATCTCAAGAGCTAAAAATTAGACTGAATAATTGATGTTACTCAAATTACTACAAAGAGGTTAATCATTTAGTTTTACTTTTTTTCCTTATGATTAATCTGACTCACAGAGCTTTTCTGTGTACAACTCCACCCTATCCCATGATAGACTTTATGCTACACTTTACTAATTACACTTTTTAAAGAGTGTCCAGCTCTTGAAAAAGAGTTTGTACACTTTCACATGGTTGTTCCGCAATTAATAAAACCAGATTTCTCTGAAAGCTCTGTTCAGCAAGTTTTAAATGACTGGAACGAAAAAACCAAATCGACCAACAGACCAAAAAAACAAACAAAAAGCTAAAAAGGTCATCTTATAAAAAGGGTTATATCACAACCTTAATATTGTTCTTGGTGGAATTTGGAAGCTTAAACTTAAGTTCCTTCTCTACCTCTCTCTCTCGATATCTTTAACTTTGCCTGTATCAGCAAAATAATGTGATGATCTTTTGAAATTTTAAAGTTATTATGTGACTGTCTTGCACGGGTGGCTTCTTCAGTATCAGCTGGAAGGATGGATCCAATCTTTTCCACATCTCATGTAGTCATTTAGTTGGGACTGTGTTAGGTTTGATGTGTAAAGAAGTGAAGCTGTGAAGGAGAGCATAGATCAGATAAATCCATCAAGCATTATGCCTGTTCTAAGATGCTCTGTCTCTTTGAGGAATTATACAGATAATTTAGAATCAAATAGATATATGAAATAGTCATGTTATCTGTATCTGTATGAACTGTCCAGAGATCATCCAGTAGTTTGACTGTTGAATGTATGTTCTATATAGCTTGTAATCAAATTTGTCTATAACTTTGTTCTGCTGCAAATAAAATCACATACAATTGCAAAGCCATGAAAATTCATATTCTTACTTAAAGCTACTAATTACAATACCAGAAAACTCTTTGAGTTGTTAAAATTCTTTAAGGTAGTGCAGAAATAAGTTTGACTTTAATTCTTTTTTTTCAAATTTATTAATGCCAGCATAAAAAATGTGTATTTATTTTCTTTCTGACATTCCTATAAAGGACATACAGTTCAGTATAAAACATTTTATAATTTTTTTACATTTGTGCTTCCTAAATACCAACGTACTAACATGCAAGATACTGACATGTGATTTCCAGGTCTGCTTTTCTTTCTCACATACACCAAGAGCTGAAGTACTCAAAGAGTCTTGGTGAGTTTAAAGCAACATAGCTCTGCAGGTGTTAATGAAGTTATGCTAATTTACACTAGCAGAGATGTGCTAAATCTCTCAAGAGTGAATGTTCCCTTTGATTACATTTTGCTGTTAGGTATAAGCATTGCTCCATTCTGACACAATCACTGGCTATTGTTCTTTCCAGATACATATATTTCCTTTAAAGTAAGCAATCATTACACAGTTTTGAATATTTCTTGAGTGTGTAAGTACTTATAAAGGCACTTCTGGAATCACTTATGTTTAATAGGGCATGAAAAAATACAGAGGATCTAAAGAAACTCAAAGGTTGCATTAAATTATTTCAGATTTTTCAAATCGTACGGTTGGGCTAAGTCTCTATAAGCACATGGTAATCTTGATAAGACCATAAAAACATTCTCTAGTGATATTGGGAGCAAGAGCTGGAGTGAATGTTAAACACCAGAGTATAATTACTCCTTTTCAGTGCTGGTTAAAAATGTCTCATGTAATAACAATACAAAAATAAAGCTACAGAAAATTCCTCAGCAGAATTACAAGTAAGTCCCTAGAAGCTCATATTTCTGTTCATTAGATATGTTTTGCATCAATTGGGATAGAAAAAACATTTTGTTGATTGTATGAAATTAAATAAACATCATGACTAATGTTAAATAAAACCACTTATGAGTAGGGAAATAGTCGAGATAAAGAACTGCCAAAATTTAAGATAATGTCATGGAGTAACGACCTATCTATTAATTTCTTTATTAAAGTACTATGTGAGGCACCACCAGATTGAGGAAAATTGAGAAAGATTAACCTATATAAGTTTTGCATTCTAAACTGACAACAGAGAAGAGCCAAGTATTAAAGGAGAGGCAGCAGAGATACACTGCTTCCACCAACTTGTTAACAGGGAAGCAGGAGGGTGATGTGTTGACAGTGGTACAGGCCATTTGTGGAAGAAGGGGAAAACTAAACCAAATTTCAGTGCCAGACCCTTAGCAGAAAGCTCTGCCTTGCTTTCTGATTTAATACTTGAGTTTTACTCGATGTAATACTCTGTTGTCCTTGAGGGCAAGCTGAATTATCTTTACTCTTCATTGATCCTAAAACATCCGAAACCTGGCCATTGATATAATTTGCAATAGCCTCAGGTTTGTGTCGCACTGCAACCTAGATGACAAGAAATAATTGATTGACAGCAATATTTGGGGCATGCCCCTTTCCTCTATTTTTTGCCCTTGGTACACTCTAAAAAATACTAGTTATTAACATAAATACTAGTTGTTAACACATAAAATTCTGTGTTCTTACTTCAAAGCCTTTATGCAAGGAAACTTCCATCCTCTCTACCTATTTTCTCAGAGGTGTATGTAGAAGAAGAGGAAAGAATATTCAACATAATCAAGGTATCCAAATTACGTTCAAAAATGTCTGCAAGAAAGGAAGGCAGAAAAGAGAAAAAAGGTAGAGTGAAGCCATTGAATGGTACTTGTATGGCATGTGTTTTTAGAGGATGAAGGAATAAGAACCTGCAAAGCAGAACAGACATTTTCCTGAAATATGAGAAGGTGTAATCCTAACATTTTCCAATTTTGTAGCTGGATGTAGAAGCTTATTTAGAATTGTTATTCTCCTCTCAGAGTTAATACTGCAGACCAAGTTTTCTTCAGCTGTATTGTATTTCAGCTGTATTCTGCTGTGTAATAAAAAAAAAAAAACCCACAAGAATTGAAGATGAAGTAACTTAATAATAAATTCATAATAATAAATAGAATAACCTAATAAACCTCACTTTAACAGATGTCTTTAACATCTGTATGCAAGGTTTTCACTGGAATAGACTGAAAGTGAATGAAACCATACCAAATTGAAATCCCAAGGATTATTATACAACAAAGAGGTAATCTTCTTCACTGGAATTTGGCCAGAAAACAGAGGCTATTAGACCATTATTTCACAACTGCTATGGGATTGTCAGAGGCAAAAGAAAATCTTTTTTTTCGAATCATCCGAAGGATGACACTGTTAGTAGAACAGTGACTCAGATCTGTCTTGTTCTCTTATTTAAGTAGTGACCTGGCTTGGCCTCTTTTAGCACAGGAAAGTCTAACAGGCTCGCAGCCTCAGGTGAACTAGTATGGCTGTAGGCTTGCTGCCAAAAAAGAGATACTGAACCTTGTGAAGAAATCTATCTGGCATAATTGGAAGTCAAATTTTCATGGAGAATTATTACAGTGTAGTTAGGTCTGCATTTAAGTAGTTTGGTCAGATCA
>WEIV01001932.1:20163-93546 GCA_013390005.1 Calyptomena viridis
GATAAACCTCAGTTTGCATTAATGTTACTTTACATTAGGGCAACCCCTCCTTTTTTAAATACTTCTGTATTGTTGTCAAGTATTTCTAAACTATTAAATGAAAGCTATAATGCAGTTAATGATTATTATCATGCAGATAAGTATTTCTTACACAATTGAGTCTTCAGATCTGAGGAAAGACGAGATACTTAACTTCTGGAAAGACTACAATATACTTGAAGTTATTACACGGAAGCTTCCACTGACTTTCAGATTTGTGACAAAAGAGTTTCATCTTTTTTCTTTCTGCTGTTAGGATAAGAAGAGGTTTTATTCTTGACTGAAACACTTATGACAGAAGAAGACCATAGTAATGTCACTTACACTATTGACTTCAGCAACTCAGTTTCCTTTGCTCCTGGGAAGTGATTCTATTATATTCACTATTTGTATGGCTACTTCCAAACAAATATTGTTCTTATCATGAAGAAAATAAGGAATAGGGAGAAATAGAAGAATGAACAGAGTGGAAAACCAGTCCTGCAAAAATGAAATTGCTATATTTTACAATACCACATTTTAATTAAACTCTAATTTCAACTGGCACCAGAAATGTATGAAATTGGTTCAGATTCAATTCAAGAAAAAGAACTGTTTAAACTTTTTTCGTTAAATAAGTGTTCAGTTCAACTCTTTATAGACAAAGAAATTGCAAATTTTGAGGTAAACTAATTTTGAAAACTGGTGTTGGTTTTTTTTTTAATTTTTCTTATGTTTATTATAATTTGATCTTCTCTTAAATTGAAGTAAACCCAGGTGTTTTTGTTCAGACCATTGGGTCTTGGTCTAAAGCATCACACATGCCTTAAATAATGTTTATTCTGTAGATGTCAAAGTTTTGTGTGACCCTACAATCACAAATAGAAATTCTGGGCATGCGATTGTTTCAATTTTCTTACGTAATGATTTTGCATGAAAGCAATTTCACTGATGCCTCAATTTAAAAGGAAAAAATGTGTTTGTTTTGGAGTCAAAAATGGTTTTTAAGCACCCAAAGAGGCTCTTACTGTTGGCAAAGTAAGAGCCCCACAGATGCAGATTAATAGCCACTATTTATCTCTAGTAGCGAAACCTTCGTGGCAGCCTCAGTTTAAATTTCCTTGAGTGTTTAGTATTAATCTTGCTAAATTACTTGTCTTCTGTAATATAGGAGTGAAACTAGTCCTGTTGCTGTGCCTTTGGTCTGAGGGTATTCTTGAAAAATCTGACCATAGAGGGGGTCACTAATACAAACTGATGTTTTGCTTGTTAGTGTTTCATGGGGGGTATCCTGTAACTACTGGTCCCAGGATAGTCAACTTGTTTAAGGAATGGGATTCCTAAAAAAATGAGGATTTAAAGGCAATGAAATTATATGGATACCAATCTGTGCAAAGGCTTAACTGCCCATCACAAAGTCTGTTCGGGACTAGAGGTGGCTCTTACATTTTTGAAATTAAATCATGCTGAGATTTCATTGACTAATAGTTGTGAAAATTTATGACCAGTAAACAGAAACTCTGAAAAAAATTTGGAAATGAGTGTTAGGCAGCTTTAGCTGTTACAAATACAAATTTACATTGCTCATTCTGAAACAGTATGTTTCTGTTTCCTCTTCTCATCAGATTTGCACAAAGCAGTTGACTCTTTATGAAAAATAAATTGAGATAAATCTGTAGGGGATTCTAGTTTAGTAATGCCAGAGCTCAGCAGTTAAAAGAGAGGATAAATCTGATGAAAATGAATGGAAGAGAGACTGTAGGCTTCACTCACTGTAAAATTCCATCTGATGTAGGTCAGATTGTAGACGAGTCTTGTCTTCTTTAGTAAACTGGGTACAGTGGGGTGTCTTTTTCAAGGCCTTTGAGCCCACTGTGCAAAAGCTGTTTCCAAAGGTATTTCATAATGAAAAAGTATCACTTACCAAATTGATCATGGATTGTTTAATAATCTTTCTTGGTCAAGGCTTTAGTTGCATAACTTATCCAAAATTGTGTTAATACAATATAATATAAAAGTGTGACTTCTTTGGGTGTTTGATATTTTATGAATTGAGCCTCCTGGGGTTACATTTATCATGAATTCTTAGAGAAGATGACTCCTGAAAAGGGGCAGTCTCTCTTGATTTCTCTCCATTATTTTATTTATTCCTTATTTGTACATAGACTTCAAAATGTTACTTCATTACCATACTTATGACTTTCCTAGATTAGCTCACACATGGAGACACACACGCTGGAATTAAAGCATTTTATTACATTTTTTAACAGGAAATTACCTTCCAGTTATGCAAATTATCCAAATCAAGGAGATAAATGCAAGTGTGAACAATAAGGAAGAATTATTTGAAACTCATTTGTATTCAGGTTATCACATTCATCATTCTCACTCTTAGTCTGTGGTCCATTGGAGCTCCTAATAGTGTTAGTACTATTCCCTTCATTTTCTGTTTCCTGTTATTTATCTTTTCTCTGCTGTTTTATCTTTCTTACTGTCAGTCAGCCTGACAATAATGTATATAAAATCATTAAACAAACAAATAATTGTAAGGGCATCTCTTGGCTGATAACTAGCAAAAAAGAGATTGTATCTCTCTGCAACAATTTATGGTTTTACTGACAGCGTAATTCATTGTAACTTCACAGTTCCTAGCTAGGAGAGAAATTGAAAAAGAAACCAAAATACTTAGGAAAATCAGATAAAGTGTAAGAAATGTACATTTTGTATGGTTATACATGGTATGAGATAGATCCTCAGTATACAAATTATAAGTATGCTGATTAATATCATGAAAGTGTCCCTGTCCCATGCATCACTAATTATGATAAATTGAGTGAGCCCATGATAACTACTAAGTCACACAAATATTTTTGTTCATAGTCTTGCCTCAGACATCTAGAGTTTTAGCTATTCATGTGCCTTTTAAGGTCTAATACTTATATTGTGAACTCTTGTAACAGCAGCTGTGTCTCTCCATTTCACGGGTGTCCAGAAGCTGTCACATCTCTGTCTCTGTTTTTCATTATGCTCCTTAGCCAGGACCAAGGTATGACAGAAGTTATTCAAATGTCAGCTGCTGCCAAGTTAGTTAGGTTGGCTATAGCTTTTCTTTCCTTTGGCATAAGTTTTCCACATCTAAAACCACGTATCCAGAGATACATGCCAGCTTGCATTCACTTGGAAAAGTAATGTGCACAATTACAAAACTCGTAATTTTGCAGATTTAATCTACCTTTCTGTTCAATGTTGACAGTGATTGCTCAGCTAAGTTTATTACTGAAAATTTCTGAGCAAAAATTTCTAACCAAAAACTTTATTGGAAATTTTACATCTGTTGATACATCTGGAGTTGTAAATACTGAACTAACATATATGTCAGATCATACACCATCACGTACCTGGTATGTGGTTTCCCTCTCTGCATTTGTATATGCAAATTTTCAAGAATACACTTTTTTTTTGAATTCTTTTGCAACTGCAAATCTTTCCTGAAGACAAAAAATAGAGTTGCTTGATAGGACGTTAGTCTACAGTATTCAGACTGTATCCATAGAAAGAATGTCTGAACAAATGGCAATGCCATTTCAGAGTCACTGCTCTGCATGTCAAGTGCGTCATACATAACAATTGAAAATATCGGTTCTGGGACAGATCTTTCAACCATGCCCACCACAGGAAAACACTAATCAGCAATCAATTCTGCTGCTGTCCACGAGACCCTTTCAAGAGCATGACAATCCATTTTAAAATGAAAGCAGACCTACCGAGCAGCTGTACCAGTGCTTTCCATTGTCCGTGTCCTAAGATTGCAAATTCATGTGCAGAAGAAGGCTGAGCATCAGTAAGGTATCAGGAATGAGCTTCAGAAAATCCCCTTTCCACAAATCTTACTGCTAGTGTTCTAGTGGTCCTCTTGAGGCTCTCACTGGAGGTCCCCTAGGGACAGAGGACACAGTTGAACCAGGAGATGAGTTTGTTTATATGACAGACTAATGGGAGGTTGTTTTCTGACACACATCAGGGACATGGCACATCAGCCAGTCTCAGAATTCAAGTATTCCTAATGCAGTCCTGGGACTGTTGTGTGTAAACACCATTAGGAGGCCAGGATATCACAATTCTTCATTTTGAAAAGTAAAAATAAGCAGCTTTTCATGAAAATGTACTAGCAGTATCATAATAGAAACTGAAATTAGCTCACCAATATGAACTTCTGTTTGTGTATACGTGTTTTCAAGCAACTGAGAACAAAATTTATTGGATATTCTTATAGCTGCTGCAGTGAAGATGCATATTCCCATTCAGATGTATGCAGCCATTCTGAGGCCCGTATGTCCTTAAAACTGACAAAAAGGGTGACAGAATTCTTTGGAAAAAACACATTGGCAGTGTCACCTTTGTAACAATGTGCAGTGACTCCATAAGCTGAGACATGTTAGAAAACAGAGAGTTCATGAAATGTCTATAGAAATGATTGCTTTGGATCTTTGTGTTTGTCAAAGATTTTAAGGTATTAGTTGTGTTTAGAAACCCCAAAGTGCTCTTAAAACGAAAATGGTAATAAGCTTGGCCAAGATATCCTCTTACTGCATCATCATTTAGAGACTAGCATGGCCCAGGTTTGGAAAAAAGCAAATTATTGAAGTATGTGCAATTTGTTTTGGATGGACATTGAAAGAAACTGAACAGTGACAACCACAATGACCCTCAGACATGGAAACATGATGCACTATGACTTCATGTGTCCACACTTCAAGCTGTGAATGTGTAGGGCTTGCAGAATGTATTCAGCATGTATTCATCTGCTGCTGTTGAACTTACCACTGATTTTCATGGAAATATCAGAATACTTTCCACTGAAAAAAAATCTTTTCCTGCAGCAGAAGTCACTATGACATACCCAGAAGGGAAAGCTATAAGAGGGAGTACACCCAAGTTGTAGCTCACAAAGTTCTCTTTTAACAGCAGCAAAATCATCTCAGAGTCAGGGAGGAAGTACAAAGTTTCTTGCAATTGTAAGTTACCTGTCCTCAGCCCATGGGTTTGAGCGTCTTCAGTGTGGAAATCAGGGCACAGGAGAAGGGAGCTGATACACAACGGGCTGTGAGGAGAAATATGTCTAAACATGAGTGCTTAGGGGTTATCTTGGGTCACTGGAGCCTTCTTGTAACTGGAGATCCTCTCAGTAAAATATGAACAGAAAGGTCAGTTTAGTTACTAAACCTTTTGTGGAAACCAGCCTCTAAACTTAATGTTCCCATCTTTTCCCCATGGAATGTATAAATGAAATAGGGCAAATTTGATCTCTTATTTTAACAATTCTGCAAGACTTAAGACTTGAATAGACATCTCTGCCTATGAACGCACCATAAATTTCTTTTCATCTTTCAGAAATGCTAGTTTAGAGGCCAGAGTTGGTAAAGTGCTTAAAACTTCTGTCTCCTCAGCTTCCTCTGGATCAGATCCATGACATCTGATTTTTCTCTGCTTACAGAGGCAGCAAAGAACTTATGATTGTTTTTAGCAAATTAATTGCTCCATATTTTTTTAAAGGTTGACTTAAGCAAGGAAGGAATAATTTATCATATGTAGAGGAGACATGATTTTTAGAGAGAATTGAAGAACACAGCTGCACAGCAGTGAGACAGGGAGGTTTGTTGGTGCTGTCACTTTTTTCACATAGAAACAACTTCCCTCAGTATGTAAGGGTAAGTGCCTTAGTAGGCACTGACTGTAATGGACCATAGTTACTGGCGGATAAGCCTTGTGGGTTTGGTTACCATAGAGACCAGTTTGCTCTCTAACATTGCCTAAGACCAGAGTGCATCACAGATTGTATTAAGACTAGTCCTGGTATGCTTCATAACCTGTATTATAACTTCTCAGAGCGATGAATAAGTAGACAGTCAAAGTTCGAGGTTCACAGGAGAGCTGGACAGTTATATCCAGTTACCATAAGAATTACCAGTCTTCTATTCAGTAACATTTTCCCACAAGCACTGTGGTACTTCAGCCTTTCATAATGCTTTAATTGGGACCTCAGGTGATCTCAGTACTGGGTTTTCATTACTGGGAGATAAGCAGGCAACACAATAAAAACCTTCTAAAAGATACTTGTAAACTGACTCTGTGAAATAACAATATAGGCTGTTTCAATGGAATCAGTAAACCAATATGAAGGAAATCCCTGTGAGCAATGTGTTCAGAACTGGGGACATATTCCCACAAAAATGTTTGAGTCAGATTCACTACATTGGTCCAAGCTGTGGCTTTGGTCTCTACATTCACCCTGTAACTCCCCAGTTGCACTTATTATTGTATATGGAAGGGGGAAACCCCTGTACAGGCTTTAGGAACACACAACTGAGCTACAGCATGAAAGGAATATTGTTCAAGACCACATGCACTTATAATGACAATTTCTGTGAAAAAGAGAAATCAATTTATTATTTCAATTGCCAGAAGATCCCGACACCTCCCCACATGAAAGGGAAAGAACCCAAACAAAAAAACAACAAACCAACACATAAAAAACAAACCCAGAAGAAAACTATACTCTTTTGGGACCACAGGTGTGAGCAACTGTTGCTTTTGTTATGTCAGGACACATACAAAAAGTATTTCAGAGAGTGTAAACATAAGTGAAGATACACTACAACTATTGGTATGTTTCTGCATTGTGTGACATTAAAAAGTGAAATGCACCTCTCAGGAGACAAATGTGATAAGTGTTACGGTTTTCCCAATGTGCAGATCTGAGAAAATATGTCAAGCTTTGCTAAATTCTGCACATTCTGCTTGACTTCACTTTTACAATGCCACTTCACACTGTCTGGGATTCTGGGCTTGCATAATTAATACAGCATATTCTGACACTATTGAGATGTTTCTTTTAGGTTTTTTTTTCTATTCCTTTTCTTGCAGATGCATGTATTCATGGGTTCAAGTACATTTACGTTCCTCTCATTCCTGTGAACCAGCAGTGAACCCCCTGGTAACAGACATGTTCCAGAGCTGACACTGAGTGTAGAAAGTTACTTCCTGCCCAAGGAGATCCTTACCTTTAGCATTGTTTGCCACTTATATCACTCAGTTGTAAATAGCTACAAAACACACTGGAACAATAGAGACCATGGATTTATAGGGTTTTTTCCTGCTCATTTTCTACCAAAATGACTTGCAAGGGTACTTATTCCACTCTGCTCTGGGCAGAGATTGGCATGCAGCATTTCAGTTTGTCACAAATACGATTTAGATAACAAATTAGATGATTCAAAAAGAAAAATTGAAAATTCTGGTCAATACTTATGTTTCTGTGACATTTCCAAGGAACATTACCAACTAGTGGTTTAGCCCCAAACCATGAAAAACTTTATCATAGGGTAATTTAAGTGCTTTGGCCATGCTTATGCTGCTTCTCAAAGGCTTTCGTGATGCTGGTCTCACCGTACTTGTGGGATGGCACCACCTGGGAACACATGGCACCACTTCCTCTCAGCACTGGGCTGGGAGCCATTGGGGTCCTCTCTGCCTGCTCCTGGAGTTGTTGAAGGCATTCCCAGATGCCCCTGCTAGAAAGTGCCTGCAGAGGTGCATGGGATCAAGCACTGCAAGTGGACCTTCAGCTCTCACAGGTTTAGAAACCTCGTATGCACTGGTAGCTTAAGCTAAGCTTTGACAGAAGACAGTGAGATGCAGAGGGGTAGCACCAGGGATAAATGCAGCACAGGCCTTTTGTGATACCATGGCAGGACTGTGAGGCTCACTGGTGGTGTGCCAAGGCTCACACAGAGCAGGTTACCCACTGACTGCAGCTTTTATAAAAGGAGACCATGCACCTCCGAGAAGCTGGGACCATAAATGAAAATCAGTGGTCATTGCCAGAGAAATTCAGATCAAAGTGGGCATTAGGAACTGCTTTGTTTTGTAAACTCCAACAGAAATGAAAGAGAAGAATAAGTTTTGGGAAGAAAATACTTTGAGAAAAAAGGAGATGTAGGCTAACCATGGTATTGAAAGTTGGTGAGCAGATTTACCTCTGACACTGCACTGTCCTCTGATCACCAGGAACCATCTTTCTGAGGATTAAGAGTATTTTGTTTGAGCCAAGCTTGTTTCCTGAGATGTAGTGACACATTATCAGTTGGCTACCCTGTTATACTTTCTGTTCAAGAGATACTGGATGTGTACAGCTGCCAGGATTAAGTTGCAGTAGTGGTTTTTGACAAAAAAAGTACACCAGAGATTTAGAAAAATTGGAAATACGAAGCCATCCTGAAAAGTATGGGCAGCCTATGTGCCAGTCTACTTGGTCACCTGGCAAGGAGGGAGGGTGGGTGAGCAGTAGGACCTTCATAATTACATGCAAGAAGGGCCATGGTTTTACCATCCGTGTGTTTTGAACCTGGGTCCCTTCAAGCAGTGCCTGTGCTGCTGTTTTCTTTTCTTGCCAGGTACTAAAATTTACTGACTCCCGCATTGTTTAACACAAAAATTTTGAATGTTTCACTGTAGGTCAGAAGAACACATTGATGCCAATTCAGAAATAATCTCTACTTTCCTTCTTTCCCTCCAAAAAAAGAGAGAAATATTTGGTTTTAAGCTGAACTTGTTCAGTAAGCAGTTTTACATGACAGCCATGTAAACCCATCGTGTACATAAAGAAGGAGGGATTTCATTCCTTTATATGTTGCTTTTGTGACAAAAAGAAGCATTTTCCTGAAATGTGTGCCTAAGGCAGCGCTGAATTTGAGTCTGTTATGGCAGTAACCAGACATAGGAACATGCTGAAAAAGTTACGATGGTCTTCGAAGTGATTGTCTAACAATGTATAGAAGAAAGTAAGTTAAATAATTGCAATTCTTTTGCTTTTTGAAGAAACCCTGTGCCGTTGGATTACTGCAAATTTTGTAGTGGCTCCAGAGCTTTCGGTTACAGCTTCCTACTGCCAGTCTCTCTTTGATTTTACTTGAAGAGTGGCTGTTAGTGATACATACCTAGCCAGTTGATCTTTCTGTATGTGTATAATGCTATGACTTGGAAATTCAGGTTCAGCAGCAGGTGTTGCATTTAGAAACACAGCTCTTTCAGCATCTGCTGCTCAGTGACTCATAAAGAGCACTGACAACAGCTGGGCTTGTTTGTTTGCCTTTTTACTTCAATGGAAACTACTGGAGTAGATGCAACACAAGGAGGAAAAGGAAGATATCAGTCAGTTCCTGAGTTGTGAAACTTCATTTAATGAGGGTATGCCATGTTCTTATATTTCTTCCATTTTGGAGGATTTTGAGGGAAGGGGCAGATACAAACAGTCCAACATTTCAGCAGTTCATATTTATGTTTATTTACTTGTAGACTTTCCCATAGACAGTGTAGGGCTGGTAACCTATAGCATACTCTGATCTCAGGAAACAGGCACTATTCTATCTTAGTAGCAGAAGGGCAAATTTCAGCTATTTCAGCAAGGGATTTTTATTTTAGTTTGTGTCAGGGAGAATGGGTAAAAATCTTTTTTTCTTTGGATGAGAATATATCTTTCACTAATTTCTGTAGGCTGTATGGGAATAAATGAAGAACTATGTCTTTTATGTGACCTTGTCTCCCGGTAACCTTTTAGCAACTGCTTCATAGTTAAATGCAAGGAGATGTTCAGCTTCTCCTTCTTAAACTTTTTGGCTGAATATTTCCTAAACATGCAGTGGCTGTGAGCGCCATACTACCTGTGTATCTGTATAAAACCTGCTCATGAAGAGGAGGAGCATCCCAAAAGAGTTTGTTTATATTTGGAATACAGTAAGTTCTGTTGTGTAAAAACAAACACAGTGGTTATATTTGTGCTTTACCAGGGCCCTGTCAGGCAGCTGGATATTAGCTACATTTCAGAGATAGATTGAGACAAACATCCACTACCAAGACTTACCATCAAGGTTTATTGTTTTAGCTGCAGCACCGTGCTGCTGAGAGTGACCATAATCAGTGATCTGGGAAGGGAAGCAGCCTCTGAGCATGTATAGAAGCTGTTTCTCTCCAGCTGAAGTCAGCCTGTATTCCATGCCTGTTTGTAAAAGAAGTAACTAATGCTGTTTAGAGAGGATTCTCTACACTGCACACAGCTGAGAAGGTACAACTCTGTCACCTACTAACTGTTCTGCAGAAACCAAGCAGCTTTCCTGCCTACCTTGCAGCTATTTGCAAGGGCTAATTCTAGTTGATTAAATCATACAAAGCAACAGGGATAATCACAACAGCGGTTGTTACTCACAAGCAGTTAAGTTTTTGTGTACCTTAAAGGGCAGGATAATATATTTATACCATAACATGTGCTCAAACCAAAGCTATATTCTGAAGCCTAGGATGTACCATGAGGGCATCCTCTATCTCTGGGCACATGATTTTTCAGTACAATGACACTACTGGTTAACCTGATAAGTTACTGGAAGGAGTCCTCTGGTTCAGTCTCATGGAACACTTAGTATCACAACAAAATGCATTATATCTAAAGCAAAGAAGTTACAGAAGGACATGCCTCTGTTCTCCAAGAGGTCTCCTATAAAAAAGTGACCTTTGTGACTGTTATAAACTATGCATGGTGAGAACACTTCCTCCCTTGCAGTATTCACAGCAATTGCAAAATGAATGATGGAAATATCATTTGCACTTTCCCAGTGTTCATGTCCAATAGAAAGGGACTTCTGTACAAACCACAAGATGAACTGCTTTCATTCATCCATAATATTACCAAAATAGTATTAGTTAAATGGAACATGTGAAAAATTAAATTTGACTTGGCCAACACAGAACAAGTAACAAAAACATTTAAACTTGTGGGAAATTTTTCGTTTGTCTTCATTTTCATGAGTGTCACTTGTTTTCATGCAGGGTGAATATGAGCTGCCAAATAATAACAGTTCCTGTGTGAAACCAAATTAAAAGGAACAAGTGTTTTCTCAACATAAAATATAGCCATAGTCTTCCCTGCTCTCTGTCTGTTGACTTTAGCACACCTTAATATTCTACTTCAACAAGTATATAAATAGTGCTTTCTAAGTATTCTTGTTGCACCTATACAGAGTGTCTGCATGTGCAATTGTATTTATACAAACATATATGCTTAGATCTGCATGTTTGTTGACAAATATAGCACTTTAACATGACAAGCAACATAATTGGGCATCAGTTTTATTATCTGAGTATCTTAATATCTGAATGAATGAAGATCTTAGTATCTGAAAGTTTTGAAAGGTAACATTTTTCACTTTTTTTTTTAATTATTTTGCCCTGATTTGCTATACAAGTTGAAATAGTGGTGAAATGGGTCATGGGGATTTATTGTCTGAAAACAGAAATGCAACAAGTCCAAGTTTGGATTCAGATGTGGATTGAAACCAAAATATCCTGAAATGAAAAAGTCTGCCCTGGTCTTGATTCTTACTATCTGAAACACAGGAGACAAATTTGTCTGACCTCTTGCTGCTTCAGCCATTGGAGTTTACACATATTTCTCATAACTGTATTTGTAATGAACCCAAAAATCCTGTTTGGCAAGGAAGAGCTTCTTAGGCCCCAGAACAGATAAAACTGTTATTGCAGAATGTCCCATAGTGTTTTCCACAGAGCATTCCTGTGGATCAGCAAACCTCTGATGATGTTTTGGAAAAGATCAGACTTGCAAGTCTCCTCTCTGAAGAGAGAAAGGTGTGAATATCACTGGGGGAAGGGGACAGGAGGAGACTGGAACAGCTGCATTGACCTTTTCTTTTTCTCTCTTCCTACTGTCAGCACTTGTCAGAGGAGAAATCACAGAACTTGTCTGAGAAATTTAGATAATAATGAGAACATTATGAAGCAGCATCCAGGCTTCTAAAAGCTGAGAGGGAAAACATGTAGAAGGTTGAGAAGCAGCTGAACAGCAACTATGGGGAATAGCTGCATGACAGGGAAAAGTAAAGCTAGGTTTAAAAAACAGTATCTGGCACCATTTAGGATTTGAAAATTGGGAGAAAAATGGAGATTTTCACACAAGAAAATGGCTGGGGTTTTTTAGAGAGGGAAGCTTAAAAAAAGAAAAACAAAAAAATCAGAGAGAACTTTTCCAGGGCCCATCTGGAGAGTAAGTGGGAGAGGGAGCAGTGAGGTGGGTAAGATGGAGATTAGTGTGGTGGATTTGGCATTTTTCTGAAGCAAAGCAGATTCTTAAATGTCAAGAGTCAAGATTATTAAGTGTTCAGGAAGCTGTTGAAGAAGAGCAGTGAGAGCAATATGAAGAGTGTGTGGTAAATTGCATGAAAATATGAGTTTTAAAGAGCAGATCTTTTGGGAGGCTGAGTTACAATTAGTGTGGAGGACAAAGTGTTGGCTGAAATATGTACTGTCTTCTTTTTTTCCTTGCGTAACATTATTGCTGATTCATTTCAAACATTGCAAGGTGAAAACAAATCCTCCTTTTTGTTTCAGTCCGTATGTGATCACAAATCCCAAAATTTTAGGGATGTTTTCCTAGTATGATAATACACCTCTCCATTGTTTTGTATCTTACACTGTAGAAGGGTCAGGTAGAATTCGAAATTATACTGGCTTCCAGATACTCATTGGAGTGAACTCGTAGATCTAAAATGTTGCCATCTGTCCCTCCTCTGGTGTCTCCACAGTTGTGTTGCTTCTTGCTGAATTCCGTATCACTATTTTCTAAACTTTAGTCCTATGGAACATTAGAACTAATTTTCTGTCTTACTCCATCTGTCCTTTTGCTCCATCTGAGATATTTAACTTCAGTGTACAGAGGATTTGTCTTCTCACCACCTGCCAGGTTTCCCCCAGGTACTGTAGGTACCTTGTTCTTCCCTGCTGCTCTTCACGCTTCACAGAAAAACACAAATTTTGAGGCAGCCTTTGGGTTAATGGCCATGTTAAAAAATGTCCCTCTGTGAAGCATGAAAGACAATAGAGAGCACCAGTGCAGCCTCTAGAGACAGATGGAAAAGAAGCTGACTTTGTGAAAATCAGAAACCTGATTAGCAGCCACGCCATGAGTTGCCCCATCTTATATAACTAAAGCCAACCTGTCCACAGATAACAGCTCAGAACAGCTTTGAAGCTTGAAATACTGGTGTTCAATTTGGAGGGAGGAGAAGCTGAAGTTCATTGTGAAGTCAAGCCAGATCCTGTACCATGCTGGGAGCAGGTTCAGCTCCCACATGGGCCTTACAAGTAGCTTCAGGATTGGGCTTGATTCAAGCATATTGTCTGTGTATGTGCTGGCTTTTTGACACTAAATTGTCTGACTCAAATGAAAAAAGTCTAGGCAGAGTGACAAAATCTCTCATGTCCTTACTATTCTTAGTACAAGGGAGTAGTTACAAGATTTTCCAGCAGTCTGTCTGGACAATTGAACTATATTTAATGGATTTGGAGCTTTCTGTGATTGTATGTCACTTGGATATACTAAAAAACCCACAAAAGAACAAAACAAAACAAGGCCATCTTTCTGATATTGAAATAGTTTGTTTTGTTTGCTTTGGTTATTGGTCAGACGGCTGCTTTGGCTAATGGAATGGCCATTTTGAAACAGAAGTCTTTATCCAAATCAATACATTATTGCAAGTGTGTTTTCTCACTTCTAATAGTCAAGTATTTTTTACAACCCTGAAGCTACATGAGTTGCCAGTGTCCAGATTATTGTGGGTTTACTGCTCAGGTAATTTAAAGTGTGTGCCGTCTTAGTCCAGAAAATGCTATGGACTTCTTCATAGCAAAAAGCAGAAAGCGTCTGCATACAGTTTGTGTCTTCTGTGAGCAAACTGAAACCACTGGCCAGAGGGAAAAAAATAAACAAAAAGGACTAGTAAGAGGAATGGTTGATGTAGAAGGCCCTTATTTTCTTTTCACTGGTGAAAGGTATCATAGCTACGACTAACATAAATTTTTCTACCACACTCATTTGTTGTCTTCATGGACTCTCATTCTATTCCCTTAGTTTGTATCTTTTGGTACACCTTGAGACTAATTATTTGAAATAAATATTAAAATATGTTCATTTCTTCTATAATTGAAGATTTCTTTAATGTAAGTTTGTACACTGGGTGCAGCACAATAGATGTGTTTTAAAAGTGTCATGAGGAAATGAGGTCAGCTGTCAATATCTTATGAAAATAGTGAATTATATTCACAGGTCTGAATGCATTAATTAAGATAACATGGGGATATTATTTTAAACTCTTTAGATACATGCTGCCTTCTATCAGTTTGTCATCTGGGCAATTGACTGGTAGATTATTCAAAATGTAATGTCAAGGTTTTTAATCAGAATATTTTCTCCATTCACGAGAAAATAATATAATGGCATTAGCAGAAGTATTTGCATTCCTGTCTGTAGACAGAAGGATATCTTGCATGTTGTAGAAAAGGGTTGGAAAAAAGGTAATAGCAGGTTTAGCAACTAGGGGTACAGCAGTGGCAAGGAACAATGGATTAAATTATAACATGGAAGAAAAGCTATTGTCTTGAATCAGTAGTGGGTGACCTTCTCTAAAACCTACCGCATCCAGTATAATTTCAAGCTCTGTCTAGGCCTCTGAGACTTTCACTATGGAGAGAAAAAACATATTCTCAGCTACAAAAACAAAAGAGTTGTTTTAACATACTCAGCAGGCTGGTGAGTGCAGTTCTGCAAAATGCAGGGAGTCAGATGGTGCTTTGCCTACAAAAGCTGGAGAGAGAAACTAGGGAAACATAAGGCAGAATACTGAATGGATATGTCAAAGCCAGACTTATACAGGTGTGGAAGTTTATGTAGGTTTATGCAAAATAAAAGGAATTACTGGAATTGCATGCACACTTGAAGCACTGTAGGTTAAAAGCTAAAAGCCTGAGTTCTGTGTTCACCAGCAGGTGGTGAGTTCTGTATCACTAGGAAGGAGTGTTCCTCTGCTTTGTCCAAACTCAACTGATATAAGAGTTCCCACGAGTTCTCTGTCACTGGACATAACTGCAGAGTTTCATTCAGTGTGTACACACAGCATGATTTATTCATTTTTTTCCCCCTTTTTTTGTTAGTAGCAGCATGCAGGGCTGGCTTTATGACTCCTAACTTAGGATCCCAACTAAGTTTCCAAAATTGGAAGTAGTCAAATTACATCTCTAGCCCATGCATAGAGGGAATGGAATTTAATATGTGTCATTTGTCCCACCCACGGTACAATTTTAAATAGAAATCCTTATCTCCACTAGTTGTATGTTCTCCCAGAGTAGGTATTGAAAGTTCATGCTTGCTGGGTTTAACACAAATATCTACACAGTTGTTGCCAAGTGGTTTGTGAAAACTCCTCCAGAACATGATGACATAGTACTGCTGTACTTGTGTTAAGACATTTGTATTCCAGACACAGGTACTGTAATTTCAGCTGCTGGGAAAATGAGACTTCACTTCATAGAATGCTTAGCAATGCAGCTTGGTCTACTCACCTCAACTCTGTCTTCTGCACGCTGCACTCTTTTCTAGTGTAAAATCCTCCACAAGGAAAGTGCACCAACATGCAAACTATAGTTTGGGATCATCTGTTGCTGCCTGGGCTACAGCTGTTGTCACAGTTCTTGACAGGAGACAGGAACAATGGAAAGCTTAGAGACACTCAGCTTGTCCCCCAGGTGACTGTGGAACAGAATATTTCTAGGAACAAGGTCAAGTTGGAGAGCATTTCTGTCAGCTCTTTCCATCCACAAGGAAGACGCGCTTCCTCATTCTTCCACACTGAAAGCAAGGAGAAAAGAGGCAAAAGCATATAAGCTAATCAAATTGGTTTAGCTGCAGGTTGAGAAGGAAGTAAATAAGATGCATTATAGTTTCTATTTTTAAAAAGTTTGAAGCATTTGCAAGCTGAGGGATATGAGTTTACACCTGGAAAAAGAAATCACGATCGTATCTGTTTTTCCCGTACCACTTAGCTGACTGGAAGTACTCAGCACCACTGAGGATGTCCTGTTCTATGTAACAATAATTGAAATTTTTTTTAAATCTGGGTTTTGCTCAGAAAGTTTAATATAAGAAAGCATGTTTCATTGTCAGTTATAGTATTTTAATGCTTTTACATTAACAACTTTCTTAGTTTTAAACTGAACTGTGCCTAAATACTAAGAATATGGTCTTCTCTGGTGATATCTGAGGATGTAGTCCTTGTTTTTCACTTCACTCGGTGACAATGATGCCTCTACAACAATCTGACATGGCACACACTTTTTATAATATTCATTATTAAAAATCCTCTAAGAAAGCTCTAGAGGGCTTTATTTCCGAATAATAATGCCTTATTAAGAGAGGCAGTGGAGGTAGAATCAGAAGTGGGAATACTTGAAGTAAGAACTCCTGAATATGCTGTTTCCCACTGTAATCTCATTTAGCAAAGCATCTGAAGTGTATGCTTGAATCTCAGTAACTACAAAAGCAATAAACATAAATTTTCTAGGTAAGAAGGATTGGCTCATGTATTTAAAATGTGGCTTATGGTTAATGTTTTGAAGAATCATGATCTATATTAGATCAGTGTTAGAAATTATGATAGTAATCAGTACTGACAACTAAGTTTTACATATGCTTTCCCTACCAGTCTATGACTATCACCTACCTTAATGCCCTTTTGTGTTTCACTTATTTCTTCTAATTGCATATATTGCCCCTAGGACACAGGAAAATCTTATCAGTAGCGTAGAAAAGCCTTGTCATAAAGAAATATGTGCTGCTCTTTTAAGACATTAGTCTGGAAAAAGAATATCTAGGCTGGTAGAATGATTTTCTTAGCTCTTTAATGACTTATTTTATTTATGTATACCTCATTTTTAGAAATATTATTTGTTGGCTACTTAGGCTACAGTAATTTCTTTAAGACATTTCTTAAGATGGATGTAGTAAGAAATGTATATTAAAAAGTTTTTCCAAAGTGAATAGCAAATTGTCCAAATAGTCTTTACTAATACGCAACAAAATACCTAGAGCCTCACCATAAATGGTGTGTTTTAAATGGACTTTCTTCAAGCCTTTTGACACAACACCATCACATTCTGCCTGAGACAGATGGTATAATTGATCCTGACTTAAAACATCATAGGAGACAGACCTGAGAACTGGGTAAAAATTCTCTCTCCAATCCATTTCCTCTAATTCCACAATACAATTAAGTGTGACAAAAAGGAATGTTCCCTGGACAAGGGGTATTTGGCAGCGTATGGTGAGGTCTAAAGGCCACTTGACATAAAATTACTACTTTTGGACAGTTTCTATTGCATTAAATATTATTAAAGAGTTCTAGTCTCTGAGGAAAATATAACCTTAACGTGAAATTGTTTAATCTGAGGTAGCAGCTTTACTAAAATTTGCCTTAATATCCTTTGTACAAGTAAGTTGAGGGAAAAAAAAATGTTTGTTTTCAGATTACTAATACATTTATCTTAGAAACAATTTCACTTACCGAAAGGAAAGCCAGTATTGAGTCTTAATTATATTCTCAAATCAACATCATCCATGCAATAGTATTTTTTAGAACTGTGAGAGAAATAATTAGGATCAAAGAATTCTGAAACTAAAGACAAGTTGCAAAGGAGTGCTCAGTTAGACCCTTAAGTTCCCCTGTACTTGTACTCAGAACTCCCACTGGCATCTGTCATCACTGACATTGGCATTGGAGTCCAAGATAATTAAAATCAAGCAAAGATTATCTACTATCTCATCTAATACATATGCTTAATCAAATATTCTCAGTTAGATGAATGGGTATGTGTCAGGGGGAAAATATTACCTTTAGCTACAGTTTTCACTTCAAACTAATGAAAAACTAAAGGTTGCTTTTGCAGGAAAATAAGAATTCTAGTGCATATGCAAACTTAAAATTCGTAACTTCTGAGGCCAATTCAGGACAACACCAATGTTTCACCAAAGTTGGGATTTTAACTAGATTTCCATTAAGGCTTTGCCCTATTGTAAAAACAACTGGTTTTCACCTCAGTTTGACACTACTGATAACATACACTGTCACAATAGTTTCTTCTTGCAAAGAAAGAATCAGAAATTAAACAGCTGTAGGAAGTCTTTAAGTGATGCCCTCTTGCCTTGGCATGTTGCTGTCCTTTTCAACAAAAGCCCTAGAAACCACCAAAAAAGTGTACCGAGGATTCAAACCACCCCTACAGTGTGGGTGACAGTGACAGTGTGGGAAAGTAGTTCCATGAGGAAGAGTAGAAGTAATATGACAGAAAGTTTTTATTTGTTTGTCCTAGTAGTACATACATAACAAATAAAAATAGTTAAATCCACCCTTCATTCCCAGAAAAACAACAGTGAAAATTCTACAAAGAAATGCTTTTCTCTCAGCAGCTAACTACAACTAATGATGAGAAAACAAAAAAGTTTGAGAAAATAAAACTCTGTCTTCATTTCTCAGTGTAAATGATCTGAATTTACCAGTTCTTTGTTTGACCTTTGCATTCCTTTATTGTAATTATTCTATGCTAACTATTTTTCTTATGTTGAAGAGGTTTTTTTTATAGGGTTGAAGTTTCTCTTTTAGTGTAAAAAATTTAGGCTTTTCACTGAGAACTGACAAGTTGTGATTTGCTGACACCTCTACAGTTGCAAGTCCAGTGGCAAGACATTTATAGGCAAGTGCCATCCCGTCCAAGTCTGAAAAGAAAAGCTTTCAGCTGCTCTAAAAGGCAGGCAGAAAGGTTTTCTGTGAGTTAGAGCTCACTGCAGAGTCCTTTCTTCTTAATGGCTTTAAGTTTACTCAGTACTCTTACCAGTTTATTGAATTCTGGCTTATAGTAAAAAAATCAAATCTGTAAACCGTGTCTTTGTAAAGCATAGGAAAAAGTGTTCTTTACTGTAAAAATCCTCAGAATTCATTGCAGAATTTGTAATCTCTTTGTGGGAGCAGGGAGATTTTTCTGATTGGTGTGTCCAGCTAGAGCACAACAGATCTCGAGCACATGAATTTGTTTGTGTCCTGACGTGGAACTGGGGTATCTCTTTTAAGCTCAGATATGAAGCAGCTCTCCCAGCACCTGAATTCACTACCACACTTTAGAACAGCAATCTACAATCTCATAGAAACTTTCAGCCAGGGAAATGACTTTAGCCCTCCTGTCCTTCTCCTGCTCCTTTGGAGAGAAACAATACCTTTCACTTTCTTCCCTGAGCTGTCATGATATAAGCCGTTGCTATGGGTTGGTATAAGACTTCTATTCCTTGATGCATCAACAGAAAATTAGGTTCTAGCAAGGAAAAAAAAAAAAGAAACTCTACTGAAAATATGAAATGCCCAGAGCACAGACTGTGAGCCAAACCCGGAATATCTTGAAGAGTGAAGTTGCCTTCCAATTTCCCCAATGACTTGTGAAGTTGTGTAGAAGACTAGCACTGCTAAAAGATGTTTGCTTCATTTTAGCAAGGAAATTCTCCAGGAACTTAGCTCTATAAGCTACCACACCTGGTTATTTTCCTCTGGTTTATTCTTTCTTCTGTAGATAAGAAACATACTATTTTAAATAAGTATTTCTGTGTGCCTTAAAATAGGTTGATGGGAGAGAGTGGGCATTTTAGAGCCATACAAACATTCTGGACTTTTTGTAAACAAGAACATATGTGACACCCGCATCTTAACATGATGTCTTTATTTTCATGTGCTATGCTTTCC
The DNA here is from genome assembly GCA_013390005.1 of Calyptomena viridis. Lineage (NCBI taxonomy): Eukaryota > Metazoa > Chordata > Aves > Passeriformes > Eurylaimidae > Calyptomena > Calyptomena viridis. Next base: position 39,858 of record WEIV01001932.1, read on the forward strand.
CTTCCTGTGTGCACTGCAAGCTTCACTGTGTTTGCTTTGTTCTGAATGTCACCACGTACCACTAATGCTCCTTGGGTGTTGCTCTACAGGGTTCATGCAATTAGACTGTAATTGAGCAGCTGCAAATCCATAGGAGGTTGTAGAAATACTATCTGAAAATGGATCAGAACACACCAATGTACAGTTGTTTCCCTTGACTGGAAATTGCCTTGTATTGATTTGAGCAATAATCCATGCCATGACACATATCAAGGACATCGGAGTTGATGCCAATCACTCTCAAGCTCTAGATTCCTGGTAAGTTTATTTTGTATATCATGTGAGACTATAGAAAAATAATATTAGATTCCTTTTGTTAGAATTTTGCATGAAAATCAGAGCTTCTGTTTTTTTCTGGATTTACATGGATTTAAATGAAAAACAGAAACTTGACAAAATACGAACTCACAGATCTTGCTTTCAGAACTTGCTTTAAGGGTTTTGACAGTGGCCTGTAGGAAGCAAAAGAATGACTGTTAAAGTAATGAAGTCATGATTACTGTTGTCATTTCCCCTTCAGGATTTTTAATGATCTGAAAGCGTGCTATAGGTATTTTTTGAACTACAAATAACTGATGTGAAATAAAAGTCCTAATCCTAATCTATATAAGCAAGCATAATTATTTCAACAAATAAACAGTAAAGAGGTTTGCATTGTTAACTGCAAACCCAGCCTTGTGAAGTGAAATATTGCTCCAGGACAGTTCTAGGTGACTGTTATCAATGGTGAACTTGCTCTGGTGTTTGTGAAACCAACATCTTAATCGTTCAAGTATTTGCCAAGTATAGCTTGGTACAGGCACCATGAAGATAAAAAGTGGAGTCCTTGCATTAAAGTTTTTAATTTCAGAATAGTTTACTCATTGGTCAATATGTTTTCAATTCTAAATTTTGCAAGTTAGCTAAAAATGCAATAACAACACAGCAAAAATAGAGATTTTCTTGTCGGGGAAAATTGAATTTGAATGCAATGAAAAACATCACCAAAAAATCCGGATATTTTAGGATGAATTGGCTAAAATCATCTAGCAATGGAAATATCCTATGAATTTCCTGGGGAAAAAGGTAGTTTTGCTTTGATAAAAGGAAGGCAATCTGAATTTCAGGCTCCACTCCTTTTAGCTGCCTCAGGCTATCATTGCAGGGTCTATCAGTTGAAGGGAATGGTATATTCCTAGGACAGAATATTTTCTCTGAGAGTGCGTCCGCAGTGATGCAGAAGCAATCTAAGGCACTATTTCCATGGCTATGTCAATTAACAATGAGAACAAACCATTTCAAGAAAGAATTGCTAAGGCTTGCTATTTCATTACTGCAGGCACCTATGTAATAGTAATGTGGGACAGGACACTTGGAACACACTGATCTCTACAATACAGAACCCCTCTAACAAGAAAATAACTCGAGTGGACAGGAACAAGTGAAAGGAAAGGCTTGATAATCCTGACCTATCTATCTTAGAAATAATAAAACTATTATGAGAACTACACTGTTTTCATTTTACTGCAGCATGCAAAATTGGCACAAATAACAGCTTATATCTTTGAAAAGTCTTCACAATATGCAAATCTTAATTAAAGCTCACTGAGGAAAGGGTGAAGCTAAAATACTGTCTTTAAAAAATTTTATTATTTTATTTACAGAACTTGTGCTCAAAGGAATATGTTTCCTGTGAAGTATACAGTTTTGTTTAGAGGCCAGTCTTCCAGAGTATCTACATACAAAAACTGAGGGATGATTATATCCAGAGAATAATCTAAAATCATATTGTCCAAAACAAGACATAGTTATTCTTACACTATTGAGTAGTTTCAAATGAGCAAACAACAGAGAAGTGGCAACAGCAATTGTGTGACTTTTTAGTCCCTTAGTGCAGGCAGAGGAAAGTGAAACTTATGTCTGGAGTCATGGATCATACTAGGACATAATATCACTGGTATAAAAATCTGAAGTCAACATTGAGATAAGCCAGTGTTATTCAAACCTTACCAATAACAATGTTGAAAACAGTTTACCAGGACTGTGCTTTAAAACAAACATTTCCAGCATATTTCTGCCTAGCACAGCTTTCTCTGTCCCATTTATCTGTTTTACATACTCTGCTAATTTCTTTCCCATCAGATTCTGAGAAGCCTTTGCCATTCCTGTGGCAGCAAGATATAGACATCAGTTTCCACGCAACTTAAAGATTTTAATAATGATAGTCTGTCCTTTTCTGAAGGCCTGTTCTTACCTTTGGTATCTAGTTAAACAACATATTATCTGTTATCGGGCCATATTCTGGATTTAATTAAGTTTGCAGGGAGGTTTTATTCCTCTGTCTGTGACAATCTTTGGTGTCCTACATTTAATTTCTTTTTATAATCCCTACAGTAACAAGTAGCAAAGAGGAGTTTTAACTGAGGAAAAAAAAAAAAAAAGAGTATTTGAACACTGGAAGCAATAAGAACTTGGTGGAAATATATATGGAATAAAATAAATTAACATATTTAAAAACAAGCAAGCAGGCACTATAAATCATAGTCCTTAGTAAGCTTGTGAACAGTGATGGCTTTCTAATGCAGAACCTTGCTGGCTTTTAGGTGAGGGATGAGGGGTGTAAAGGCAGAAGTAAAAGCAGTGTGGTTGCTTCTGTCTGTTCTCTCTCTACCTTCTCAGCAACCCAAGCCACGAGGTGGATGGGACCCCTCTGCAGTCAGCCCTTCCTACAGGCACAGGCGAGCAGTACGACTCTTTCTCTTTCATTTGGGCTCTGAGTTCGGGGGGGTTGGAGCCCTGAATTAGCCTGTAGAAACACGTGCTTACGGGGAAAAAACAGTAGAGATCCATCTCAACTTCTGATTTCAATCAGAATTTCAATTCTTGATTCTTTCATCTGCAAACCAGGATAGAATATTTTCATAATATGCAAAGCTGCTGCTTTGAAATGGTGTCTTCACAATCCCATTTGGACTGAGAAACTTAGTAAACAAATCTGAAGATAGAACTAAAAAACGGGGGTCTCTAATTCAGCCACTCTTAGCTTTGCTGCCTCAACAATGCAAAACACTTAGAAAATATGGCTGCATATTCAGTATGAAATTTGTCCTGGTGTTCAGGGTCACAACACTGACTTAAATATTTCAGTTACTTTTGTATCCCTCTTCTTTTACTCAAAGGGATCATTTGAACTAAGGCAGTATCATCTTTTTATCGTTGCTTTTTAGAAGCTGAATGTACTTTGAAACCAGCTTTTTATTTTCTTACAGTAGCAAAATAGTGGCTACATCCTAAAATTTTAAACCACTTAAAATTGTTTCCCTAAATAAACCTTTTATTTATTATTTATGCGTTGGTTATCTGTGTTGTATAGCACAACTGTGTGAGCTCGAATCTAGGAAAAAACTGCACTTCTACTGTAAAAATATTTTTTAAGCTCAGGAAAAGATTCACAGCAGAAGAAAGCTGTTGTATTTATCAGGTAACACTACCAAATCTAAAAGCAAACATCACTTTCTCTAGACGTGAGGTGTATGACTGCCTTTGAGAGAAAGATCATCCTACCCTCACAGCAAGATGTTCTTTTTTTGGTAATTCACAGTAAAAACAAATGCTGAAGTACCTGGTGGCATGAAATAAGGGAGTTGACATTGGTGGGAGGGAAGAGTGCTTGTTTACTTGGGCTAGAAACGCTTATATGAGGTGCAAACCTCATCTAACAGTAGGAATACTTGTTACATTAACAAGATTTACTGACAGACTCCATCTGTGCCTTCCCACCAAACAAGGTCACTCAGTTAGATCCTAAGGAGCCTAATGAGCAAAGTGCCAAGTCTCTGGAGTGATAATGGAGGTTTGCTCTGACTTACGCCTTAGGCACTTGCAATATTTTTAGTACTGGAAAATAAAATAGCATAGAGGAAAAAAGGTCATAATTTTTATCAAACCAATCCACCTTGAGAAATATCAGTGTGTGTGCCTCTGCATAAACATACCTGGATATTTTTTCTCTCTTTTCCTGGTGATTCACAATTTACTTTTCTCTTTTGCTTCATAGTGGCCCTTGAGACACTTCAGTGCTTTATCTTGGCCATTCATTTCACATCTGCATCTTAGTTATGGAAACTTCAGTGTGGTGGCAACATGCCCATTCCTTTCAAAGGCTGTAACTTCAACAGCACGTGTGGTGGTTTCCAAGTTGAGGGAGAAGCTTTATCCTTGGATTTTCACTGTTTATACATTTTCTGCCTGGAGTTTCTGAGCTACAGTCTAGTTAGTTATAGCAAATATTACAGTAATTGCAAAGGAGAAAGGGACAAAAACAAATTTAGAGCATTGCTGAGGGCCCAAGAAAGCCTCTGCCTAAGTACTTTTAGCATTTACAGTTGATTTGTTCCTATAGACAAGCTGATAGTTAAAAAAAAATAGGTGTGGGGGATTATTTTATAATTATCAAAATTTACAGCAGAACTACAGGCTATCTAAAACTATTAAGCTACAAATTAAAAAAAAAGAGGAAGAGTACTTTCTCTACCCTTTGTGAAACTGTGGAACTCATTGCTGTCAGGTATTATTGAAACCCAGTCATAAATTGTTCATCTTTTAACCTATTAGTAGAATAGTCTGAATGTATTCTCTAATTTGAGTTCTTATCATTATGTAATTGTCTTCCTCATTATCCTGGTTACAAAAATGTTCTTTAGAGTCATCTGGAACTGATCCTTAGGTACCACAAACCCCTTGTTTGATCCAGTATATATTAATATTTGGCTGCTATTGCTATGAATATGTGATCTGGTGTATGGTTACCATTCAATTGCTGATACATTATGAACTGCCTGCAACACTTTATCACCTTATTTAGTTCCTCAGTGAATAAAAGAATACCTGTCTAAACCTGTGACATAGGATTGAGAGGGGAACTGCTTTATTTTAGAGAAATTTATTCTCCATGGAATAAAAAGAGATGTTTAGAAGCATTTTCAGTGAAGTTTCTCTCAGTCCCATTCTCTAATGTGCTGGAATGTTTCTGGAATCAAATGGTGCTTCTCTCCTGGGTGATTTAGTGGGTGAAGTATGGCTATCAGCAATATAGTATGGAAAAGATGCGGCAGCAGATTTGGTGGAAATTACTCCACTCTGCAGAATCTCTTCTTCTTTACCTTCTGACAGCTTTCTGTTCTGTTTTGGTGTAACTAAGTCCACATACACTGCACATAGAGCACTTCTTCATAGAATGGGGATTTACATTTCCATTTGTGTGCCTTCAGACTTAGTATATACAATGGGACATTACAAAATTTTACTCTTGGTGGTCAGAATAGAGCATTACTTTAAAAGTTCTAGGCCTTAAGTTTCCAGGAAAAAACACATGTACAAATGAATATTTCAATATCCTGCAGAAAAATATCTCTACAATTGTCAAGGGGCTCTGCAGATTAACACTAGCACTCAGTTGCCTTGTAAAATACAATTGTAAAAGATGTCTTTCTATAATGATATAATATCACAGATGTTGGTGGAAGTAGAATCTATACAAGTGGAAATGATATGAGAATTTTAATTCTGAGTTGAAGAATCTTCAAAGAATATAAATTTTTGTTTATTGTTTAATTTATAAAGATGCTATTGTAAATATCCATCCATCAGCAGTGAGGGCATCCTGATAATGCGGAACGTGGCATTATGTCTAGGGCTGTTTGGGGTCTCAGTCCAGCCTTCACCTCTTTTCACAGCATAGTGGATTGCCCTGGCTTTCTCAAATGGCAGCTGAAGATTGTTATAAACAGTGCCAAGGCTTTTTTAGTGATACTTAGAGTTTTTTTTATTCTCCAGTTACAAACGGTGGGTAATTAGTTCAACAATATGAGCTATATTGAGGTAGGAACTGATGTTTTTCCTTTTATGCGCAATTGTTTCCTGTCATTTGGCAAGTTTAAAAAATGAAAGCTATGCTTATATATTCAAAAACTAACAATAACATATCTATTAATCCTAAAAAGTCTTTGACATATCAAAATAATTAAATGTTCTAAAAGGTAGGAGAGGAACATTGCAAAATCTCAACATTGTTATTAATTCACATGCACATCCCACTGCACACACGTGAGGAGAAATGAACGTTTAAGTTTCAGTGTCTATCAACTCTTCTCAATAAGGAGCAGCTACTTGTTCTCTGAAATCTCTGTGCCTCCATTCCCCAGTTAATCTGGCACACCACTCAGTATCTCACAGGTGATATTCAAAGCAGACTCTGTCCTGGTTGGCACACAGGTCATGAAGTACGCTGGAAACTTTACTCGTAGGTCACTGCAGTCAGAATTTCTGAAAACCTGGAGCAATTTATTTTCTCTCCAGTCATATTACATTACTGTTAGTAATAATTTTTTTTTTTTCCCTTCTAACCTTCCCCACAGTCATACTTACCTCAAGGTTGTGTGTATCTATGCTCCTTCCAGTAAGCCCATCTCTCATTTCCCACTGCCCTCACATCTGATGCAGGTCAGCCTTAAGCCCTAGCTTACCTCTTGCTCCGTTGCAGAAATAAGACACAGGAATTGCACCTTGTGGCTAGAATTCCAGGTACTTCTCATAGCTGTTTTATCAAAACTGGCTCCCTGGTCTTTAAAAACACCAGTTTCTTTGTTGTTACCTGAAGATGAATGATATATTGAAAAATGATGAGTCTTAGCTTGCTCTAAACATGATTTGTGTTGGATTTTCCTTTATTTTGCAGGTTTCTTTGCGTTTTATATTTGTGCATAGCAAAAAGGAATGACCTCAGGTGACTGCTTTCATCCTGAATTGAGAGAAAAGCACTTTTCTGTAGTATATGTTTCAGCTCCTTCCTGAATCATGTTGTTAAGTCACTCACTAAAAGGAGTGTGTATACTTTCTATTTTATTTTTTTTAAAGCAAATAGTTGATATAACTTTAAAAGCTTGTCTTAAACTGAACGGAAAATTAGTGCTTGAAAAAATTAGTTCAAAATATGTTTTTCTATAGAACCTCTTTACAACAGAAGTGTTGACTTAAAGAGATTATACATATAATCAACAACAAACCTTTTGTATACATCTTGCAATGCAAAAAAACACTTACAAAGATTCATAGATGAAGTTCTTAGGAAACGTGTTTACAGATGATGTGTTGAATAGTCTTGCATAAATGAAAGAAAGTAAGGGTTACAAGAAACTTTAAGTACTAAATAAGAATAATTTGCATTTAGAGACACAATTGGGTAACAGAAACTCGTATGACAAAAAGAGAAATGAACTCAGGATCTTTCCGTGTCTCTCATTTAACTTTTCAATAAAAGATGTTGTAAGTTTGAGCAGCTTTAAAAGCAACATCAATATTGAAAGAAACTAGAATTTTACACTTCTTGCAGAGGCAGCAATTTATCTGCTGTTTCCTCTCAGACTTTCATGGTCTGATGCCCAGGTGTAGGTCTGGCGCCCTGAGATCTCTCTGACACGCTCATTGATAGATGCATTTCCACTGAACTTTATCACAGTCTGAATCATCTGCAATTCTTGATAAGTTTCAACTTGAGATGGCCAGGGAACTGTAGAAAAGTATGTGAAAGAGTGGCCAGGAAGAGATAAAGACAGGGAACATTTTTGTACAATAACATTTGTAATAGGACAAGTACTTCATTTCAAGGGAGTTATGCCAACATACCACTGCTAAGGTCTGAACAGAGGCTGCTTAATGTTAATTACTTCCAATAGGCCTTTTCTAGCAATTAGTGGAGCACCTCAGCCAATGATTGAGATCATCACAGGATCTGAGATTGTATTTCTGTGAAAGATACTGTGATATTAACCACCACCACCTGTTTGCTGCATCTTAGTTTGAAAAATCACTTTCATGAAGCATCGCTCTTCTATTTGCCAGCTGGGCTCCAGAGGATTTAACCAAACAATAATAGGACCCCCCATCTGTTGATTTTGCACTTGTTTATGCTTCTGCCACCCGTCACAAACAAACCACATACTGAAACTTCTAGTGAGATTACCATGCTCATATTGCTCAAAGAGGCACTGACTGGCAGTTCTAATGCGTCAGTGTTCCACACCATGTTTGTATGCAGGGAAAAGTTCTTTCTGTGATTGGATAATATGTACAATTCTTATGATCCATTTTTATTAAAAAAACCCCACCTTTATGTGGCAGCATCTACAATGAAACTGATTTTAACCAGTTCTCTGGGGATTCCAGAGGTCACTTGACAACTTGAAGTACTGCCTTTTCCATCAGTCTTTGTACCAAGTAGTCATCTAACAGCTGCAGGGCTACTCAGGTGGCTTTAAGATATCTTTGCAGACAATTTCTGTCTTCAGCATTGTGGAAATAGTCCCCTAAGCATGTGAGAACTTTCATGGAGTTTATCTATCTGGAGTAATATGTAAAGAAATTACTGACTTTCTAAAAGTAGTAATGATTAGACATATAGCTGTAGAGGAAAAAAAACCAAAACAGACAAAAAACCCCAAACTAAACCCCAAACTACTGTATCTAAAAGCCTGTCTGTTGGATTTTTTTGTTTGATTGGGTTTTGGTTGGGGAGTTTTTTTGCTAGGGGGAAGTTTGTTTGTGTGGTTTGGTTTGTTCCTCAACTGGTTATCAAAATTATGTAAGCTTTACTTAGAAGTGAACATTTGCTCTGTGCAGCCTGAAACGATGCGGAATAAATAAAACTCCATAACTTTTGGAGATTATGAAGTGGGTATGTATACAGCGCTGGACACAAGGGATATAATTCTCCAAAGACTTGTGTACCTTACTCCAGCCTGAACCACATCTTTATTCACAAAGGTGTTCCATATGCATTGGGTTACATAACCTTTTCATGCATATTCAACCCTTGGCCGCGCCTGTCCTCGCCTTGTATGTTAATTAGGTTCACGCCCTTCTGAGCATGTGTCTTTTGTTCTGGTGGTCCCAAAAACCTCCTTTCGGTGGTCTTTTGAGGCCAAAGGCCAGTTTTCCTCAGGTTGAACTTTTGAACTTTTCTCCTCTGCGCGTGCGCTCTGGTTCTTTGGTGTTATCTTGAGTGAGTTTTGTTGATTCTACTAGTTTGGAGACAGGAGGCTCCTTTATCTATTTCTTGCATCTTTTAGTCTCCTCTGGGTATTGTCCTTTATCAGTAGGTGGCTCCAGAAATTTGCATTTTCTTAGCTCTTTGTATCATGGCAAATATTTAATTCATGTTGCTAACTTAAGCAAACCTCTCCGAACCTCTGTTTCAGCCTGTCTTAACACAGTTTTAGGCCCAGTCATCTCATTAACAGATGATAAAGAAATTGAGCAAGTAAATGTCAAAGAGAACTGAAAATATTTCTTCCCTACTCCATTTCACTCAGTGGCATAGGCTCTTTGGGATAGATTCCTGTATGTTTCTCCTTCTCTTTTATATTTCTGAACTCAGTTTTCAAAATAAAATATTAGACTACTAAAATGCTAAGCTGTGTGACCTAAGTGACAGCCTAAACTACGTGCCATAAAGGCTGAAAATGGTGCCTCCCCTGGCTTTGTGGGGATGTCAAACAAGAAATTCCCAGAGCTTCTCTTTTCACAAAACAACAGAGACAAACAAAAAAACCTGGTAGTGTGCTCTGATGGTGACAACTAATAGAGCTACAAAGCCTCATGCTAGCTGAGACAAAGCCCTCTGTGGGCAGGGTGAGAGCAGGAGGTAAGAACAAACATTTGCGCTCAGGAGAAGTGTCCAAGGTCTTGAGAATGGATGTCTTTTATTTTGTATTGTGGATTTTCTAAGCTGTCAAAAAGTGAAAACAATACATATTCATTTAGGGAATAAGAATATAAACGAAAATGACACAACTGTAGCTGGCTCATGAGTTTGGAGATGCCTGCGCACAAATCAGTTATTCCAGCAGTGCAGCAAAGCCACGTCAGAGCTGCCTGGGCAGGACAGCATGAAGGGCCAGCAACACACCAGCAGCCAGCAAATTGCTGCTGCCTCCTGTGTGGAAATGCTATCCTTGCTCAGCTCTTACATGTTGATGCTCAAGCCAGAAAAAGTCACACCTGAGAAATCTCTTGAACTCAGATGAGACTTACGACTTTGCTCCTATGAAACACAAGAATGTGGGCCACAATTTTGGTTATCCAACAGAGATTCCAGTATGTCCCAATCTACAGTAAACATAAAGTTTTTCTAACAATCCTACTGTGCAATAATGATTATTTGGAACTTGAAGCCCAAACACTCTTTTCTGTTTTGTTTCTGATGATTTAAAACATCTTAGAGGAGTGGAGGGAGGAATGTCAGTAATCAAAATTATTTTAATATCAGTGTGCCTATCAACTGAACGTAGGTCCATTCCTGAAAGAAACTGTTTAAATGTACAGAAAGAAGAATGAAAAGATTGCATAGTTGCTGAACAAAATGCTTGTTACTTATTTTGTACAACAGAAACTCTAAAAAGTGCTTGAAAACCAAGTCTTTCCAAAGTTAACAGTATTCAAAGGTAAAGACATTTCTTTTTCATTGGATGTGTCCTTCTAGAAAGAGTAAGTGTAGTTTGGAAAGGACAGCCCTCAAAGTTCAAAATTTTTTTAGGGATTTGAAATCTTATTTCAGCTCTAGAACAGTTCTAAGTTTGAAAACCAAATTTCTCTTCTAATTTAGGTCTCGGTCTTTCCACAGCAATTAAAATAATTACACTCTGTCAAGTTATGTCTTTCACCCTGATTAAAGATATCACTGTATTGAGCAAACACATCAACTAGTCTGTTGACAGATGAAAGAAGAATGCACAGCATGTCTGAAATCATACTGATAGCTTCACATTAAGTAGTACATAGACAAAATTTGATCCAGTATACTTTTTATAGAAAAGAAATACTCTATCAAACAGCAATTTATTCTGTATATAATATTCTTAAGATAGTTTTAGTTATAAGTGATTTGGATTCTGCCTCAATTAATGGTGCACTGCCTTGCACCTTGTATTTAAAAGGAACTGTCTAAAATCACAGGGAATCTAATTAGATAGAAAAAAGGACTTTGATCATTAGAAGTATATACAGTTACATTTAAGTTATTAGTGAAGATGATTTGGTTGTTTACAACATAAGTACTGAATTGAGTATAAAAAAGAATTGCAAATTTTTTCACATCAATTAAAAGAACATAAATAATTCTGACATGCATAAATATTTTACTGTTGAAAACTGTAGCACATAACTTTTTATGGTGCTTTTAAAACAGGTCTAATGCAAAGTTAAATACACACACAAAAAAATCCCTATGGGGGGAAAAACCATCTGTCACAAAGAGGACAAGAAATGGAGTTGCACCAGAACCTGCTGAGACTAACAATTGCAAATAACGTGAGCAGTGAAACATTGTCAAAATGCACAGCATTACAATGCAGCAACATAGCTCCACCAAAATATGTGGATTTAGCCTGACTTTTGTCATCTCTTGACTTGATGGCACTGCTTAGCACCTGCAGACATTTAGGAAAGTTATCCAAACCAGTGCTTTCACTTCTGTGGCACACTGCCTCTCAAATTTTAAAGGGTTGACGAAATTCACAATTGCAAAATAACAGCTAAGATTTTGAAGTAGATCTGTCCTGTTGGGTTTTAAAGACAAAGATGATCACTAAAGGAGTCTCACATTAGAAGATAATTGGATAGTATATCGTATTCTGACTAAGGTGCAGTTAAATATCAGGCTTTTCAGCCAAGCAGTATAAAAATTATAGTATCAATAACTGGTAGTGGGTGATTGGAAGGTTAACACCATGCAGTGATTCAAACATAGATGCACAAACAAGTAAATTAAAACGTATGGATTTATTCTAGCAGCTCAATATCTTTCAGGTTGCCTTCTGTAATTTCAAGCATCATAGGAGTTAACTTTCATGCCTTTTCTCAGACCACATTTATGTTTTGTCAAGTCTGGTTGTTGAAGAAAATAATTGTACAGCAGAGCTAACATAATTTACAATAGATGACCATCTGCTCCTTCAGTTTCTTAAAAATTCATAACTTTAACAGCAGCAACTTGTGGAAATAAAATACTCTTGTTAGTTTAGTTTAATAAGTCTTTGAATCTTGTCTATGCTATGAGGTATTGTGCTTTTCTGAGTCAGGCTGGTAGAGCAGATTGTGTAAGTGATCAACTTGGTGTAAGGCCCAGACCTTATTTACTCAGTATTTATTTTCGTTCTTATTTGTTTCTTGTCACAAAACAACACTCTTCTTTTCTGGAAGAGGCAAGCAAGGTGGAAATGGCTGGGCTAGGGACATGTAATAAGTTACCAAACATTTTGCTTTTCTCAAATTAATTTACTTTACCCCAGAAAGAGTAGTAATTCCAGATGTGTAAACAAATCAATTTTTTTATAGCACCTTTAAATGTAGCATTATCCACCAGCCTCTCTTTTCTTACTTAAAACGTTTACCTTCAGTTTATGTGCACTGCCCTTTATGTGTTTTTTGGACCTTGACTACTTACATTTTAGGTCATTTACTTTTAATATAATCCTTAATATCAGCAGCTCAAGTTCTGCTCTAAGATACAAATCCACCTAATTGCCAGAAATTGCAGCCACTGGAAATAGTGGTCTTTGAAGGAAATTATAGAACATTATCATAAAATGAGAAAACAGAAAAGGCAACATTATTAATTTTTGTTGAAGTTAAAAGAATCAGAATAATAGTCAAGGAACATTCACTAGAAATAATTAATTTTGATTATTAAGAATATAAAAAGTATTCTTTTAGAAAGGTCAAGAAACATTTGATTCAGATTTGAAATCACTGCCCTCCAACAAATTTAGTTGGGTTTGAGAGCTGCCTTTAAGTTTCGGCTGATTGGAAAATACATGAGTTTATTTCATGGTCTCTCTTCAAAGACAAGCTGGGACCCACACATTGTCATCCCAAACAAGCAGCTTCCAATGAAAGAATACCTTCAGATCTTATAACCATTTTCATCACAGGCATTTTATAGAAAGGTTGTTCCTTGTTTGCTACAATGATCTTGGAGCAGAAAGATCAGGTGGTTACAATACACTTCCTTAACCTTGTTAAAATCATTTTTCCATACCTGTTATAAAGTAACACCCAGACTTCAAAATTCAAAATAACTACCTAGGAAAAAAGAATGAAAAAAACCCAAAACCTGACTATTGCTGAAAGTATCCTAGTCAGTGTAAGAGAAGACAAAAATGTTAGGATGTGCAAACAAGAAACAACCTTCATACATAAGGTCTGTAACAAAAATGGTTAAATTAAAGAACTTTTCATGAGATAACACACTGATTGCTGATCTATCTTTTTCAAAGAGAGGACTGAGGCTGCATGACTGAGAAACTGGTGTTAAAAATACTTGATTCGTGATAAGGAAATGCTGAGATAAATGTATGAATTGCATATTGTGGAGCTATACTTCTATAGAAATTTTCCTACAACAGAAGAAGAAAAGGGTATTCGAAAGTATTAAAAAGCAACAGATTTAAAATGTATTAAGACATTTTTACAAAGCATATAATTAACCTTTGGAAGTTGTTGCCATAGGGTAGCACTGAGGCCAAGAATGTAGTGGGATTTAGAAAGAGTGGACATTTTTATGTACAGTCAGAAGTTACCATGTTACATTAGAGAGCATAAAGTGCTTTTATAGAGGACATAAAGTCCAATACTTTAGGCCATAAGGCAACCACTAACTCACAGGGGTTAGGAGGAAATGTTTTTAGCTGGCAGGTTATTCTGTCATGGCCACTCCAGGGCTCCTTGGAGCTACTGCCATGCCTTGGCTACAGTCAAGGGAAGAGGAGGTAGGCTGTCAGTCCATCATGGCATCATATGTCTGGGTGCTTCATCCGTGCTCCTACTATTGCTTTGATTTTTCTTAATTTATTTCTTTGCAACAGTGTTTTGCTAGCACAGGTTTATTACAGGTAAATCCTGTCTAGCAATCTTGTGTATGTTTCTGCTGAGTAAAGGGAATGTAACAGATCTGCTGCACATTACTCATATTGAAGCAAATGAGTTGTAATCCAAGGCAGATGTTACACTGTTTGTTTCACTCTGCACCGAAGGAGCCAGCATATTTCCTTTCAGGGAAATGCCTTCAACTCAACTCATTCTTCTATTAATTCATGGTAACTGATTGTAAGAACTACTTTAGTAAAATTAATATTTCAGAGCAGCCCTGCAAGGGATATTTTTAACATGCAGCACCACAGCCCCTGTCTCTTGTCACTTGTGTCATCCTGTCATCATGTACACTCTCAGATACAGGCAGGCTGATACTAATGAGCTCACCACTCCATGTTCCTCTAACATGAAGTTCACTACTAATGAGAAAAATTCCCAGGCTGTACTCACACTCTAAATCAATTTGGCAAGATTGATCAAAATATTCATTAGAACAGTTTGTTCTTCAACTCAGCCTGAACCCTGCAGGCATATCTCTCTTGCTTCTGGAAGAGTTTGTGTGTGCGTCTGCGTGCATATATATGTGAGTGTGTGAAACCAAAACAAGTCAGTTGGTTTTCCTCCTCGTGTTATTCAAGCACTACTTTCAGAACTAAAAAAGGAAGGCTGCATTCTCATTACCCTTTGCTTCTTGGGAAGTGCCTAGGAGTCCAAAAATGCTGAGAAAAATATTCTGCATGCCTCTTCTCATGTGCCTATCAGCAGAAGGCCTGAGAATGACCAACGTGAAGCAACAAATTACTATCAAAAGGGCAACAAGCAAAATAACAAATGGGAATCTGTCAGAGAAAGAGAGACATCACTGGCCACACAACCCTGGGAATTTAATATATCTTTTGTCTGTCATCTGCATGCTAAATTTCTATGTCTTCCTTCAACAGAATTTCCTCTTGCTTTGTCAGCCTTGATAAGTATAGGTTAGCTCACGCTGTCTGCTTTTTCACACATTTCCAGATAAAACTCAGTCCAGAAAGCCAGGGATGACATTAACTGACTAATGCTCAGTGAGCTGGACTCTGCTCAGAAGAGTGTAGACAGAAAATCAAAACAGCACAAAATGCAGTGAGAGACGAGCCGGGGATAGATTTACAAATTTCAGCTATGATGTTATCTGTCCCCCCAAGGGGACAAAAATAATTCATGTTGGTACCAGTTTAAAAGCCAGACACCCTGACTAGTCATATGTTATATACTTCTGGTTCATTTCAGCAATAGAGAAGGTTGCTGTTGGTCACCAGCTCCATCATTCATTGCCTAGAAAGTGGGAGCTTTCTTGTAAGGGCCAAGAGGAGAACTCGGGCAAACTTGAGCCAGACATGGTTTTCAAATACTTCACGTGTTACTGTTCACAACATTGCAAACCCACCTTAGTTTACAATGTTAAATATAAACTGCATTCCCAGCAGCCTATTTCTTAGATATGCTATGTGCTATAAAATGAGATCATGCTTTTCCAGGAAGTTTTCAGTGGGGTTATGAATCCAATCACTCAGAAACTCCAGAATAAACTCCACAGAGAGTGTTCGACTGGGTTAAAGGAGCAGGCTGTTGGTGGGGCTCCCACAGTGTGGGATCAGGAGACACTTTGCCTTGGTTCAAAGCAGAGAGTCTCAGCAGCTCAAACTAAGACATTAAATATGCCTCTAAAAATTGACAGTGGCACACAAACACAGAGATCCACATTTCTTTGGATACATCATTTCCACAGCTTCGTATTCAAAAGTTGGCAAATTAAAAACAGCTGCATAACTGACAGGGAAGCTCTTTGACCATGTGCAGAGTGGTATGAAATTTTTCTTCCCATTTAAACACTGTTGGCTGTTCAGAAATCATGGGTGTGGTCCTCCTTCACACTAGAGGGATGCTGAGCATCCCTGAATTTCCAGAGCAGTGTACCAGCAGCTAGCTGGGCTTCAGTCAGCAAGTACACAAAGGGCAATAACTCCCACATATGGAAGCTGCTTAAATATAATGATGCCAACCTTCATAAGAGTAGTCCATGCTCTGCCAATGCAGAAAACTGTTTTTTCTTTAAAACAGAATATAACTACTACAAAGCATTAATAAATTCATTTACGTAAGCTTGGAGACATGTAGAAATGCCAGTTTTCATATTGTCCAGACAGGTTCTCTGGAGATGAGATAAGATGCTATTAACCAAATGCTCATTTACAGGCATATCATCTGCCATAGAAAGTGTGGATCTGCTCTTATCACTTTTTTTTCACAGTGCAGGATGCTGGTTTTAATGTGCTTCCTGCTTGCCCACTTTTATCTGGCTGGTGAGGTTTATTTCTCTTGACAGAAGCTGTCCCCAGGCATCTATTTCCACAAATAGAGGGAAAAGCAGATACTGGAACTGTTTGACTCTGTTCATTGGATAGACTCCACTGAGGGCTATTGAAATTTTCAATAAAAGAGAAGTTTTAGGGACCTCAGATACTAACATCCTTTTTAAATATTTTCTATATCTATTCAAGACAATAGCTTTCAGGAATGAGTTAAAATTTCATTTATTCAGTTATCCAAATATATTTCTGCTAAAATCTTAATCACAAGCAAAAAAATTCAAAACATAGTGTTGTCTAATAATAGAATATTCTCTAATTGAATAATGTCTAATGTACAATTCAAAACATAGTGTTGTCTAATGGTGTGTATCTCAAGTAACTTAAGTGAAGATTTTATTTTTCAGACTGGATTAATAATTGCATAGACAGCAGAGGAAGTTAAACATACAGTACCTCCTTTTCCTTGTTTGATCTTAATGGGCTGACTCATTCATTTTAAAATCATGTAGGAAAAAAATTAACAAAATTCATCTATTCAGAAGGGTGAGACCTTTGATTTACAAGAGACTTCTGAATCCCTCCTTACTCCTTTTATGGCTTTTTTTTTAATTATCGTGTTTCTTTTTCTGTAGCTTTTCAGTATCTCAGATATTTTCAGCATCAGTTGAAGATTCCTTTGCTTAGTGCAGGTTTTTATTCATAAATGTTTTTTCTCACAATCTTATGCGATATGTACAGACAGAGGCACAGAAGTTTGGTTCAGTGACAGGAAATGCCCTGGGTTTCTTTGCTGTGGGAATGGAGAGGGTTTGCAATGTTCTCTCTCATTTTTTCCCCTCTCACTTCCCACCAGTGCTACGCTCCTCTAGGAGAGCTGCTGCAGCCCATGGCTGAAGGAAAAGGTCTCTTCCCTTACCCAAAGAAAGAGTGGAAAAAAGACATTGTAGTATGTTGTGTATTTCCAGCTGCCTTCATCTCCAGTTCTGTGTATAAACTGAAATAAGGCAATTACTCTTTTTGGAGCTCCAACAGATGTTTCCAATGCACAAAACCCAACAGTCAGACAATTATGTATAACAGAGAAGGTGGGTCAGGTTTAAGTCTTGGTGACCATTCTAGTTTGGAAATGCCTGAAAATTTGTTGCACCAAGACCAGTAAGTGATATCCTGGTTGTTTCTTACATTTCCTTCTTCTGATCAAAAATGTGTGCTACTCTCTCCTGGTGTTTATGTTTATGGGACTAGGAACTGTTAGGGAATGCTTTGTCCTTTGTTTGTGTGTGAGAGAGAAATTCAAAGATCTCAGTATATGTACGAACATTATTACATTGGTCGAAAAACTATGGTTGTACAGCTCAAAAATTCCTCCTAGGGCCTTGAATTGTCTGTATGGCCTGAAGGAAGGTGGCACATTTTCCAACAGAAGAAGGTGTGGGCTCTGCCCTGCTTTCTGAGGCACTGCTCCATGCTCAGCACGATGCAGAGCTGTGCAGGGCTTGCAGCAGCCTTGGGGGAAGCAGCGTCTAGACTAACTCTGCACCTCTGGGCCAGGCAGTGATTCTCTTCTCTAAACACTCCTTCCATGCAAGCTAACAAGGATGCATTCTTTTCCAAGAAGCTGTTCCATCATCTGTTACATCATTACATATTTGGAATCTTTCAGGATAAGGATGCTATACAGTCTGAGACATTACCACTCTAAACAGCTGTCATGACATTATGATTGTGCTTATAATTCTGTGATGTATTGATGTGTAGTCATAAAAATAAATATAACAATAACTCTAGCCCATCACACGTTTTTGTTATTGGTCTTATTTCAAGCAGCATCTCCCTTTCCAGCAGCTTTTCAATATAGTAGACTTGATAAATCCTCCTCTCAGTATTTGGCTTGAACTACCACAGGCAAACCCGTTTGTTAATTAAATATAACACTTTCATTTGGATGCTTTTTTGATATGAACATGCAACAGAGGTAGGAAAGAATATTGGGCTTGAATGACAGTGACAAATAATATTAATATTTACCTACTATTGAAATCTGGAGCTCCTCCAATGAGCTACAGAGTCTTAAAATCGTAATTAAAGGTTAATGAAAGCAGATATTGAAAAATCAACTGAAGAAACAAGAAGTGAGGAAACAGTACTGTAACTCATCCACAATAGTGCCATTCTCAAGCAGAGGAATTGCAGGAATACAGCTCCCATAAGAGAGTGTGTGTAGCTTTGAATTCACCTTTTGGCTTTCAGACCTTCTGGACTGCAGCTACAGTCCCACATTCAATTTTCTTTTTTGCAAAAACATCTTTCTGTTAAAGGCAAAGATGGGTTTGCAATATACTCATGTATCTCTGTGAATTCAGTTAGAAAATACTACTGAGATTCACTGGAAAGATTGACAACATTATGAACAGATCTACAAAACAAAATATTCAAGAAGTATTAATTCTATTCCTTTTGAACTCCTGAGAAAATATGGGCAAATTTTGCAACATAAAACAGTGAAATAACATAATTGGTTTAAAGTCAGAGACTGTATCTTCATTACATTCCTAATGTATGATACTTATTATGTATTAATAACACCTTATTATCTCTTGTCATGTATAATAAATATAGCACCTGAATATTAATTTAGTGTTTTATGCCAGCTCACAAGGTTTGAAAACAGAAGCTCTGATTTCTTGCACACCACGCTCAGATGTTCTTTCAGGGTGGGATACCTCTCTTAGGGAATGGTAAATTTATAGACCTTAGTGCACGTAAGCTTGGAGACATGTAGAAATGCCAGTTTTTTATTAAATACTCTATAATTGAAACTGAATTTAGGATGAAGTTTATGGGTTTATGTTTGTGTAAATAATAGAAGAATGTACATTTACTCTTTTGGTTTGTGTTGGACTCTTAGCTTTAATGCTGCCCCTGCATTTGAATTAACTCAAAAATAATTCCTTTTGAATTTGCAGAAATACCACTAGTGCTGCATAAAGTAAAGCACTTGGGAAGTTTATCCTTATGACTACACATTTTTCCCTCTGATAAATGGGGGATAAATGGGCTCTTGTATTATGCCTAATCAGATGCAAAAAGTGTGTCATCATCAATTCAGTATTGTACATGAATATGTACACAGCAAAACTATGCAGTTAAATTTACAGTGTCACTGCTTCTTACCTTGCAGACTTCTCAAGAGGCTCAGGAGCTTCTTTTTTATATCACACTGTTAACTGTGATAGCTACCCTGCTGTCACATGAGGAACAAGATTTTTTTTAAAAAGAGTTAATAATTATGAGGGCTTTTTTTGGATGCTTAATTTAGTAATCTTTCATACAGACATGCTTCTCAAGAGTTAAACACCTAGTCTGATGAACAGATCTTAAACCTCCTTGAAACCACAAAATATACTTTAAAAATTACTTTGTAAGACCTGGTTTTATCCCCTGATTTCAGAAGGAGTAATGGATATAATCGTTACAGTGATGCCATCAATACTAATATCTGTAAACATTAAATTATTAATTTACATGTAGGTAAGAGGCAAAGGTCAGGGGAAATTTATGCTGACAACCTAAATACATAAATAAAAAATATTCTATACAGGGGAGTGCTTCAAAATGCTTTCACCAGCTTGTTCTTAAAGTCTAGTAGCCTCCCTGGTGTATTGGGAATGTATCTGTGAGTCAAATCCTCAGCTTTCTTCTAGGCAAGCAATAGATTTTTTTAAGCATCCCAGAAACACATACTTTATAAGGTCACTTATGAAAAAAAATTACATATGCAATATACTATGGTATCCAGCACTAATACTCAGGCAAAGTTGATCTCATGGATATAACTACTGGCAAACAAAAAGTAACTTGTCCACCATTAGTTCCTTCTCTTTCTCTTAAAAGGAATTTTTATGAACTGGGATTCATAAAAGATGCATGTTCCACTTTTATTCTGAAAACTGTTCTTATCTGAAAAATGGTCCAGTGGAAACTCAGTTAGTTCAGGACAGAATTACTTGTTTACTTGAGAACTTGAATATAAAGGTATGAGTATAATTAGCCAAATTATTCAATCCAATACATATCATAGACTAAGATCTTGGCCTAAGGCAGTCCTTATCAAATATGGCATAGTCAGTTGTCATCAAGTGTTATTACCTTTTAAAACTTGTGGTTGTATTGGAGAGTAATTTATTGCTGTGTCTTAGGAGGATATTGCACCAGAGGCCGTTTTAACCATGATAAACAATTTATTATAAGATTCTTGCTAGGTCTACTTATTGTAAAGTGTGATATTATGGTGAGAAGGAAGGTGTGAACTGTTGCCAAAGGCAAAGACTATCTTCAGGTTATCTCAGTAATGTGCACTACCTGGCTATAACACCAAGCAAATGCTTCTATCCCTCTAATAATTCTTCAGTGGAGTCATACCCCACAGATCCTCTCTGACACATTAGCCAGTTTTTAAATCCATGACTCACCTGAGACAAAAACTTTATCTATATCAACACAAGTGACCTGAAAATAGCGTATCATATACTTTTGGGAATGGCCTCTGTTTCTAATAAATTCTGAATGTCCCTGAGCCTTGCTGGTCAGACACAAATCAGAAATACAACGGCACAAACTGCCTGTCAAGTGATTTGCCTTGGCCAGATGATCTCAATGGACTGTGGAGATTCTCATTTCTTCTGCTGAATTTGGTAGGATTTTATAAGTTTTTGTGTACGATGTTTCTGTTTAAAGGGTTGTCTGGATCATGGTGATGGTCTAGATTCTTTAACTTATTTATTAGAAATGAAAAATAAATTTCAAAGTCAGCAACATATTGTTAACTATTTCTAACTGATTGTTAGTTTTTATCTATGTATTTTTATTTGTGGAATCTTACCCTGATTTTTAAATAGGAAATAGAAATGTAGTAGAAAACTCCATACATTTCAAAAGCAGATACAGAATATTGGTAGAAGTAAAAATAACAAAACCAATTCATTTTCTAACATCTCTGGAAACCCCCAGCTATGAGACAGGTAAATCATTATGATTAGCTTGTAATTAATGTGTTAAATCTGTGTAACTTAATTATACACTCCTGTTATCCTGAAGCATCCTTTTCAGCTTGTTTTAGAGCTGAGATAATCACTGTAGCATTTGAACATTCTTGCTGTTGGAGATTTACCATATTTACCAAGATTTTTACAATAGGCTCATACTTCATGCAAAGTTCAGGTGAACCTCCTATCATTGGAGGAGCAAACTAATTAATCAAATGTTGAATCATAGCTTAGCTTTTTGTCTTACTTGTTTTTATTCATGCTGTGAAACACCTAAGATATTTATGCTATATATCTCTGTGAAACTAAGAAATAATCCCCCAATCAAACCTTTGTGGGTTTGGGTTTTTTGGTTTGGGTTTGGTTGGGGTTTGTTGGTTGGTTGGTTGGTTGGTTGGTTGGTTGGATGAGGGGTTTTCGGTAAAAAATGCTTAAGAGTCCCTTGAAATAAAAGAGTCAGGACTCTACTAAAGCATTTCTACACCCTTCTAGGGTAGCTCTACAGCCTCCTACAAACGTTTTCTTTTTTTTTCTATGTGCTTAAGCAGTGTGGAAATTAAAACCTACTTAACAATATGATTACATTTCCCTGAAAAATAATCTTAGCAGATTTTAATTGCAACTTATCATTTACTTATGTTCTTAAGTTCCCATCACTAAGTACAGAGCACTATATAGAATTTCTCATAAAGTAGTTACCGCCACATATCTTTATAGATAGAAGAGAACTTTTTGTTTGTTCAGTTCTCTCATATATCCCAACAGATATTTCTGCATGCCTTTCTCAGACTTAAAAAAACCCAAACTAACGCAAATTCATTTTTCATTTTCTTAGCATTATCAGACATTTACTTAAAAGCAACTTGCTATGAAAAGAAGATCTATGTGGGCTGGTGTATTCTAAATTAGGTTTTGAGAGCCCCATTATAATTTAACTATTCGTTGAAAAGGACTCTGATAAATGTCCACTTTGATCTGTGAGGCTGGTGTGATACTCTAAATGGGAATGTGAATCCATTGGATGGAGCCTGATTGAACCAGATACACCAGAAGGAAATTAAGATGCAAGAGATGTGGTTTAATCAGGCTGTGATTGTACTAATTTAACTCATCTGGGAAGTGAAGGGCCATAACTTGGACAGTGCAGATCATTATTATTTCTTTAGTCATTTCCACGTGGTTGGAGGTAACAACTATTTGCCCTCTGTGGCTGGTCCTGTGCCTGTTTGAAGAAGAGAAATTTAGGTGGTAGGAGACATAGATACTCTTCTTAAATGCATGGGCAGCCAAAGGGCACAACTGAGCAAAAGGTGGAAGTATGCAGGAGTATACAATATGAACTTTCTAAGCCACCATGATAAATCCACAACATGGAAAAGGGATTATCACCTTCCTGCTGCAGCTCAGCTATCTGGCCTCTTGAAGGTGTGCCTCCCATCAAGGTTAATTTCAAGCATGATTTATCAGGGACCCAAAACCCAATAGATGAAGAACTCCACTAGATACCTAACATCTGCCAACTGCAGCAGCATGAACTTAACTATGTTCCTATAACTTTCTGAAATGTCATGATTCAACAACTCTCTAAAATGCCATGGTTAAAAAGATAAAACACATTGCCCACGTCAGTGTTATTTTAAAAGATTTCTGATATTTTATAAGATAGCTCTTGCATAAAAACTGGTGCCATATTAATTCTAGGACTTGAATGTTCAGAGTTGTTATTCTGAGTGTGAGGGGACTCACACTTTAGGACTCGTGATTCATTATACTTAATTCAACTTATATATGTAAACTATATGAGTCAGTGATTTGCACATAAATGCTTCTTCTCTCTGTATTTTAAAGTATGTCTTCCATGAATAAATCTGCTTTAGATTTTCTCTATCTCCTGTGGTATCCTAGAAGTTCCTTGTTTGTTCCTGCCTCTGAATGACACTGTGCTGTAACAACCCCACTAAAGTGTACCCAAAAAACTGAGGGAAAAATGGATGGTGACATGGGCCAAAACAGGGGATAGGAACTGGATGCCAGCTTTGTTGTGGAAAAAAATACGTCGTTGCAAACCCAGACAAATTTTCCCATGCTTTGTATTTTACGCATCAGTCCCATTGAACATCCCCCCACCAGTTTAGCACTGATGGGAAGTGCACTGTGTATGTCTGTTTTGCATCTTTTTCCTGTTTCTTTCATGACATGGAAGAATTCATTGTCCTACTGATGAAGAACATCTTCTTATCCACATCACAGTAGGGTCATTGTTTATAAACTTTTTCATCTGTGCAAAAGGAAATATGTGCATACAGAAAGCAAGCTGTTATAAATATTATTGTTCCATGAAATAGGGGAGAGCGAATAACATACTGAAATCTACTTTCCATAAATCTGCCATTTTTCTGGAATTAGTTCAGGGATGTGCAGAAGCCAGTAACAAAAGTCCCATGATATTTTGGAAAGCATAGTAATAGAAAACGAACATGCCTCTGTAAAATTGTTTCATTTAATTTGACAGTGATCTCATTTCAAATGGCAAACCTATGAATCATGGAAGTAGGTATCTGTATTGGGTTTGCATGGCAAAGTTTTGGTAGAGGGGGCACTACAGGAGCGGCTTTTGTGAGAAGCTCCCCCATGTCTGATGGAGCCAATGCCTGGTGGCTCCAAGATGAACCTAATGCCAGCACAGACCACCAGTGGTGGTGATAGTGCCTCTGGGATAACGGGGGAAAAATCTGCACAACTGCAGCCAGGGGAGAGAGGAGTGACAATGTGACAGTCTGTTTTGCCTGTGATGGTAATTTCTGAGCGATTTCTCCCTGCCCTTATCTCAGCCCACGAGTCTTTCATTATATTTTCTCTCCCCTTTCCAGCTGAGGAAGGAAGGGCTTTGATGGGCACCTGGCATCCAGCCAGGGTCAACCCAACACAGTATCTTTTCAGTTTACAATACCAAAAAAATTGAAATTGAAGCCTGTGTAGCAGGAGGCAAGGCATCTTTGACTCTCAGTGTCTCCTCACGAATACTCATCATCTTTCAGCAGTGTCTAGGTATTAGCAGTTTATTTGATATGAATGCAATAAAAACTTATTCTCTAAAGCTTTATCCTATGCTATTTGAAGGCAATAGGAGTTTTGTCATTGACTTTAAAGTGGGATCAAAGTCCTAATTGACAGTGTCAGCTCCATCTATCAATCAAAGGTGTACTATTCATAATGAAGCATAATTACCAGAACAGGTTAAAATGCAAATATTAAATATACATGCAAAATGTAAGTATTAAAAGAGAATAAGTGCAGATCAAGTGAAAGACCTACACATTTGAGATGACAAATACCCTCTGATGTCGCATTTCTCTTGGTTATTTAGTTGTTTTATATCCTGGTGAGGTTTCCTAGGCTTTTACAAAGAAGCTGTTTGTAAGCTCACATCCCTGGCTAGCCCTGAAATCAGCTCCCAGGCACTGCCCATAGCTCCCTTGAGGCTCTGTTCTCTTCCCACCTTGTGATAATGCCTCTATAGGGTTCCTTCTTTGGGTTCTCTGCATGATTCTGTACTGAAAGGTCTCAGCTAACAAGTAAAACAGATCTCTTCCTCCCAGCTCATTCAGCTCTGCTTACTCAGGCTTGGGGACGCTGTGAAGATTCCTTGCAGATATTAGGACTTTTCTGTATTAAAATCAATTAATAAAATTGAAAAAAAAACAGTGGAAAGAATTTGCAGTAGGGTATTGCATGCTCTGTGAGAATGTATATAAAGGTAAGCACAAAAAATTTAGAGTGGAAATATCCTCTTTTGGATTGCATTTTGGTTGTCTCCCTAAAGTGCATGCATACCCACTGCCTAACTGCAATAACATTAGTTTCTCTGTTTCACAGAGACCAATTTTATTTTATACATGATCACTATAAAAATTGTTTTGTTTTATGGTTTCTTCACTTATCCTGAAGACATTTGGTATCTCAAAAAGGGAAACAAAATGCATGGTATATAATGATCTCCCTGTAAAAATCTAAGCATAGTTCCTCAAAACTTTATGTATAATTAAATAAGCAAAGGAATCCCAACATGGCTTTTAGGATTATTTAGGAACATGAAATTCGTAAGAGCATTAAACAAAAGCCATAGTAGATAAGCCTAAGAAGTGTACAAAAACCTCTTTGGACCCTCCAGTATAAAATCCTTCATAGGAATTTGCTTGAGGCATTATGAGCTCTAAATGAATGAAGTGTATTACGGCAGATCAGTATATGCAAGAGTTCTTCAGAACAGGTGCTTTCAGCATACGTATGCTCAAGCAATTAAGTCAAAACCTGATATTTAAGACTGAAAATAGGCAAACCTGTGGGAATAATATTTTATAGTTAACAAGAAAGGTCTGGCCTTACGTTTCATTTAAAAGAGATTAACCTCTATAGGCCAGTAGCTCTCAGCGTCATTTGCTTTCCTTTTCTCTACATATGGTGAAGAGAATCTTTAAAATTCACAGGGAAAAAAACTGAAAAAAATATTTTATGTAAACAATTATGCTTCTGAATAGCAGCCAAGAGAAAATGGGTGTCTGGTTCAGTATAAATCACTCTCTATTACTAAAAATCTCTGGCAAACAAACTGCATTGGTGGAGTGTTCAAAATAATCTAACTGAATTAGGATATTTTGTCTCACTGAAAACCGAGGAAAGAAAACAACACCCTGAGGCCATACAGGTTTCTTTGAAAGTGCCTCGTCTGCAGCCTTCTTGTCTTTGGGAAATGAAGAGACAAAGTGGTCTAGCCAGGCTCCCAGAGCAGACACAGTCTCCAACAGGCCATCTCTATTCAGAGTTGCAGGTACAGACGATTTGTACCTCCCTTGGTGGTGCTCCCAGAGCTTTCTGAGAGTTTTGTCAACAGAACAGGCTGAGCAAAAGGGAGAGAAAATTTACACTCCTTTTTGCTACCAGGGAAAGACTGTAACTGAAATGTAGTGTCTCCCCATGGATCTTGTATTGGGAAGTCACTCTTTCCAGAAAAATGCCTCCTCCTGACACAAAGTTTTGTAACTTTTTACCCTAGTCCACTGTAAATCCTGATGATAAGACTCCCAAATTCCAAAAACTTAAAATAGATACATGTAAAAGTGCTAACATCTCCTGGTAATTTTGGATTTCCTTCCTCTTCTTCAATAATATATTTTCTCCAAATTTAATTAATTTACGATTATTTTTTACAAAAACTTGTTCAGTTGAAGCTTCAGAAATTTTTCTGGAATGGAAAAAGGCTTTAGTTTCACAGAACCAGAAGCTTAAAATTAGCTAGAAAATGCAGAAGAAAAATAAATTTTAAATTCCTAACTAGCTGAGGATCCCATTAAATTGAGATACTG
The DNA here is from genome assembly GCA_013390005.1 of Calyptomena viridis. Taxonomy (NCBI): domain Eukaryota; kingdom Metazoa; phylum Chordata; class Aves; order Passeriformes; family Eurylaimidae; genus Calyptomena; species Calyptomena viridis. The sequence goes on from WEIV01001932.1 coordinate 66,561, forward strand.
CCCATTGAAGACCTAAGACAGCAGCAGTGGCATTTGCCACAACAGTTAAGCAGCACTACTTTAATAATATATTAGACTAAAATTCTAATTATGATTTATTGTATCTCATAATAATGTACTTGGAAAAGCAAATCCAGTCTCCTGAGTATTTAGCATTTGAATGCTAAACAGATGCTGAACATTTATAAGGTAATTTTAAAAAATAACATTTCTGATGCACAAAACTGAAATGCATTGAAAATCTCTTAATAATGTTAAGGAATCAACAAGGAAAAACAAACAAAGCACTTCACAAAAGTGAATCAGATGGAGTAAATAAAATCAATGCAAAAAACTAATTAGTAAAATTTAAAGTAAGATTTATGGCACATTACTAATTTATGAAAACTAATAGTTATGTTAATACAGGGCAAAAAAATACCCTGGAAATTTAATCAAAATCCAAATAATAGCTAATTATCTTCTGATTTGATTGTTCTTAAAACGGTACTAGAGCTCCTGGTGGAAGTCCTCTGAAAAGCATGTTGGTTTCTAGACTTCCTTTGTGATTATTACTTCTGTATATTCATAATTGGCACAAGCTCTATAGATGAGTGAAAAGCATCTGAAAGCAGCCTTTGCTCAGTATTTCTTCTGAGACAGTGACTTGAAGATCCTCCAGAGAATAAGCCAAGGTTCTGGATTTCAACACCTAAATTATACCTGTGCCATACTTTGAGCACCAATCCTTTTTGAAGATCATGCTATAAGTAAAGCAGAAATCATCAAACTAACCTTAGATTTCTTAAAGGCTTCAAGTAGTGCAATCATTGTGGGTTCACTCTTGTACAAATGTGATAAATATATATTTAAACATAGACCATCCTGTAGTGTTTTGACCCTGGCTGGACACCAGGTACCCACCAAAGCCGCAATCTCACTCCCTTCTGCATCTGCTCAGAGGAGAGAAAATATTAACAAAGGGCTCCTGGGTTGAGAGACCCCTTACTGATTACTGTCATGGGAAAAAAAGACTCCAAGTAGGAATATAAATTAAATTTATTAGTAACACAATCAGAGCTTGAGAATGAGAAGTAAAATAAATCCTAAAGACCCCTTTCCCCCCACCCACTTCCTTGCAAGTTTTACCTCCTCCCCTCAGCGGTGCAGAAAGACGGGGAATGGGGGTTATGGTCAGTTGTTGTTTCTGCCACTGTCAGAGAGAGAATCCTTCCCCTGCTTCCTGGGGGGGTCCCTCCCATGGGAAACAGTCCTTCACCAACTTCTCCAGTGTGAGACCATCCCATGGGCAACAGTTCCTCACACACTGCTGCCACATGGATCACTTTTCCACAGGGTCAGTCCTTCAGGCACAGGCTGCTCCAGTGTGGGTCCCCCACAGGCCACAAGTCCTACCAGAAAATTCTGCTCCACCGTGAGCTCCTCTCCCCACGGGTCAGCAAGTTCCTGCCAGGACCCTGCTCCAACATGGGCCTCCCGTGGGGTCACAGTCCCCTTCCAGCATCCACCTGCTCCAGTGTGGGCTCCTCCATGGGCTGCAGGTGGATTTCTGCTCCCCTGTGCTCCTCCATGGGCTGCAGGGGAACCTCAGCTCTGGTGCTTGGAGCACCTCCTGCCCCTCCTTCTGCACTGGCCCGGTGGTGCTGTTCACAACGTCTCACTTTGCTCTTCTCTGACTCCCATCTTCATCTGCCCAACATTTTTTTCCTCTCCTCTTAAATATGTTACCTTAGATGTGTTACTATCCCTCCTGACTGGCCTGGCCTCGGGCAGCAGTGGGTGCAGCCTGGAGCCGGCTGGCATTGGCTCTGCCTGACATGGGAGAAGCTTCCAGCAGCTTCTTGAAAAAGCCTCCCCTACAGCCCCACCACTGCCAAAACCTGGCCACAGAAACCCCAATACATTTATTCTATACATATAAACAATACATACAATTATTCTATACATTTAGAATTATTGCAGGTAAAATAAAATATGCTGGATTCTTGCCTTAGGAAATAGCACCTTTTTTAACAGAGGAGACAGAGCCAGTGTTGCCTAGGGTGATGGCAAAATGAGTTAACAATCCTACCAAGAACTATCATCATTAAAGTGTATTAGTTAATATAAAGCTTGTGGAAATTAAGCCAGACCATACAGAGAAAAATAAAGATGGCTAATTTCTACTTTTAAAGGAAAAAAATTGACATTTTAATTCAGAACTCCTATGTTTCTGACAGTCCTTGACTTATAATGATAGGTTATATTTTGAATAAATCAATTGTGGTGTTCTCCACTTGGAATATATAATCTATTTCAAATTTCAGATTTCATTGCACTTGACTAGCATATTCATGTCTTCTCTACAATTGCAATTATTTAAAGAAAATGGAAGACTCAAACATAACTCCATTTTCAGGATTATGTCTAAAGGTGTAAAATAACTGTCTACTTCATTTCATGGAGTTGAGGACTGTGGACAGTTTTCATGAAGAAACATCCTAGAATTTTGCCTGGTTTTTGCTGACCCATGCTTCATTTTTTTCTGCTTCATAGGTGTCTTGTGAGCATTCAGCCTAAAACTCTACTTCTTCTATGGGGAAGGCAAATAAACTTCTCCCAATCTACTTGACATGATGAGCTAAGAGCTGAGACTGACTCTTACCTCTGGCTTTTGTGTTCAGTCCCTCATTGTTTCTTATTTGTTCTCATTTTTTCCTAGAGATCTGTATTTCATAGAAGCGATAGCAATGGAGTTAATGCAAGATATTTCTGTAGGCATTACTGTGACAGCTGAACTTCTCCTGTGATCTCTGTCCAGCACTACCTTTGTGTCATCCAGACTCACTATCCCTCACTATCAGGTTTTACAAACTGCATCTTATTTACTAAAGCACACAGATGAAACAAAATCTTTTCACCTTTTTTCACCATGCTTTCAACACGCAATGTGAAATTTTACCAATAGAAAGCTTTTTAGGGTAATGTTCTGTTTCTCGCTTGTGCTTTCAGTATTCAGCTCTCAAAATACCTTGTAAAAAATGAGGACTGGATTTTGGCAGACTTATATGTCGATGTCCAGAGCACAGCTGAAGGAGTGCAGGAAGTTCAGGAGAATAACATGTACACAACCCCATAAAGGCTGGCCATAGCAGACAGTCACGTAGCTGATGATGTGGAGCAGTTTCTCCCACCTGCTACAGATAAAACAGGAATCCAACTTGGTCCAGCAGGTCCCTGTGCTCACAGAAGCTCTCCTGGCAGGCCCCTTCCCATCTGCAGCCTCACATCAGTGTGAGAAAAAAGCACTAACTGACTCCCCCAGATAATGTTACATTCAGAATGGGATGAACTGCAAAGCAGAGCGAAACACAAGAAAATCAATTTTAGCATGAGGCTTTGATTGCCAGGACAGGAGCGTTGACCCTGCTATAAGGAAGAAAATTTGAAAACATTTCAAAAATACCCAGACAGACCTCTCTAAATTGTACTCTAAGGTGATAAAGATACACACTGCTACAGAGGTACTTCCTCTAGGTAATTTTCTCATGTGATGTAGGAGAATGGTAACCACGTTTCCACAGAGGAAAATTTGGTTCATCTGACCAAGTACAATATCTGAATGTTTATACTGAAGATTTATGCAAAGTGAAGAGAAATAAACCTTCTAGGTTCTGATATGTAGGAGTCTAATGGAGCTGTATGAATCCAGTCATGTGAATCACTCTGTAGCAATGCCTTTAGGTGTAGAAAGGAGTGCAGGATGACTAACTGATTTTTAGAAGATATGTTTCCTAGAAGGATCTCTGACTGCTTCCCCTGCTGCCTTGATTAGAAGTGTAGGGCAGGAAGAATAACTCTCTCTTATTATTAAGATCAGGTCCAGCTCCCCTTTCAGTTCCTTCAATTTGAATATTTTATATTCTAATCAAACAGCAGTGTCTTATTTTTAAAGGGGGAATGAGATATGAAATCAGTGCTCTAAAGTCATGTCAATAGATAAGTTTTTTTCATCTTCAGCTTGATCAGACAAATCTACTTGAACACAGTTCCCTGTTTGTGAATTCCCACCAGCACTGGAACATAGCAAGGCATGTCTTGTCTGAGCGTCTGCCTATGGATTTAAACTGCTCTAATTGCTTTCACCTCCTCCCAAGCATAGACAGATAGAGTGCTGTGTTCACTGAAAAATGTCACTTTCAGCATGTGGTTGGCATAATGCTTCATAAAATCTACCTTAAAAATGTATTGCTGACCAGAAACAGAATACCAAAATACTTCAAGCATCTCTCCCTCTCCTCCCTATGACTCATTCTTGCACTTAGAGAACAGAAGCTATTTTAGATAAATAGGATAAAAAGAACTACCAGATGGGAATTATTTCACACATGGATGTTTGTACATAAATACACTCCTAATCTGACCATGTGATGTGAGCAAATCCATTAACTTCAAAGTGAACTGCACCTGTAACTGTATTTACAGGAAGTAAATTAAAAATACACATATGCAATGGGGTATTTCATTTGAAACAATCCTTTCCACTTCTCCATTTTTTTCTAACAGTTATTAATTCTATGCAAAATACTTAAGAGGTTTGGCCTGAAATGCATTAAAAAAATTTCTTCATTGCAAGCTAAAACATGCATAGTGAGTTGTCTCCAGTAATTGCAGGTACGTCTTTAGAGAGATCTATTTCACTTGATCATGTAATCACATAAATTAGGCCATGTTTGCAGTTCATTGTAAGACTAATTATGAAAATATATGAACCATAATGTATTTTTTTTCTCTTTGAATCTTTATATTAGACCTTGCCACTTGCTTTATTTGTAGAAGAGCCATTAGATTATGAGATATTGCTATTTATTACTTATATTACAGTGGCATCAGGCTGCCTCACATTAGATGACATTTCCATTAAATAACAAATTATGAACTTTAGGGAGATTACAGTCCACAATGGAAAGACAGATCAGAGAATTACTCAGTTTTTCATTTCCAGTGAAAAGAAAAAAGCCAAAAAGCTGACTGATAATATGGTCTTCTGAACTGAAGTGATATAACTAAATGCAGGCACAGAGAGAGTCCCTTTCCTGGTCAGAAAGATAAAAGAACCAATTTAATAATTAAGCACGTTACTCCTTTTGAATAAATAAGGACATATTTTTAAGATTAAGCATGTTTCTCCAGGCTTTCTTAACTGGCAATCAAAATTCCTTGTACAGTAACAAAGGGAGTTTATGACATACACAGGATTTCTTAAATCACGTTGGAGTATATCAGCTCTGAGATTTCCCTATCTTCCATGAAAACAATTGAAAAAAACCTTTTTTTAGCTATTGGGTGCTCACGGTAATTCCCATAATAACTAAGTACATAGTTACGTGGAAAATGGCATGTAACACAATCCATTTATTATCCATTTAATTTGCTAATACCAGATACAAATGATATTTTCCAGAATTCAATAGTCCAAAAAATATATAGCTGGGCATTTCTGAGAGGGTGCCTAGAGCTGACAATCTTACAGCTTGACTGGGACGTGAAAGATTTCAGTGGTGGCAGACGGCAGCAGATGAAAAGATGGTGTTTGCTGTTAGTTTGATAATAAGAGGGTGAGTGCTCCAAAGTTCACTGACAATTCTCCAGTATCTTCCAATAACTAAAAAGTCTTTTCACAGCAACACAATAACAAATTTTATATAAAAGTTACAATTTGGTAACCTTTCACTATTTCACTGCCTCCATTTCATTGCATAGGACCACGATGGGGTCCCTTTGAAATGCTGAGAGATAAGAGAATGAAAAAAGAAAGGCAGAAAGTGTGGGAGGGAGAAAAAGGTAGAAGGTTTCTGCTCAAGGTTCTAAATTAATACATTATTGATCAAACTTGAATCAGCAAAGTTCAATGATTTGGTCACAACTAGCCTTTATTCTTTCCATCAATTCATATACAGTCAATATCCTATTCTATTGTTATTTTGAAAGGATGTCTAGAGGAATAACGTTCTTGAACAACACATTCCAGTGAACATATCTGATTGTAACTACGGGATTCTTTTTTTTTCCAGTTATCCAAGAAATAAATAGGATCTATAAAACACAGAAATGCACAGGTACTACTGCAACAGTTTGGGCACTAATATATAGCTGACATTGGTGGAATCTGTACCACCCTTTATCTTGAAGCGTGAAAGATTTGATTTTTTTAATACAAATAAGCTGAAATAAATTTTCTACTTCTTATTGATTCCCTGGGAAACAGTATCTTCTGAGTACCTTAAGCCAGTGTTAACATTCTATGTAACTTCATTCACCGTATCATGTCGAAATTAGCGTTAGGTGATTATAGCTCAATGTAATTAGCTGTGTGTATTAGACAAGCAGAAATGCACCCTGTGGTTGATGACACTAATTTTCAGTGAGCAGTGGCAGACACATTTACAGATACCCAGTGCTCTTGGCTGAGCTCTCTGTGCCTGTGGTGTTCCCCCTCTGGAACAGGGCATGCTGAGGGAACAGCACCCTGAATGCCAGATGCATCCCTGGCTAACCTGTTAGAGTTAACAGGAGCTACAGGATCCCTGCCAGTGGAAGTGATAGGATACTCCACCATATACTCCAGGGTTAGGAGTAATTTGCTCAATAAGGTACAAAACCACAGCCAAAAAAGATGGTATCAGTGACAATACAAGGAAAAAAAAGGAAAGTGTCAGAAAAAGGGACTTCTCAGTTAGAAAGCAGTTATTGATAAGAATATGCAATATAGATAACATAGAAATAATCTATATATTATGTAGATGGTGGTTAATAGCATAATAGTGAGTGTTAAGCATGCCTGTCTGTTTAGTTACAAGGAAAACATATTTAATCTTTTGGTTCCTTGGAAAACACTTGTTTGAAGACAGCTGGACGGGGAGCAAAGTACTAGGCAAACTATTTCATTTTGCTTTGGGTGTTTTTAATGAACAATTAGATAAAAATGACAGCAGTGGTGTTGATTAGCTACAGAGTTTTGCAACACCTTCTGCTAACTTGCAGTAGATGTCGCTCTACAGAAAAATGAAAGTGTTCAGAGAAACATTTTTTCCTTTCCCTTTTTCCAATTTTCTTTTTTTTTACATTTTCTTCAGCATTCTTCAGCTGTTTTCTTCTTTTTTTGTTTTCTTCTTTCTCTTTATTTATTTTTTTTAAGTAGCTAGAAAACCTACAAAAGCTGCAAGGTGATGAGGCTGTTACCAAACAATAAGGCAGCTTTTCCACCCTCTTTGCTAACTAGCCAGGTTTAATGTCAAAAGCTCTGTTAATGTAATGTGAGAGGCATGAGAAAGCCAAGCAGTCCAGCTTTGGATTACTCCCTCCCTGCTTGCCCTTCTGCATTTCTCATCAAGGGAAGTGAAAGGAGTGCCTGCCTGGAAGCACTGCTGGGGCGGGGATGCCGTGGGGATGGGGTTGCAGTGGAAGGATAACAGCATCCTGACCTTGATTTCTGCAAAGGGGAAATCCATGTTCTCAGGGCCCTTAGGCTTGACTTGTAAATACTGACATGGTTGGCTGTGTTACACTAATTGCCACTTAAATTACCTCTTGCCATCCACTCCATGGCTGAAAACTTTCTGCTGCCAGTTCCAGGCTCTCAAAGGTTGACATCTTGGCTTCCTTCCCCCACCCTTGTGCTGCTAGGGGTGACTATGAACATCAATGAATATGAAACTGGAATGCCTGAATGCTGTAGCAATAAACACACTAGAAATTCAGTTTGCAGCCTGACTTCTGTTCTCTGGGGAGGTTCTAAAGAACTTATTACTGGTTTGGTTTTGCTGCTTGCTGGTGCTTGTGAGCATGTAAGTTCAAGAAATTACATTAAAATGATATATTAATCTTCCGTCTTTAGAAAGTTATACTGGAGAAACAGTGGATTATAAGGAAAAATGAATTATAAAAATCAGTACTGAACAGAAAGAAGGGACTACTAAAAATGGAAAATTTTAATTGACCATTCCAGCATTCTTCAGCTCTTGAGTTTAGTTCAAGGCAAAGGCAAGAAAAAATATCTGATTCCTAAAATGAGAGTATGCTATCAATTGCTTAATAGTTATAAATAATTCCTCTATGCATTTCCTTACCTGATTCCAGTGGTAAATCTGTAAGTGTAAATCCTTGCTGGTTTTGTAAGATAATTAAAGATAATAATTCAGATTACAACATGTTCCTTTGTCCAAAGCTTGGACCAATAGCTATGGAAAGGAAGATTAAGCAGAGTTCAAACTATTTACTGCCACACATTATATTTTATAGCAATTGTGAGAGATGCCATGAATTGTTGCTCTCAAAATTCATCCTAATTTGACCAATCTTTTCTCAAACAGTTCAGCTATATTTTATGCAATTTCATTGTTTGTTTATTTGTAGTGGACCATTCCCAAGACATTGGCCATGGGCATGATCACAGTGAAAAAGTTCTGGATTGTATTTGGGTTTTTATTTGCTGCTGTTTGTTACTTGTTGCTCATGACTCAAGTGCTGCTAAGAAAATGCATCATTTTTGGTAGCTGTGTCATTGGACACCACTGATTTCACTCACAATTCGATGGAGTAAGATAGAAGTTTTGCATTCAGCCTGAAGTTTGAAAAAAAGTGTTTCTTTGAGATCATATGTCCACTGCAAATTTCTTTCCAGGGCAGAATTTTGTCAGATTTCTTGCTCCATAGACTGAGGAAAATAGTCAGGAAAACTAAGAGTTTGTTTTATGGAATGTATTATAAGGCAAGCAGATAGGGCATAGACTGCAATCTTCACTAGCCAATCCGTGTGGAATTGTGAGAACTACTTAAAATATATAAGATGAACTAATCTTCGCTCTCAGTCTGACAACAAAAGACTCATGCACTGAAATTATTTGGAAACAATGAAGATTCTTTAAATAAAGGCTGTGAGGCTTCAGAAGCTCAGAGTGGAAGAGCACAATGTTCCCTATTGTGATAAACTCAAATACCAGATCATTTGCACATTGGGGCATATCGTGAGTTGGAATGGGCTGAAAGCAGGATGATGGGAGAGACAGGAGAGCCATGTTTCTAAGGTTACTGTGACAAGAATGGCAGTAGCTGTTATTATGTTTTATGTATATAGACTCCAAAACCTTATCAGGTCCACAGTTCAAATGCTGTGGGATGTGGTTTGGAAAGACTGTCTCTGTCACTGTCTCCCTAGGTGCTTGTCCCAGCTCTTACAACCAGCAGTAGCCGTGTTGCAGGTGATGCAGCGGTGGTTTGACTGTCAGTGGCAGGGGTACCCCTGTAAAATGATCTGTGTCAGGACATGTGCACATGTAGGAGCAGTGACCACCCCCCTCTACTTTGGCCACTGTATCCTCATCTTTCTCAGACACACACCTCCAAAAATCCTTACTGTCTGCAGCCCTTGCTGCTCCCCTGTGCGTGCCCTCCCTGCTCCTCCAGCTTCTCTACATCTCATCAGCTCTCTTCTCCTACCTTATCCTGCTTTGCTGCTTCTCCGGTCCTGAGCAGGAAATCAATACTCTGGCACCTGTGCGCTCTGAACAGATCACTTGGAAACATTGATCTGGAAACCTTTTCTGGGGAGAAAAGGTTTGTATCTCTGTGATAAAAGCTCTGCCAAGCAGAAAACACTGGACAGAAAACACTTCAGTACCTCTTGCAGAACCAACAGGACTAGACTAAAATGTCAGAGGGAAAAGGAAAAGCAATACACACCATTAAAAACAGTCTATTAATTTGATATCTGATTTCTATGGAAATGGAGGTATTTTTTCAGGATGGATTGATATATATCTAAACCTCATTTTTTGATGGTTGTATATTTGAAGTAATTTATTCACAGTAATTTATTTCCAAAGCAATGTTTCTGTTTGTATCCAATGTTATTGATCATGTAGGTATTTATTGGCATCTTTAAAGGTGGTAAATTAGTACTCAGAATTAATAGGAGAAAGTCTTTGCAGCTTATAAAGGTGAAATATAAAAATATTGATATTCAGAGATGTCTTCCAAACACATTTTGATGTCTTTATTAAAATGCAACTAAAAAGTATTGCATGAAACAATAACCACAAGCTTAAATGTAACCCATTAAAATCTCACCATAACTATTTACAGGTTTGCTATTAACATCTTCCCTCACTAACATAAAATTTAGAGCTCTCTGGAATTGCTTGGATCTTTTGCTCTGAAAACCATTCAGAAATCCAAGGACAGATATGATGGAGTTATTCTGGTTCTCATTGCAGCTGAAAAAAAGGACCTTCTCTGTTCCTATTAAAAATAGTCATTTTTGTTTCATTGCTTAATGTCAGTGGCAAGACCACAGTATTATATTCTGTTGCCTTTCAAGGTGCTTGGAATAATAAATGAATTACTTTTCCTTAGATATTTAAAAATAAATGTTTGCTGAAAACATGGATTACCTCAGAGATTTGAAAATAAACGTCCTCTGGAAATCTGGAAAGATAAAAGAACTTCAGACAATACCAAATTAAAGCCCAGTGTGCACAGTTTTTACTTTGTTGATGTGAAACAAATCCTGTACTTCAAAGCATTCCATTTTTCAAGGTCAAACTGAGGATCTAGTTGCATTTTCCTGTACACTTCAATGGCTAAACAAGCAATTCAACCCACTTGTTGCCTTGAAAATGTCAATGAGGATCTTCCCAAACAAAATTCCAAAGCAGTCCAACAATGGAAAAAGCAAGTTTCAGTGGCTTCAGGGGCCATGAAATGGTGTGTCTTTATTGCAGTGCCATGTCCACCCTTGGAGAGAAAAGTTGTGCACGTGTCACTTTGGGATAGCCATCTATTAATCCAATTTCTTCTTTCTTACCTTTTCTCTATTTTAAAGAAAGGAAGATTCCAAAGGCCAGTATGCTAAAGGGAAGTGTTTCTGGTTACCTAGTTACTTGAAACATATATTCCTCTGTAACAGTAAGAAATACATATGGACAGAGCCATTCTCCTTGAGACATTTCCAACCATAGCATCTGTCAGCAGCTAAAATCTTGTTTCAAAAGAAGTAGATCTTGATTTAATTTAAATTGCCTTTCAAAAAAAAAAAAAAAGTGTTACATTTGATTTCATGTTAAGACCCTACCATGTGTTTCAGTTTTCACTGTGTTTACTGTAAGAAAGTGCTATAGTGCACAGGTATTATCAATCCTTGTAGAGTGTATTCTTTCATTCCACAGCATGATTTACCTCTTCTTGGCTAGAATGTAATTCTTTAACCCATTACAGAGAGTATGATGTTTCTGTGGTTTTGCTGGCTTATTTTGAGTGTGATAAACATGACAAGTGGACTTTGTCAATTGAAATCTTAAAAGCATTTGTGAGACTGGGCTGCTTACTGTGCTGAACACATGCAAGCTGCTGACTCTAATTTTTTGGAGGTGTTTATAATCACTATCAGCATTGGACTTTATCCACTGCTCAGTGTTGAATAATTACAGGATGTTGCTTGGTGAGGAAATGACTGTGTTAAGGCAGTCCTCTTGTTGCATAGCAAAGTCAATGTCCCAGCAACTGAGTCCACACAAAATAAAAGCATGAAGACAAAGTTCTTTCTTGCCTTTCTGGAACACTCTGGTCCAGAATCCATCCTTCACTTGATCTATATACTTATTTTTATTACCATAATTTTCTTTCTTTTAGAGTACTATTAATTTTCCACAGACAGCAGTGTTCATTTTATACCTATGTGTATATTATGCCTGCTTTAAAAAATGGCAAAAATAAAAATTTTAAATGTTTTATGAATGCCTGAAGGCCCCCTATTAATATCCACAATGTGGTATAGAGCAAGGCTGCCAAATAAACTTACACCATTAGCATCTATTGAGTTGTCTTGGCAACAGAAGAAGGAATCTCGCCTCACAGCAAGACCGTGCTGAATGCCCTAACTGTCTGTGCCTGATTACAGTTAGTTATCTGCTACCATGTATGAAATATATGACTATTTCAGGATGGGATTTTCATTCTGGTTATGTAGGATTTGCAGTCTTCAATCTGTTTGAAGTGTTACACATAAACTGATTTGCTTTGCTGGACTCTGGCCATGCTCCACTCTGATTTTTCAAGTTTTGTCATTGGTGGCCCTTCAAGAGTTTTACTAGAGTAAAGCCTCTTAGAGGCTTCTCAGAGCCATTTTGATATTTACCTCTTTCTGTATTTCAAGTTATGCAAATGTACATTACAAATTCAGTACAGCTAAATGTGAACGGATCAAATACATTTTTTTCCCTTGCTTGTGCTTCACTGTTATAATTATTAAAGCTGCTCAGAGTCAGAGCCTTTTACAGAGTATTTTTTAAACATTTGGATAAGGGAGCATGTGGAAACTTATAGGAGAGAGAAGGTTCTGTTTGTGGTAGTTTCATGCAGCAGCATCTCTTTCAAACTGTGATATTTTACAATCTAAGAGTACTTCTCCTCATGCTGTATTAGCCCTTCTCACAGTTCTTGTTTCGTAATTAATCATAGAATACTGTGAGTCAGAAAGGACCTGCAGGGATTATCCAAGTCCAACTCCTGGCCCTGCACAGGACATCCCCAAGAATCACATCGTGTGCCTGAGACCACTGTCCAAACGTTCCTTGAATTCTGTAAGCTTTGGTGCTGTGACCACTTCCCTGTGACTTTTCTTTTTCATGGTCCCAGATGTCCAGAGATTTGCTGAATGAAGCCTCTGATAAACAAACATAAGCAAGTCACAGAGTTTCTTGGAACAACAGACCTCACTTCCTCTTTCCCTTAAAATAAAAAATCTTTAATCCCCTGCTTTTTATTGACTTTGAACAGAGGTAAGGCTTATGAATAGAAGCACTGATAGCATTTGGATAGCAATAGCAAGGACAAAATACATTCTTCAGAAACATGGGCAATTATCATAACATCAGTCCCTCTCCTGGTACAGCCTAAAAGACTGTACTCCAGAAGTCAGAATTTAACTCATCCTGAATGTTACTATGAAGGAACAGCATCCTAGGAGCTCCCCAGTACTGAAGGGTCACTGCTCTCAGTAGAGGTCACAGAAATTGTCAAATTCAATTTATGACTTTCTTAAAAAGAGAGGGTATTGCGTAGTGGGAATTTTTACAATTTCTCCAGGCTTTGTCACTAAAGAGTTACCAAGGTAAAGTTGCACCTCAGTTCTCAGTAGTGATATTCCCTGACTTTGATCAGATTTCAAGATTCTTGGAAATACATTTCCATACAACTGACTCGATGCAACCCTCTTGGAGGTCTGTACTTTTGACTGATTCTGTAACCCTAAGAAACCTTATTCTTTGTAAGTTCTAAAGAAAACTAACTTTTCTTTCTGAGAAACACTCTGAAAGTATCGTTTCCTGGTGACCATGCTAAATAAATGAGCTGTCCAAAAAAAATAATCTCTTGTGCATATTCCTACTTTCTTTCTGTGAAAGTAAAAGGTTCTTGAAGAACTGATTCATCAACATCTTTCATGTCCATGACAACTTCAAATAAAAAAGCTCCAAAGGAGATATTCAGTGCTTTACAATTTCTTTTTTTCATTCGCTTAAAGAGGTCTCAGTGCAAACACTTTCCAACATTTAATGAAAGGTCAGGACAGTCTCTTAAAATATGTTGGTATTAGAGCATTACCACTCAGTGTCTGTTGTCATCAAACAAATGAAAATATAACTTCTCAACCATTGTAGTACATACAAAATAAAGAAACTGTTGATTTAGCTTATCTTCTGCAAATTGCTACCTTTAGGAAACATAGCATGAATAGAATAATACATCTTTTCTTATCTCTAATGAGGACTACGATTTTTTTTTTTTTTTTGTCGTAGTTAAAATCAAAAGCACCAGTCAGTATAGCCTATCCAGTCCAAATCTTTCCTCCAGTCTCTTTCTGTCCCTTTCTCTGAGTTTGAGGTCAGAAGTCACTTTTTAATTTGTGGCTGGGGTTTTGTTCTCCCTATTTATCTGGAACTCCCTTTTTCTTTATTCACCTTGAGACAATAAATCACCTTTTCCCTTAATCTCTCTCCACAAAAATCTTGCTTTTTTCACTAACTTATAATTGGCTTTTTTGCGGTATGGTGCTCTGTGATACTTATCCAAGAGCAAGTTATATAATGAAGAGCATGGAAAAGACATTCTCACTTCTTTAAAAACTTTTCTAAGCCTGGAGCTGTCTTGGCAGTATGTCAGAAAAATGACTCTTGCGTTTATGTTTCCAAAACAGTGTCAGGAAAAAAAATCAGTCATGTCATGTGTGAATTGTTTAAAAAGGATGCTGTTCCAGACTCCTATACTATCCACCCATGTCATGAAGGATTGTCATTAGAACAGTTCCTATGGAAAAAAACTCAGTCTCTAGTACTCATTGTTTGAGTTTCACACAACAAACCAATAAATCACTGTTCTGGCAACAGCATTCACAGGAAGCAAGGAAGCACAGCCAGTCCCATTTGCTGCAGATATGTTCTTTCCTAAGAGCTATGTCACTTCTTCCTTGGACACCTTGGAGTGCTCATTTTTAGTGTTTCAGGTATGGCTACTTTCCCCTGGGCAGGCTCGCTCTATCTATCTATCTATCTATCTATCTATCTATCTATCTATCTATCAGCAGTCTTACTAGGAAACAATCCTCCAGCTGCTGGGCTGGGACTAAAGGCTGTGAAATCTGCTACAAGATTCCTGTTAGCATAAGAGGACTTTAGAACTCACCTTGCATCTGTATCCTTCCTTGGTTTCCTCACCAAAATGAGTAATCTGCATCATATTTTGCTCTTTTTATGTATCCTGAGTCATAGCATTTTAGAAGACTGTACAAGGATGTGTAGCAATGGCAGATGTTCAATTTGTACCTAACTTTGTGGCAAAAGGCCTCGGTCACTCATTTTCACCCTTTAAGAGTGGTGTTGTGAAGCAGATCAAGGGGTACTTGTGGTTGAAAAATCATTTTGAAAATGACAGGTTTATATGTAGCTGGATTAGTTCTCATGGCTATAAAAATGTTTTTGCTATGAAGAAGCCAGAAAGCCTAAATGGGTATAATGGGGCAGGAGGCAGGTATTTCATGGATCATTTGATCATAGAATCATAGAATGGCCGGGGGTTGGAAGAGACCTTAAAAATCATTTAGTTCTACACACCTGCCGTGGGAAGGGATACCTTTCACTAGAGCAGGTTGCTCAGAACCCCATGCAACCCGAACTTGGGACATGCCCTGGAATGGCAAATCCACAGCTTCTCTGGGCAGCCTGTTCCAGTGCCTCTCATGGGGTGTGAGAATTTCTCCCTAACATCCAGTCTAAACCTGCCCTCTGTCAGTTTGAAGACATTACCCCTTTTCCTATCACTATATGTTCTGAAGCAGGTTTAGGCAGTCCTGATACGGTACATCCTGCAACCTAG
Organism: Calyptomena viridis; assembly: GCA_013390005.1. Lineage (NCBI taxonomy): Eukaryota > Metazoa > Chordata > Aves > Passeriformes > Eurylaimidae > Calyptomena > Calyptomena viridis. The sequence goes on from WEIV01001932.1 coordinate 81,966, forward strand.
CATTGCAATAAGGATCTCCAAATTCTTGCAGAGAAGAGAACCAGAAGTCATTACAGGGATTTCTTAATCATGCCTAGGTAATGCTTACTGAAAATACTTTTTCGTGGAGTTTTCTGGTTTAGTGCATCTACAAACAGTGACATTATCAGCATATTAGTTCAGTTGTTGTCATCAACCTCTAGCCTATATATCCATGTGTATCCTTTAGACATACCAATATTCTAGGTGTGTTCATAGCTACCTTTCAGAGTGGCAAAGCAGCAATGGTGGAGGACCTGATCCACAGAAGGTATCCAAAAGGACATGTCCAGTCACACATCTTTGTGGCCCTTAGTGGGAAAGTGAAGTGTAGTGCCAGATCTGTGAAAGGCTACTAATGTTAATGGATAGGACCCAGGAGTTTATCAAGACTGGTAATTATTACTCATACCCAGAGTAAGCTGTAAAAACTGATCTCTTTTACATGAGGGTGAATTAATTTCTTTGGGCAGTGGAGAGCATTTCCTCTGCTGCACTGCAGCACACCTTAATTACACTTGTTCTGCACTGGCTGTTGCCTACTAAAAATAAAGTGTAACAGCAAATTTGCAGTATGATCACACAGTTTCAGGTCTGGGGAGGTCAAAACACCTAAAGCCATTCTCTAACTCTGAAGCAACTCTGTAAATCCTACACATTATTTTAAAAATTCTGAAATCTGAAGCTTCTTTCCTTCTTGTTTAAAGAACAGCCACAGCAACAAAAAATCTAAATAAAATCTTCACAAATTTTCCATAGAAAATATCTGTATATTTTAATTTTGACCCAGGATTATAGGCTTAGATTTTAACTAGGAAGACAACACACTTCTAGACTTCCTTCAGTCCTGTTTCTTACACTGGCATCAAACTCAGACTCATTTACAGTGGAAAAGAATGCTTCATTCACATGTAATATGTATTACAGAGAACCCTTACATTCAGGATTCTTATAATGTGTGCATATATTTGATCTAATTCAATTTTCTATCATCTTCTGCCTTACAATTAATCTATTTTATAAGACCAAAGGGCAAAAAGGACTATGGTTATTGCCTGGATATAGCCTAGTCCAAAATATCTATGACACCAATGAGCTACACTTCGCTGGCTTTCACTGTACAAGTCAAATGTTCCTCCGTAATGGACTCATTTGGTCTGCAAGGGCAGGACATTCTCAAAGTGTAAATGGTTTATTTTTCACCTCATTTGCACTATTTCTAACTGGTCACTGTCACTCCGAAACTAGACAGCTGAACAAAAGAGTGTCAAAACAAGTGAAGATGATATGAACATTGGTATCCAGGCAGTGCCCTACGACAGGGTTTTGCAGAATATGATCATTAGTAACAAATTCTATGAGGAAAAAAGTCAACTTAAAATAGAAAAAAAAAAGCAAATCATGTTAAAACATGAACTTTCAGTTTACATTCTTGCATGTCTTTTAATCTCTATAGTCTACTTGAGCCAAAGGGCTTTAAGAGAAAGTCTCACAGAAACATGGTTTTATACAGCTCTGATGCAACTATTCTACATCTGCTTAGTACGTTTCTCATCCTACCAAAGTAATATGTTGTAGATCAACTTGCAGATTCTGCATGCATTTGAGAGTGAATGAGACTTCCCTACATTTTAAAGTATAATATACTACACAAACACGATATTTTCCTCACCTGTAAATGCATTCTGTGAGTTGAACCATCTGCATAGACCACAAGTTTTTCTCTATCTCTGAGAGCCAAAGTCATGTCAGCAGTCAATCAAGGTAACAACTTCTACTTCTTCTCTGAAATTGTCTCTTCACCCCTAGTTCCCTGTGTTCATTCAGTCTGAAGATGAAAATAAACTAGCAGTGAGATCATCTACCTATTCTAACCAGAAATCTACTCCAAAGTATCTCGGAGGCCAACAGTCCTTGGAGCAATGGGGTGTCTGAACAAATCAACATGCAAAACATCCTTGGAAAATCAAACCAGCTGTTTTGCTATAGCTGTCTGCTCAGCTCCGACCATGAGTGTCTAAATGGACACAACAGGAATGCAGGAGGTAATTACACACCCAGAGGAGAAACTCGGGGGGAGCAGAGAATGAGCAATCGCCAGGAGAACAACAGTGACACTGTCAAGCTCTTTCCCTAAGGAACTCTCAGTGAGTGCCTATCCAAAATACCCAGGATCTGGAGAATGTGTCAGTTGGGTCCAAAAGTTCAGGCTATGTCTGACATGCCCTTGCTCATGGTTGTCCCCCTCACTTAAAGTAGCACGAAATGTTTCTGATTTGCATCACTCACTTTGTGGCAGTGTAAGTGACAGTATGAGGAGCAGTGACAAGGGGAGATGGGATGAGTTGGAAGCATGGAGTCCATATGTGCACATGTATGTGCACGTATAGTGTAGCAGAAAAACAAGGAGTGCAGTGCATGTGTTGTTATTAGGAATCTCATTAACATCAAAGGGTCTCACAAAGGGCAGGTGACGAGGAGAGAGACCTCAGCCCACAGGAAGCAGGTGAGAAGTCATCTTCCCTGACACATCCCAGAGCCAGCCCAGCTCTGTTCATCTAGAGCAATTCTGCATGGGGAAAAGAAACTAGAAAAGGGCAGAAAAACCACCCTAAAGCAGTGACTGGGGTCAGTCCAACCCTATGTGGCTGAACAAGCTGTTTTCTCTCCTTCCTTTCTGAAACAGTCCTGAAAGTCTTAAAGAGTTTCCTCATGTGTTCAGACCTTATGTTATTGAGTAATGGAGTCAGTGAATAACCTCATTTTAGTCATTTGCACTTTCCAGAAGGTCTTCTGTCACATTTTCCATCCATTTGTCCTTCTGAGGACTTTCCACAGGATAATGTGGGAACTTTTCATCCGACAGCTCCAAAGTGGTAGTACAGAAGGAAAGTTCATTTCCACAAAGGTTTTAGGATTATTACTGATAATCAGTTTAAAGTCTTTATAACCCCTAGACTTCAAGATGGTCTTAAGTATTAATTATATTCCTGTTATAAGTGGGAAAAGCAATATTTGTATTCTCAGAGAGTGAGAAAGAAAATGTAAAAAGCTTTGTTCCTAGAGCCAAAGAGCCAAGAAAGTACCCCAAGTACAGTGTGTGAAACAAATATATGGTGTCATGCATTTTAAAAACTCAAGAAACAATGATGTAAAAAAAATGTTTATTTCTGTTGTGTAACTCTTGTTTAATGATAACATAAATACTGCATATGTCCCCTCAAGTTCTCTTTTTTGTTTATCATGACTTTAATCATGCTGCGCTTATAAGTCTTCTCCAGCAAAGGGCTTAATATAGTTAGTTTGAGAAATGTCATTTCAACATCAGTAGAACATGTTTCTATTATAAGCTTTTTTTCACAAAGCACAATGTAACATTTGTGAATTGGAAAAAAAAAAAAGCTAATGTTTATTCACTACATAGTATTTGCTGGATGTTCTGGAAATTCAGTAATCGAGTGTCTCCCTAGGAGTATGATAAGCATAATGCCAAAATCATTACATTGCAGCATTCAGTTTCTTCTCACAGTAACTGTTTCATTGTTAATTGAGTTTCTTCTTAACCCAGTGCTTAGTAAAATACACAGAAAGATACCAACAATGCACAAAAGAGAATTCTATGTGCACAGAAAGCTGTGTGCCAAGATTAGTGTAGTCAGGGAAAATACGTGATTGTGTATATACATGTATAAAAATACATGCATATACACACATGCATATACACATGCATTAAAAAATACAATAGAATTGGTGTCAAGTTATAGCTTTTTTCAAGGAAGAATTCATGAAGTTTTTTATTGTTCTTTATGGAGGCTCCATTTTATTGCTGTTCTATATAGTACTTGATGCATTTTTAATGTTAATTCACTTTGAAGAAATTAGCTACAACATATGCTGTTAAATAACACTGGTTTATATGAAGATCAGTGTGTGTGTGTCACTGTTTTGTAACTGCATGTACTGTTTCCTTGTACCTTGGATTATTTAGTAAAATATTTTAATGATTTGCTTGCAAAATCAAGATGACTTTGGAATAAAAAGAAGCTAGAAGTATCAACAATACTTTAAAGGTCAGATCTTTGATTATTGATTGCTCTATTAATTAGTTCCATTTACATTTCTTTTTTTTGTAAAAGATCCAATAGCTAGCATCTATTACCTAATTATGTTACTCAGTGACTTAAACACTTGTGGCTTTCAGAGGTGTTTACCATATATTCAGCAAGCCAAGAATGTGCCCTAGTGCAGCCCCACACAGATCTGCAAACTCCTGTTACTGGTATTTAACAGCATAATCCAGAGCCCTGAGCCGTATTTGTCTTTTGTAGGATCACTCATTGCCTGTTTCTGCTTTCACTTGCAGATATTAGTGGATGTCCCAGTGGTTCAATGGGATTTGCAGAGCAAAGGCATTATTCACATTTAAAAGTATGCTTTGTGGTTTTTTATTTCAGATTCATGTTTTATAAGAAATAAAAAATAATTCAATATAGATCAGTATCACAATGACTATCTAGTTTAAGTTTGGGATTAGTATATCAAGAGATTGTTACTGCTCTGTTTTATAATCACGTATAAACCCAGATCTGTCTGACTTAAATTTCGTAACAATTTCTCACAGTTTCTTATAAAAAGAGAAATAGTGAAGCTGCCAATAAACTCTTGTATTGCTTCAAATATAAAGCAAAAATGGATTAAAAACAAAAAAGTGACAATGGTTAGATATAGCAACTATCTACATTGCTGAATCCAATCAAGTAAATGACAAAAATTTATCAATCAGCAATGCAAGATCAGTGGAAATCAGGCATTAACAGCAATTGATTAACAATTGATTAACAAGTGCAGAATTATTATATTCCAATCAAATAACCAGCAGCTAAACAATTATTTGCTTTTGTACAATACAGTTCAACTCTTCCCAAAATTAGGATATATTATTTTTCATTTTTAGTAAGGAGTCTGATGACCGATTTTTTTTTTTTTTTTTTTCTTTTTAATAATTAAAAATGGAGAGCTGATATGCAATTCTAGTTTTCAGTTAGTGGTACAAATAATCTTGATCTTAAATGAACAGTTAGGAAAAATGCTGGCAGTGTCAAAGACAGTAGGAGAAATGCCATTAGTGTCAGCAAGTCAGGTCCTACACACCATTTTGGAAAGGGTTAGGTGGTACAGAATGTGCCATGGTTTCAGAAAGAGGATTTGATAGGTTCACCTTTCATATGAAACTATATGTTTCAAATTTCCTGTGTAAGGCATTTTAAGTATGTATCTTATTTCTTGGTTTCCAGATTTATTATTTAATTTCCCATACAATAAATAAACACCAGCTAATATCTGTACTGCTTCCTAAACTGTACAGCTCAGATTATCAAAGATATATGACTTGGATTAAAGTTACAGTATCTAATAATCAGAATTAATCAGGAGAAGATATATTTAAAAGTAATATAAATTGTGCTTATTTATTCATGGTTCAGAAATAAAAGGAGAGGGGGGAAGAGCTTACATATTCTGCTGACCTTCACGTGTTTTGGGAATTCTTAATATTGAAACAAAAATTAATTATAGACCATGAATGAAGAAGACATTCACTAAGTTTCCTGGTATCAGAGTAAAGACAGTAAGAGGAAACAGGTTTGGAACAAATTAAAGAACAAAACCTTTTTATTCAGCATACAAAAATATGTATGGGACAAAGCTGACATCAATCAATCATTTCCACATATTATAATTGAGACAATTTACTTAGGAAAAATAAATCAGTCTCTGGAAATGCAGAAAGAGCAAAACCTGAGCTCTTTGGGTGCTTCCAAAGTAGTTCATGATTTCTACAATGGAGGCTTAGGCATCTTCCTGTGGTACACATGCAGTGGTTTTGACTTAGAGGGATAAAAAGCTGCAGGATTCTGTTCAGATGCACAGTGGCAGAGGGATGTACAGCAATGAGACAGCTTTGAAAAAATAGCAAGTTCTTGATAACTTGTATAATTAAAAGACTTTCAAAGTGTTCTCTTAAATAACTTAAAAGAAAGAGCCATTGACAGCTCTAGTGTCTCTTAGCTCATGGAGATTTCAACAGGAAATTCTGCAGTAGATGTGTGTGTGTTTATGTGTTGAAGAGAGCAATATTGTATGAAGCAAGACAAGTGTGGGTTACTCATGGTGGAAACCAGGAGAAGGATTGTCATTACCTTTTAAGGAACCCCATAACCATTTCCCACGTATTCTCAGCGTTCAGCCCAAGTTTCTGCATGTCCATCTTTGTGAACTTGGTTTTAGGAAGCAAAATCCCCACTGAGGACTTGTGTGCAAGGCAGGCAGGTACACCAGTACTTCATAAAGCATTTAAGCATCAGTAAAAAAAAAGTTATAGAACGGTTATGTGTTGCCTCTATTGCACTGTATTTCCACTGCACATCACTATTAGGACAGAAGAACAAAGAAATATTTTAAGGAGGTGTGCATTGTTGTGGTGGGGGTGGAGAAGTGTCCTCAGGAGGGGCAGCGCCCCAAGGGAGCCCTGATTCCTGAGCATCTCCTCGGCTCACAAAATGAACTGTTGTGTCTGGATTAAGTTTCTAATGGCACTGACAGACAAACAGGCACGAAATAGTCTGAATTCAGTCTCTTGCTTTGAGACACAGCATGAAATTATGCTGCCCAAACCTCATCAGCACAAAGCATGTCTTCAGCCAATAGAGAAAATAAAACATATGAGCTGAATTTCTCAATGTCAAAAACAGCTCCAAGCCTAAAATATTGTCAAGATGCTTTTTTTATCATGGTCTCTGCATCGGGGGAATTGTTTTTTAGAATGAATACTACAGTCAAGAATATGTTTCAGTCTTTGCTGAAGATTTTTCATCCTTTCTTCAATCGTTAACAATATGCCAATAAAAAAAAGCAAAGCACGACAAAATGTAGACGGAAGTCAGTTTGAGATTAAAATATACAGTAAGATAAAAAAAGAATTGATCTGAGCCACAAAATAGAGAGGACAGCTTGAATCATTCGGAGTTTAAAAATACGTCTGTCTTCAATATCTGTCTCTTCCCTTTTTCACATCATCAGAGACTTGGAGTGAAAATAAAAGATATGGCATAAAAATCTCTTATTGATATTTTTCCAAACTCCTCTTAAAAATTCTTCAAAATGCTGAACCTTACACTGCTTGACATGGTTTCAATCAATGGCCTAAGTCCATCTCAATGATGCAGGTGCACAAAAGAGGAAACGCTCTTGAGAAAAGCATTACTCTAATGAGCCCAGTTCAGAAAAGACAGTTGCATGATCTGATGCTTTTGCAAGTCCTGCACTGTAAGTGCCTCAAAAAAACATCCAAAGCACTGAACCTTTGTAAACTTCTTTCATGATGCCTTACTAAAAAAATTAGAGTCTGGGACAAGCTGAATTCTGTGTGGAGGGGTGCTATAGGATTCATAAGTTGGCTGCTTCCTTAGTTTTTTGGGGTTTAGTTTTACTTTTTTTTACCTTCAAATGCAAGTGGAACAAGTTTGTTTTCTAAAAAAAAAAAATCACCAAATTCTGCCAATTTAGTTTCACAGATGTTTCCATTTACAAGCAGAAGCCCTTGATGGTGCTGAAAGTTATTCAGCATTGTTGTAATTTGCATAACATTAGCCATGATGTTTTTATTTTGAAAAGTTGAAATGTTTGCAGCTCATCATAACCCAATCCTAATAGTTTCCAGTACATCTGTTTAAAAAGTTGTGTCTAGGCAATGTTCTACACCACAAACATTTTTTGTGACTTTTACTGACTTTCAAGTTTTTCTGCTTTATGTACACACAAACTGGGGAGTAACAACTGGATAACAAAGCTGGGTTGTGTGCATCTCTATTCTTGCATCTGCCACAAGAGTTTCCTATAGCATTATGTAGACACCTCATGGATTTTTTGGGGGTAGGCTCATAAAATTAATGTCTCATTTTGTAGGGGGTATAGTCAGTTAAACAGGTGTAACAGGAAATTAAAATGGGAAGGAGTAGAAACAGTGATGGCAAGTAAAATACATCAATAAAGGAATCATTTCTCCAATTCTTTATTCTTTGTCTTTCCATCCCTTAACATCCCTGCAAACAGGTGACTATTCATGATCTAATGTTAAACCAAATCCTAGTTAAAAAGCAACAGTAAGAAAAGAATAACCCATATTTCAGAGGTGTGATTTTGTTAGCAGACGTCAGGTGTTTTGTTCGTCTGCTGCTTTCTCCCTTGGTTTGGATGCTGCTCTGCTTTCTAATTTGAGACCTTTCAAATGAAACTTAGATTCTCTGTATCTATCAAGGTGCATCAAGTTCCCTTTTATAGAAGCAGAAACAAGCAACCCATTTCTGTGAACAAGCAGGAAGTTCAACACTTGGTGTTATACAGGGGGTTTCCTGACAAACATCTTAGACACTTGTATGTAACTCTTTCAAGTTGCGTTTGATTATGAGCTCCTAAGGCAGAAAATTACTATATGCTTGCAATGCATACAGTCAAGGTGCCAAACAAGTAAAATTCAAACATAAACATATCTACTTCCTTCAAAAACACACATCTATGTATGTTTAAAAGATAGTAATCTGAAGTGCATAGGTGTAGTGTTTGCCTGTGCATGCACTTTTATGCTTATGATGAAATTATTAGTTAAATAACATATGATTAAAGCAAACCAAGTGTGCATCATGGTTTTCAGAATTTAAAATCACTGCCATTAACCCAGATGAATTTCACTCACAGCTCCCCTCGAGTGAGAAGTGAATACAAAAATGAACTGTTTCCAATTTTTGTTATATCAGCCATTTATTTTAACAATCTCTAGCTTTTCAGGCCTTTTGTAGCAGTAAAAATATAAGCAGAGCTATACAAAAATAAAGTCGTATTTTTTTAATGATGTCATTTGCTCACAGCTCAATACCAATTAGGCAGTTCCCAGACATTCAAAGCCCAGCTAACTGTCAAGGAAGTGCTGGTTAACCATCAAGGAGTTTAAAACAAATATGTATCTATAAGATCCAAGGCAATACTAAACATATAACCCAACAGTTTTTAACTGTTCCTCAGTATATACTTACTAATATTATGCTAATAACCAAATGCGTGTTTGTAAGCAGCTGAATAAGAGATTTCCTATGGGGGTAACTAAAACCTGTGTGAAAAAGTCAATTGAAAAGAAGCGGATTAGGTGGTGTTGTTGCTGGTTTAATGTATCTATTACAGTAAATTTGCTATGGATGGTAGTTGAAAGGTAAATATTGAAATTACGATGTGAAAGAAAAAATGTTTGTCTAGAACATCCCATGTTAAGGAGCCGTTTTCATTGCTATTCCTTGATGGGCAGATTGCTGAGGAAGGACATACATCACATTTTGGTATGCAGATGTTAATGCACTGCTCAGCAGGACCATGGGGCTCACACTAATATTCAGTTGGAATCCAGCTGCAGCACACCACCTGGCTGCAGCTAACTGGGGGCTTTAGCAGCTTTTAAGGTAAAGGTTTTCTCAAAGCCAGTATATGAGAGGAGATTAAATTGGCCCTTTTTACAGATGTAAACTCTTTATTATAGATAACATATTGTCCAGTATCTGGAGCTTGTAGAGTCTGGAGGATAAAAAAATTCTCCTTTTTTCCTTCTGATGAATTTTTATATCCTACTTGGTTGATAAGAATTACTGTGTGAAACATGGGTTGAACGAAAAACAACAGTGCCCATCAGTGTTGGCTGTGATGAGAAAAATGGGTAACTCAGTGAATGGTTTCATTTCCTATGGATCTGTGTTACATTTTTTTCTGAAGACACAAGGCTTTTATAATCTCTCTCTCCAACTTGAATTAATTCCGCTCTTCCTCAGTAACAGTACTAATAGGTTCTGGGTACTCTATTTTCATTAAACTAATAGGAATTTGAGATGCTTGAAACTTATCTCTCTTTGCCAAATTTTACTGAAATTATCCAAGTATTTCAAAAGTTATTAGGGCAGAACACACAATATGCAAATGTTAAAAAAAGAAGTCCACAGTCACAGCAAGTAACTAGTCTGGAAAAGCTATTTCATGATCAGTATCAATAAAATGGAAAATTCTAACTATTCTACATATATCATAATCAGCTCAGCAGACTGAAAGCAAGCAGCACAGAAATATAAAATCAACTAATGGTGCCAGAATATTTGCAATTCAAAAGAGGTAGATGTCCAAGCCAAGGGAGACTAGGAGGGACACAATAGCTACACAACCACTTTGAATAACAAATTGACTAAAACAATGCTAAAAACTAAACCTGACACTTTTTTTATGTGGAATGTTATTTATAAAGGAATGCAAAGTCCATGATCCAGAGATGGCTCTTGGTTAATCAAGCTGACCACACAGTGGTGTCTAGGAAAAATAACAGGTTTTCAGAGGAACAATTTTTAGAAAGGGTTGTTTTTCACCCAGAGCCATTCATTATTGCCTAGCTCTTGACAGGGTCCTTTTTGTTAGAAAGATGGAGAGAAAGGAATGGTGGCTTAGTAAACATTTGAAAAATATATCAGACAACTGTGAAAACCTCCTGGGTATGTGTGTTTGTGGTGTTTTAAGTCAAGTCGGTTTTCAAGTCACAGATTTCACTCTGAGAAAACATATTTTAGTGGGTGAAGATTAATTTCTTTCCATCCTGCTGTGTCTGCCAACACCAGCACTAGAGAAAAGCAAAGAAAAGATAAAGAAGCAACAGATGGGAGAGAGAGAATAGAAGGGTCATTTTTTGTTTAAAGGTTTCATTCCTGTGTTTTTCTTCGAGCATGGAAAGGGTTTGCTCTTCTGAGAAGCCTGACCCATTACACTGGGGCCAAGGCACAGTGTCCCTGCCATCTCTTTGTCCCCTCTAGCACAGGGTCTCATGTCACACACACGTATCACACAGATATGTCTTTCGATAAGCAGTAAGGAAACACAGATATCTATTTCCTCCTGCGTTGAAGCACTAACAGCACACAGGATAATATACTTACATGATGGAGATTTACTTGCCCAGATATGTGCCAATTAAAAAAAAAAAAAAAAGGATGAGGGTTACAAAGATTACTAGTTTTTAGAAGCTCTGTCATCCTTACTAATCAAAGTACAAGGCTCTTGCCATAAATCTAAAACATGGGGAAAATGCAACCCAAGAAATGCTACATCTTCCACTGATGTGGATTTTTTTTTCCTCTTTCCATATTTCTTTCTCCATTCTCTCATTCTTAGGACTGGCATTTCTATTTTCATAATTAGTCTTTTTCATTTACTGAAAGCTTTGTCTGCCCCAGTTTTTACAGCATGCATTGAACTTCAGTACAGCAATACTTGGTGGCTGATTGTATTTGCATAATTTACATGACCCAGGCAAAGAAGACCCAATATACTGAGTGTAACTAAGGAAGTAAAATAGTAACCTAGCATCCACCTGTTGTGCTTACTCTAAATTTGTCATATGACATGTAGGGAAGTTCTACATTTATCATAATAACTTTGCAATACTCCAGGAGCCAAGTTTTTTCCAAACTGGGGCTTGTCAAAAATGGTG
>WEIV01001932.1:93959-127837 GCA_013390005.1 Calyptomena viridis
AGCTCTGTCATCCTTACTAATCAAAGTACAAGGCTCTTGCCATAAATCTAAAACATGGGGAAAATGCAACCCAAGAAATGCTACATCTTCCACTGATGTGGATTTTTTTTTCCTCTTTCCATATTTCTTTCTCCATTCTCTCATTCTTAGGACTGGCATTTCTATTTTCATAATTAGTCTTTTTCATTTACTGAAAGCTTTGTCTGCCCCAGTTTTTACAGCATGCATTGAACTTCAGTACAGCAATACTTGGTGGCTGATTGTATTTGCATAATTTACATGACCCAGGCAAAGAAGACCCAATATACTGAGTGTAACTAAGGAAGTAAAATAGTAACCTAGCATCCACCTGTTGTGCTTACTCTAAATTTGTCATATGACATGTAGGGAAGTTCTACATTTATCATAATAACTTTGCAATACTCCAGGAGCCAAGTTTTTTCCAAAACTGGGGCTTGTCAAAAATGGTGAAAAGTTACCTGCTGGTGTTTAAAGTGTGTTGGTAGTGATTCAGATTGCAGGAGCTGAATAGCACTGGAATCGGTTCAGCAGGATTCAGCCTGAAATTTTGTGAATTCATTTGGCTTCTCTCCTGTCACACTGGCATCAGCTTTTATTTTAAACAGAAATCTTCCTAACAGGACAAAATACAGGAGGGGATATCATGGGAAATGTCAGGTAATTAAAAAAAATACAGATCTGTTGATCTGCTCACTGTATCACTTATAGTAGAAGATAATTCATCCAAGCCTGCACAGCAGGTTGAAGCTGAGGAGGAAACCTCGAGTAAGTTAGCATAAAACCAAGAAACTATTGCGTAGGTGAATGTGGTGCCAGCAACACACAAAGTGTAGCTAAGCAGTTCCTGAGGAAATCATTGGCTCCAGCCTTCCCTGTCGAAATGCTGGAAACCCCAGGACAGCACTTGCCTCTCATTGGAACCCACCTACCATGTTCCACAGAAAGCCATGTTGAAGATGGGTTGTTTGCAGACACTGTAGGAATTCAGGTTCACCATTCTCATCCATTTTTAATCTAAATCTGAATTTATCCTCTTGCCTGCTAAACTTCAGGGAAGTGAGGTTTATCTTCTCTGCTTCACAGTAAGGCACCAGGCTTCTCAATGCAGCTGAACCTCCATAGTCTCACAATGTAATCCCCCAGGACAAAGCCTGCCTGCAAAGCCAGTCTGCCCAGTCATGCCTCAGTCAGGTACAATAAACCAAACGCATGTACTTTGAAAAGCCCTTCTCTCCAGATTTATGTACAGAGGCTTTCACTGCTCCACTGGTGGCCATCACAGCCGAGGGGCTGCTGTTTGGATAGGAGTCCATATGACAAAAAAGATGGCTAAGGAAAGATTTATGTAGCTCAGTAAAGAGCTTAGCAAGGTGCTTTGTAAGAGAAGAGAGCAGCTTAGAGAAAATTAAAAATGGGAATAGAATAGAAAAGGCATACAAATATAGAAGCTAAACCCGTGTGAAAACCTGATAAGGAACTAAGGTAGAAAAAGTGCCTGAGTACAGCAGAGGGAATACAAAAGGCTGGCCACAAGGAGCAAGTTAGCAGCATAAGTATCAAAGATCCAGTGAGGACAGGGAGCCAAGAGGTCAAGAAAAACACATTAATGACAGAGATAAGGTTGATACCACTGAAAGCCTGGGTCATTTCTTTGTTTCATACTTCATGGAAGAAGCTGAGGGGGTCATGACTCAGGGACAGATTACTAGAGGGGCGCGTGACAGCGACAGGGAGTGAAATGAAGAGGCAGTGTTATAAGGCTTTGAAATGCCTCAAGAGGATTCAGGAAGCTACATAATTAAAACTTCCTTTGTTTATTGCTAATACATAGCTAGAAATTAAATCAATAGATTTAGCCCATTCATAGGGTAAAATGGTATGAGATCACTAAACTAGTCTGATCCATTAGAATTATAAAGAAGCTACATTCACTTGTAGAAGAGCAAAATATTAAAGTTTTTGAACTATTTGAACANGTTTGTTGGAGACCTTTAGGGCTAATATCCACTTATAGAGGATCTGTATTCAGATTCTGCCAAGTGGAGGTTTTGGTGATAAAACTTTTGTTTTGTTAAAAANTTGCACTATTTCAACATTGTAGCCAAAAGTAATGCATGTGTGTAAATTGTTTAAAAAGTGTAAATATCAGAAACCTGTAGTAGCAATGTCAGGCCAGTGAGAAGTGTTTCTGAAAATCTTACTATTCACACATATTAATGAATAATGTATTTAGATCACAAAATTCAGAAAAATATGTGGCAGAACTTCTCTTATTTAGAGTGAAATGGGAAAAAAATAGCTTTAAAATTTGAGCCTTTAACTATTCATAAACAAAAAAAACCTCCCCAAGAAAGCTAAATACTTTTTTTTAATCACTCATTAAAACCCACCAAAATAAACGTTTAAAATGTCAACAGCTGGTTTCATATAGACAGTCTACCATGTGCTAAAGCATAACAAGATGGATGTAGACATGTGTGAAGGTAGTCAACGTTTACTGTGGTCCAAATGNGTATCAAATATGAAGAAGGAACATTACCTCCAAGTTTCAAATCTGAGACTATTTGAGGAAAAGAGAACTCTGTTATTAGATACAAACTAAAGTTCAAATTCTTTATATCTATTCTCAGCTATACTTTGACTCAGGGTATGACCTCTGACTAATGATTTCAGGGAGATTGTAAAGCAGAAGGAAAGGGATCATTCATACTGTGATGATGAACAAATCAGTGCTCTACCTGACACAGGACTGGCCATCCTGACCCATCTGGCCCAGTATCTCTTCTTTAAAGTGGCTCTAAAAAAGAATCAGCAGGTGCCTCAAGAAGGCCAAAAACCACCTTAAGTATATAGTGCACTTCCCTTTGAATTCTCTACAGCTGCCTGAAATCAGCAGTTTAGGAATTTCTCCTGTATGTAGTATATTGAATTGCGTCCCATGGAAAAACAATAGTTATATGCAAGTAAGTGTATCAAAATCAACCTTAAGTGTAAACTTAAGTGTACTTGGAAATAGGTGGGAATTAATTTCCCCAGATGAGAAATTGGCCTTAAATTAACTTGCTTAACATTAGTTCCAATACATTATACTGCAATCTCGATAAGTTGCAAAAAACAGGGCAAAAGATGCACTGAGGCATTGGGATATGCTTGTTTTTGCAGGAGGTAGATGCTAAAGAGGGATTCTAGATTCAGCCTTTATTGGACTCAGAACAACATATGTGGAACAAACTTGATCTGCAAGGCTTAATGAGATTTTCCTCTCTGATTAGAGTCACTGTGAGGTCCCAATCCAAAAGAAACTTATTTCTGCACTCTCCATAATGTGGTATGCAGTGGCTTTACCCCCATCACTCCTCTCCTCTGCACCCTCTCACTCCACCACACCATCTGTGCCAGGTGGCATTGACAAGTTCAGACAAGAACCTCTTGCTGCTCTGCTCCACCACTGCTTCAAGGGCACTCTCTTCATGGTGGGCTGGCCTTTTTAGAGTAGCTACATATTATGCTGACCTTCTACCCGAAAAAAAAGTGGTCAAACAAACACAGATGTCTTGTTCAGTCCAATTAGGAGAGTAAGACAAGGTAAAGTCTCTAGCACAGTGGTATCCAGACAGGCACACCCGTTTGCTGCCCTGCAGGTACTGGATTTGGAAAGAAATAAATCATCAGGTATAGCCAGGTGTTTGGAATTGAAGAATTTTGTGAACCATTGGTTGAAACAAAGGGATGTAAAGTGCACAGAGTTGGAAAGATCTAAATAACGAATATAAAAAATGTGAATTGCATGTTGTGACCCTCAAGATCTTGAGAGAAAAAAAAAAAAAGGAAACCTAGCTTGCTCCTGACTTAGCCTGTTGGGATCAGTGAGAAAAACGTATCTCAAAACAAATTTCACCCACTTCTGAGTAACAGAAAACCAACAGTACAGAAACTCACAGCATCTTTTTCATTTGAACAATCTATTGGACCTCAGAGAAGTGCACTTACTTTACTTTCTGTTAAGGATGACATTATACCACAAAAGAAATTACACCTACTCCTGTTGGGTAATTAGCACCAAAAATCATTGGCTTGGAGAACTATTCAAGGAAAGTAAGATGAAGTCTCACTCATCCCTGGTTATTAATGGCATTTTAGCAAAACGTATGAAAAGTGTATCTGATCTCTGCTGTCGCACAGCAGACAGATTTTAACTCAATTACTCCCCTCTCGCCTTATCTGAATGCATTTATTTTCCTGTATGAAATTAGATCAGCCGTTATCTCTGAACACACACACCCACAATTGTGGATGGAAATATCCACAAGGAAAAACAGATGCTCTTGTGATTGACAGAAACCCCTGAAACACTGTCTGCTCCACAGAAACAAAGCCAAAGATGTCACAAGAATGATTTACTAGCCTATATTACACTGGCACAGAGATTTTTGTATGACTAAAGTTTTGGTCTTATTGCATAATAAGAAAATATACTTGCCTTAAATTCAATCTCATCTAATTTGCTGCATAAAATTAGAAATATTAGTATAACAACTATTAAATCAAGTGATTTAAAAACAGGGTAAGATGGAATGAAAAAACATCACTACCATTCATAGTAGAAAATCCTATAGTGCATTATTTTGGGTAAAATCAGTGAGAGAAATAAAACTAAATAATACCTAGATGGCTGCAACCACTAGAGAGATGATATTTTGCTATATGCAAAGATTAGTCTAAGCACTGTATTCGTATATATTTTCTCTCTGCCATTTATTTATAACTTTTAATGTCACTCGTATAAAGCACATGTAGTAAAAGCAGAAAGGGCTGCCATGTTCCAGCATTACAGTTTCAATCTTCTTAAAAGGACAAATAGAAGACCCCAAAGGTTTTAGGAAACTATGGATGTTTTTTTGCATAAATCAATACCATTTTGATCCTACTTTAGTGACAACTAATGAAATTCTTGTCTTTTGATATTGGCTCAGGGCACATGATTTTGTCTGTGATAGTAACTCCTGAACCAGAGTGTCTGATCACGTGTCATGAATTCCCAGTTACTGGTATCCTGATGGACCTAAAAGGTCAAATTCTTAGCAGTTCATTAGCAGTTCTGTGCAAAGAAAGATCTGACCTGTGTGTTACAGTGAGTTAAAATTAATGAGAAAGTCTTGGAGTACTTAAACAACTTATTTTGCTTTGGAGACTTGCTGCTTCCCCGGGAAATCTTGCAAGGGGAGGAATGGCACCAGGAAGGCAAGAGACTGGGACTCCAGAAGGGTTTGTGTAGCAGAGAATGAAAAGTCAACAGTAGCAAAAGAAGCATCTAAGTAGGCAGCAGTAAGGGTGATTTATTCAGCCTTGCTCATCTCTCCAAAACACTTACCTGAAAGAAACAGGACTCCACAAAATCTTTTTGCTTAGGCAAAAGAGCCTATTCCAGAATAATTTAATAATTGCTAGGTTTAATCACTGGTTTTGCACCATCCTTCATGTTGTGTGTAGGTTCTAAGAATGACAGCCAAGTGCTGTCACTCCCTGCTTGGAAACTCTGTACTCTGTTCTTCTGGTCTGAAAAGGGAAGTTTTGTGGCCCCTCCAGCCCCAGTACTCAGCCCACAGATGTCTGTGGGTGTCTGTGGTGGTGGGTGTGCAAGGTATATTACTGGGCCATTCCTTTCATGATTACGAATTGCTATGAAAGGGGTAAAGAACTTCATGGAATTATATATTTGAAATAGCTGTATGCACCCCCATGAAAAGCAAGGAATGGGCTGAGAAAACATGATGGGTGAATTTTAGTATGCTAGAAGATGAAAAATATGAGCAATTTATGTAATGGTCATTTAGAAAAGCACCAAGGACTGGGAAGGCTATCAGGAAACTGTACATTTCTGTACAAATCCAGAGCTCTCAGAAGTGTTCTCTCACAGGCAATCACAGTGTCTCTTCCACGACAGAACCTTTCCATGCCATGCACTAAGTCTGCCCATACAAACCTTCATCATTTCTTTAGAAATTTTCCTCCATACGTGCCAAATAAAATGCCAAGGTGCTTCTTATCAGTCATTTGCCTACCACCTTGATCCATCCATGTGAAAGCAGGCAGGACATCTCCACTCTCTCATTTCTGACTCATGGCAAAAATGACCATGGGCAAATCTTTAAATAAAACCTTGTCAAAGTGTGGCAAGTTTCTTCGGAATCACCCGCAAAGTGAAGGATAATAATTGTTTGATCATACAGCAAACTCTATACTATGTAAAGAGTAGCATTTTCATTACTCTGGATTATTCTCAAAAGCCTTTTCATTAAATGATTTCACAGATTTGATCATTTGTATAAATGTATCTAAAGCTGTCTGGTGTGACCTAGCTCAGCTTGCAGTCCCACAATGAATATCATTTCATGATAAAAAAAAAGGAACAGAAGAGCAATTTTAGGAGATGACCTTCCTTCAGGGTGTCACATTTGGAAAGTGGTTCTTTCAAGGATTCTTCTGTCCCTCAGGGGTGATATACTCTGCACCAAGTGTTAGAAGAAAAATGTCATATTTATATAGAAGACTGATTGTCATTGCTGAAAAAAACCAAAACAAAATCAGAAGTTTGAAACTGCAGGAAAATATACAATGCTGATAGATTAATTACTTGGTAGTACAGTGACAGATAGACCAAGAAACCTTGCCTAGGCATAGAAATGGCAATAATTCTCTCTGGTATTATGATAAATAATAAAACCTGTGCACAGGCTGTACATTTACCTGCCAGTATAACCCATTTGGCAGGTGATTGGAGACAATATACTTCAAGTATTTAAATGACCTCATGTTCTCAAGTTTTACATAAGAATTAGAGACAAGAACTATGAGGCTGAGAAAAACATACTGTGTCTATTGAGATTTTATCATTTGATGTATGATTGCCCTTTCTTGACATTGACTGACGGAAGCTAATTTTATTTTAAAGGCCTAGTGAAAGCAAAAAACATACACAGAAAATGACTTCTTAATGTTCTTGATCAAGTTGGAATTATTAAAATTAACACAGAGTGTTATAAACACAAATTGATGTCATCATCTTATGGGCACTGGATAGAAGATGCAACAGCCTTCTAAGTGGCTCTTTCATTGTAACTCCAACATCTTGTCAGAAACCATTTAGTCAAGTCAAATTGCTGAGTTGTGTTTAGTTGGATTCATCAAATAAATGGAGCTGTGGATGTAGCGTTTTCTTTTAGCAAGCAGAACTCATTAATTTGATTCTATAAAAAGTCTGCAAGGAAACTCCAGGAAATTACACGGTGGAGGCAAAATGTATTTTAACTGATGAGGTATAAAGACTGATAGTAAAATGACTGATAATGCAATTGTTGAACAGTTGCAGCAAAGCCTGGTCTAGCAGTAATCAACAACATTTGTCTTGATAAGTGTGAGAAGCAAAAACAAGAAATAGTGCTCTTCCAGAATTTCTTAATAAGAATTTAGCAAAGGGAAAGGAACCTACTTCTAAGACAGTAGGACTTGATATATTATAGCTTAGGAACTTGTGACTTTTTATTCTCCTTTTTCCTGGCAGCACAAGCTTATTTGGAAATAAGTTTGCATGTCATGAAAGCTTAGTGGACAAGTGACATAACTGCTTGTAGAGCTTGTAAATTTGAGAAATGTAAGGCCTACAAATGAAAGACAATTTATTTTTCAAAGAGAAATTCAGCATTACAAATCCAAAAGCACTCTTGTGACATATTAAAGAAAAAGAATCAGCATAGAAAAATGGATACTTTATGTGATTACACTCATAATTCACCAGTACTTGGCTTTTAGTAAGTAATATAGACTCTCTTACCAGTCTACTAGAAATTACCAAAAAAAAAAAAAAAAGAAAAAAAATCAAAAACGAAACCAAAGAATGTACAATAAAAAAGATCCATCTCTGCAGATAAAAAAGCTATCAAAAAAGCTTTTTAAGAATGTGCTTTCCCGAATGTCTCCATTTGCATTAGAAGTATATAGATTGGGTTGGACTGAATCAGAAAGCGCCTTTTGTCATTCTTCTTTTTTGTTCAGTTTTCTTTAAATGCAGCCATTCTGGGTCACGCACTGTGACTTTCAAAATCAAAAAATAAGGAGCCTTTCAGCACACGTGCCTATTTATGAAAATTAGAATCCTCAGAGGAAGAAACTTCTGCTTTCTGAACTCAGGCCACTTATTTTCCCCCCATGCTTCTGTGTCATGATTATAACAGTTAACAGAATCAGTTTACAAAATGAGAATTTTTAAAGGTTTGAACAATGGTAAATATTTTTGTAAGGCCATAGTGTCTTTAATATATCTGTTAGTTTATCTGAGCAATGAGGACTCAAAACCAAGAGCACAGGAGACATAAGGAGAACAGAAAGAGTAAGTTCAAATTAACAAAACAACACATTTTTAACTCATTCATTAATTTCTTAAATTTAATGTTTTTTTAATCTGTGTTCCTATTGTGATACAGAGGCAATAAGCAGTCAGGCAAATCCATGATGAATTCATAGATGTTTCTTTTCTGGTTTAGAAGGTCCCAGAAAATAATGGTCACAGTACTAAGAATATAACAGTCTTTCATGATATTTAGTAGATACGCAAAATTAGGATCTAAGAGAGCCTGGGTAGTTTTTGTGTCCTGACTGTGCCAGAGGAAGTAAAAGTTGGATTTTTTTTGCAATAAATGAGCAAAAATCCCAAATGCAGTGATATACCCAATGAAAATCCCACTGAAAGAAGAAAGGAAAAGAGCCAGGGGATTAAAAATGCCTGTTTTAGAGGGAAAATGAGCCTGCCTGACAATTCAATAGTATACTCTCTGAAAAGCTCAAACAATCTCTATTAGTACTGCTGATGAGATAAAAATTGTGTTTTTCCTGAGTGCAATGGGGGCAAAAAAACCTACACTTGCTGTGCAGACTGAAAGCTTTTGTTAAAACAGGAGACAAAACATTTACTGATAACATGGGAAAAAAACCCTCCAAAATCATTTGTCCCCAAAGTCACTGAGGATTTGAAGAGCATTTCAGTTTTTATAAGCAGAATAAAAAGAATATGAACATTTCTGAATGTGTGGCTGAATTAAGAAAATTAACAGAGCATTGCCAGCTCAGAGTTTAAATGATGCATGGAGAGCCTCAGTACTATATTGTATGCAGAAGGAAGCAATCCAAACATGTCTGTTTACTGAGGCTTTTTATGCCCTAAAGTGGCCGCTAGAACTTGATGTTTAAGTGAAAACAGCTTCTTATCATGCTGTACAACTTCAACAATAACATATGATCTGCTCAGCAAATTAACCACAGGTCAAGCTAAAAGCACAATATAGGTGCTGCTTTGGAGACACAGAAATTTGTAGAAATAAAGTTTTCTTATGAAATTTTCCTTGAATCACTTTTTCTTGCAGTATTTCTGTACATGAATTTCTCTCCCTGATTTGATAAAATCCAGCCACTCAAATAAAATTAGCAAAAAGTTTCATTAACCAACTGTTCTTTTTATTTTACCCTAATTTTTTTTCTTTGTGTTGATGTTTCCTAAGAGCCAATCATTCCATCCAGAGATCAGCAATTGATTTAATTGATAGCTGTGGCTCTGCAAGGCCTCAGACAGCAAGCTCTTTATCTGAACAAAATTTACTCTACCTTCTTTATGCAGCAGGGCCAGAAACAAGTCCAAATGAGGTCATAACTTGATGTTAGGACAAGAAATAATACAATTCATTTCTTCAGTTGGGCTTGATGTCCTTGAGAATGTTTCAATAGTACATTGTTAAAGAATTACCAGCTTGATTTACTTATCAGAACATCTTCTATTCATTAATTGCATCAGGGCAGAGAGTGGCTTAAGGATGATGGTGAGGGGGAATGAAAACACAGAATAATAATAGCAGTAGTGGTATTCAGAAAAAACTGAAATAATCTTGAACCAAAATAATCTTCTTAAAAATATTTTTCCATAGCAAGATTTGGTGCAAAGGGTCTGAGTTATCAGTTCAGTGCTCTAATAATGTCTCAGTAAGGACTCTGGAAAGTCTCCACGTTTGTATTTGCATGTTTGGCCCTTTCCACAGAGCCGGCTGTCCTGGGCACACACCACACACTGCTGCCCCGGCAAGCACTGCTTCTTGCTCCTGCTGCCAGTAGCTCCTTGGGCCCATTTATCCTGCACATTTGAGACCCAGAGGTCCCTCAGCCTGTGGTGACTCCAAACAGATGTTACTTATTTGTATACATATTCTGAGAGCTCTCTAGATGTGTTTACCTACCCACCCTTGCCATCCTCAGGACTTGTTAGCTTTTTTCTGGTCCACTCCAACACCAAACAGAGAAGTGCAATAGATGAGTTCTTAGGCTCTACGTGCTTTGCTTCTGGTGCTATTTGTGTTTTAAGTGTCTGCCAGTGCCATGGATGTACACACAGTTACACAGAGAGGAAGAAGATAAAAATAAATGCAACCACAGAGGAAGAATAAATCACCTCCTCAGTCCTTCTAGTAAGGCATTTACAGTAACACACTGTAGCAGGGTTGCTTGCGTCTCTCATACTGTGGTCTCACTTGTATTCCTTTTCTCTGATGTTTGCCATCATAAGAACAAAGATGCACGGGGGAGTTCAGTATGGAGCTGAATGAACTCCACACTATATAGACTGCACACAGTATCTGTATCATTATATGTACGTACATATCTGCATTTCTGTATATAAATATACGCACAGACATATGTAATTATATGTAGGAAGAACACATGTATTTTATGTATTATGTCTAGATTACATATGTCCCAGTTCATTGCAGTAGGACAATGTGAAAAAAGATTGTTTAATGGCACCTAACTTTTCTTCTGGGATCGATTCAAAGTACAATATTTTGCACTAAATTATTACTAAACCTTCTAATTCTATGCAGTTGAACTAACATTGAGACAAAGGCAGTCACTATCATTTACTTTTAAATTTAGTTTTCTATTTAGTTCTGCCTCTGATTTTCTTATAGATGTAGAAATTACAAGCTTTTTAAGGTATATTTTGAAAGAAAATTTATTTACCAGATTGGCTTTCTTCTACAAAGACTAACAACTCCAATGCTCCAAGCTAGTTAGGACTGATTCTTTTCTAGTGATATCCAAGCATTTAGGGGTGTGACTGATTCTCCAAGAAAAAAAAAATCTATGCAGTTGATAGCTTTAAAAAATGTATAACATGGGTAAGTACCACACAGCTGACTATGAAAAGAGGAGGGTATTAATCACAACATTTAGATTAGATTATAGATGCAGTTGAACTTTTTCTCCCTTGCTATAACCATTCTTTTTAGAACAGTCACTGCTCTGTTATTCTAGCAGGGAGAAAAACAATTTTAATTTATACAGATGAAAAGGCTTGGCCTTACTGTCAAGATTATCTCATGAATTTGATAAACATGGCCAATTGAAGAATACAGGCTCAAAGACAAGAATTATCCTTAGTTTAAGATTCAACAAACCTCTTGAAGAAGAAAAATCTGTTCATTGGTTCTTAGAGTTTTGGCTCAGGTCTACCCCTACTCCCCTAACAGACAAAGATAATGGTTCTGATGTCTTCAAAAGAAGTCAGAGCATCCCCCATTTTCTGCTTTCAGTTCTCCACTTCTAACAGCCTGTCAGTTATGAAGGGCAATAGGGCTTTATTTTTATTGTGGTTCAACCTGGCAGGCAGCTGAACAGCTGTTTGCTCACACACACAGAGGGGATGGGGAGAGAATCAGAAAAAAAGTAACATTGAGACAAAGGCAGTTTAAGAGAATGGAAAATAATGAAGATATAAAAAATATACCAAATTAGGGGTGCACAATCAGTTGTTCATCACCTGCTGACCGATGTCCAGCCAGTCCCCAAAGAGTGGGCTGCAATCTTCAGCTTGATAGGCTGAGCATGGCACCACATAGTATGGGATATCCCTTTGTCCAAATGAGGTCAGCTGTCCTGGCTGTGTCCCCTCCCAAGTTTTCGTGCCCTTCAGCCCCTTTGCTGCCAGGGCTGTAGGAGAAGCTGAAAAGCTCTTGACTTAGTGTAAGCTCTGCTCAGCAACATCTAAAATATCGCTGTGTTATCAACTTTATTTTCATCCTAAATCTAAAACACTGCACTGTAATAGCTACTAGGAAGGAAATTAATAGTCAAACCCAGAACACTTTTCCAAATGGCTGGATTGTCATGAGTTCTTCCCAAGTCGAGTACGAGTTTACATTTAATCTGAGAATAGGCTTTCATAAGAGAGACTATTTCTTAGTGTCAGGAAATTGCGTCTGCAGCAGAGCTTGCTGGGATGGTTTTTCAGATTTCTTTCATCTGAAAATACTGATTTGCTAAAATGGCCATTAGATTAAATGGTGTTTCAGATCAAAAAGGAGGTAGAAACCAATGTAAGAACCTCATAAATAGAACCCTTGACATAGCAAAGAAGCAGCAGTGCAGAAGCTACAATAGTGCTTTACACACCAAGCTACACATCCCCAGCCTGCACAGCAGCCATTGCTGTCACCCAATACATACTTAATTATTCAAAGTGTAATAGGCCTTTATGTGGGAAACAGTAGATTCAGAGGAAGGTAAATGCCTAATTCTCAGACACCTGCTTCTCTCTCTTCTGTTTTTTCTGATAAAACTCTGAAGAGATTAATTTCCTTAGAAAGCATAAAAGCAATAATGGATAATATGCAGGAGAATATTATAAAACAAAACATTCAATCTAATTCCTGAAGTCTCTTCTTCTATGCCATCACAGATACAGGAAAAAAACCTTTTTGCCAAACAAACTTTTCACTGTGGAATTATGCCCCTGAGGTAGAGCAGGCCTGTCAAAAAAAAGTTCTTCAAGAGATTTCAGCATCCCTCAGCAAAGGCAGGACATTTATATGACTTCATATACCATCTTGTATACCTGTTGAATTTATTTTGTGTTGTTCAAAGAAAGAATGATAAGAAATGCTTGGGGAACAACCATATGTCTTCGGGCTAACTGCAGGTTTCTCCTGAAAGCCATTTCAAAATTATACCAGGTGAGTTCCAATTGTAACCTTCTGTTTTACTAGCATGGGCTGAGTGATGTCAGAAACCTGCAATTCTTTTTAAAACACCTGCTTCTCTTTAGATTTCATCACATATTTATGATAAACAGTCTCAGAAAAACAACAGGTTGGGCTAGAGAATAAGTCAGTTGAAAGTCCCTGTCATTCCAGTCACAGCATTGTAGTTTTCAGGATGCTTTCAGTGTTCAGGATGCTTTTAGTTTGATCAAAGTTAGTTTTGGAGGGCTGTATCTCCTGCTTCACTTTTGAAATATACATATTAGAGCAGGTAATTACCAGAAAATGCAAATGAATACACTTAAATACATTTTATCCAATAACATAGTACTAGACCATTATTTCAGCTTAAATGTAGCAAATTATTTTTTCCCCACTTTAAACACCAATTTTTTTCTGAACATTTTTGTCTTGATCTCTGCCTTACTAGTAAGCACATGTTATTTGCTCTCCACTAGTTTTTTTAATGGCCACCCAATGGGGTCATATATCACCTTATTTGTTATATCTGCATCTGGTCAAACTGTTCCTAAAAAAATCATTTATTGAAAAAAGTTCACCTTTTTTCCAGTTCAACAAAATATCCATAAGAAGAATGTGACTTTTATTACTTCATTCCTTATTCATAAGTGTTTGTCAGATCACTTATGTGAACAAATTATAGCCTGTGGAATTTTCTCAAAACTTCCAATCATTCCTTGCCATCTGGACAACAAGGCTGGCTTCATTAGTCACACAGTCTTATTTATATCCTTTGATATGCAATAACCATCCAACCATTGAAGACTGAATTGAGGATGTCCAGGTTATAAGCAGAATTCATTATAGCCTGAGTTAACTCTCACTAGATCTGTAATGTACTCTCAGGAGCACACAGAGTAACAAATATCTGCTGAGGGAAAACTTGAATAAGCTGATTTTAGAGAAACTGCCTAGAATTTACTTGGAAATGTTCTAAATATTTTTTTTTTAACCTTCTGCAGAAGAAAATATATACTTTTTCCTACATATATATATATAGTCTCTGTGCAGGAAGATAGATAATCATCTGCTNGATATATATATATATAGTCTCTGTGCTCAGTCCATTCCTGAATGGACCAGGAAGATAGATAATCATCTGCTGATTATCTGGAATGGATCTGGTTTGCTTTACATGTCATATGTGGATGTGTTTGTATCCTGGTATGTGCTGACATGACATACGTGTACATTGGACCATGAATTCATTGTATTTCTCATCTGATTTATTTAGTAGCTAAGGTAGTAAGTCTCTAGCCAAGGAGAGACAAGTATATAAACACATGTACATATTACCTATTTATAAATATATCTCTTGATACATTTCACACAGCGTTTATATGGAGATATTGCTTCACACTTCTCCCCGTAGTCTCCACTTAAACTCCTTGGTCTCTTCTGTGACACCACTATTTATGAATGAGTTGTGATAAGCACTGATGAGAGGGGAGGAAGAAGCAGCTCTCTCAGGTCTCCTGCCCCTGCAGACCTGTCCCCCTGGAGATGCAGGGTTGCTTGCAGGCTGCATCCTTGCTCCCCACCTTTCCTTGGCCAGTTCTGTCCCTGTTAACCTTCACCTGATTTATTGACTGTCCTGTCCCTCGTTCAGCTGGATTATTAAGTACACACACTTATGTCTCAACTTGCCAAAGGTAATGTCACTTTACCTTGTTCCCTGGCTTAGATTTTAAAGAATTTCCACTACCTAATTCTTTCAGTATTTTTAATAAATTATAATTTCTTGTTATATATCTTTTTCTATTAAACTCTTTCATTTAGAATTCACACCTGGAGGTTTTCATTTACTTTTCTAATGGCTCATTAAAAAGTGAATATTATGGTTCAGTAAACAATTTGGGAACATAATTTGTCATGTGGGTTAGGTCTAGTTGTTAGTTATCATGTGCTAATGCTTGAAGGGCCTGGCTACTTTCTGAGCAACCCAGAAAAGTGGAGGCACGCCACAGATTTCCCTCCCTGTGTTTACCCTAAGTTACTGAGGTGTGAGGTGGGAGTCTGGAGGTCCTGCACAGTTCCAGGCATGAGAGTTAGCCTACAAAGTCAGGAACTACCTCTTGGTTAATTCTTCTGATAAAAAGAAAAATAGTAGGAGTATTTAGTAAATAGTAAATAGTAGTTAGCAAAGTATGGCACTTATGAAAACAGCACAAGTCTAAATGCTGTACGTGTGAATGACAGAGCCTGGGTTAGAACTCTGTGGTTTTGTACTCCTCTCTTGGGCTGGTATGCTCTTCATGGACTCTTGGATTTCAAAAGAAGGGAGGAGGCACTTGAATCTGTGGAAGGGAAGGACTGGGCTGTGATGCTGCTTAAATTCAGGGGTAACCTTGGAGCACATCTCAGTGGTGTACTGCAGACAAGTGAGCTTGGCAAGCACAGCCTGTGAGCCTCATCACAGCGATCAGCCAGGGCTCCTGCTTTGAAACATCTGTCACACCTCTCCAGATTTCATGTAGCTCTTTTTATTCTATCCTACACGTCGTGCATTTTATTCATACTGTACACCCCAAACCCCGGAATCCTCCACAACTTTATTTTGGATGTGCTTAGTACACATATATTAGCAGTTTGTTAGTTTGGGAGAAGAATATTGTCTGACATATCATTTCAAATTAATACTTTGTTTTACTCAGGAACAAATGAAAACATGCTAGGGGCAGAGTTTATTTGGGAAATAAGAGATGTCAATGGGATGGAGCGTGGCCTAAAAGGGGATAAGAGGAGCCTAATACTGTAACAATACGATAGATGGATTCTTGACCAGGGGCCGAATAACCAGCGGTCCAAATCCAATAAATTTTATCCACAGGGTTAGCAGAAAACTACTGCTAGTGAAAAATAATTGACTCTGCCTCAGGGCAAAAGAAAAAAAACTTCATCACACACAGAGCTACAACAAGGACTCCAGTGATTCTCCCGTCACAGTTGAGCTGAAGGCTTTGATGTATCATCCAATGCTGTAACCCCTGTCCTAATGAATTAATAATTAAAAAACTTATAATGGGAATACTGAGACAGTTACCAGAAGGATTAGAAGGAGCCTGATTAATATAATCTTGGAAACAGTCATAGATGTTCAGTATTGGTTCATCCCCTGTGTGGTCCTTCCCATCCCCTTTCAGAAGTTGCCATTCCTGTATAATCAGGTCACATCAGCACTCTTAAGGGAGTCCTGGGCAAAGTCAGAGGGAAAATCTTACCCCACAGGGTGAGCTTTCTTATGAAAAAGGGACTAATGTGTAAAATGACATAAACATGCAAATTGTTCTAAGAACCTCCGGAAGTTTTCAGCAGACACACTAATTTGCCTTTATTTCTTATGTTTGGGAATTAGAGAGAGATGTGGAGGTGAGGCTCACCTGTCTGAAAAGCCTTGTTAGAGGTAAAAGAGACAAATCTGTGACGTTAGAGAGCCTCTAAAGGCTGACCACTGCCCTTGTCCCACATCAGTACTGAGATGATCCCTGAGCTTCATGGGGAACAGAGACCTGTGGTGAACATCCAAGAAAACTGAATGCATCTATATTACTTAATTTAATTAAAAATTTTGTGTGCCACAGGTGAGAGTGGAAGGCTTAGACAAAGTTTGTTAAAGAAGCCCTGCTGTTGAGTCACAAGGTGCAGAAAGCACTCCTTTTCTTTCTAAAGTCCTTCTCAGAGAGAAGTCTAGATGCAGCTGAGTCCGATCAGCCTCAGATTAAGTCAACAGTTTAAATTTCAGGAATTGCAGAGGTGTGATTGAATCACTTTTGTCCCACAGGTTTAATGATGGAAAGATCAGAATATTTATATAAAATGAATCATTTATTATTAGAAATTATCAGACAAAATATCTTAGAATTATTTACTAATCAGAATTATTTACTACATAATATAAACACTAAAACTACTAGTAGTATAGTATAAGATAGGATAGTCCACTGTATTGAAACAATTATAGAAGCAATTATATTAAAACTAGCAAAATAAATAATTATTACTATTAAGTAGAGATTTGATGTAACTCACCCATACCAGTGCTTGTGGGGAGATCTCTTTTGCTCAGCCTGAAGTATCCTTGGGGAGGGTATCCCCAGCCAAGGGAGCAATCTCACACACACCCCCCAGGAAAGGTTTACTTAGAAGAACCTGACTGTAGGAAAGGGGACTGGACTTTTATAGTATAAAGTGATTGACTGCTAGTCATAAATTTACAGGCCAGCTACCAGCTTGTTTGTCACATCTAACTTCAAAAAGCAGGATCTGTGTTTGAAGTTTGGTGAACCAGGCTGTTTTTAGCACAATTCAACACCAACACAGCACCCTGGTGCCACTGGTAACTCATCACAGAGAGCTTGCGTGAGAGCTTGCACTGTTTGCATTCTTTGATTGGATTTTAGGTCTTATTGGGGTAGGCCCTCCTGCCACAGTATATTAAACAAACTGCAGAAGTAGGAAATAATATTAAAATTTTTCCAGTACAGAAGAGGTTAGCTGTGAAAATGAAAACAACAAGAGCCTTACTATTTTCAGAAAGCAGTAAAATTAATTAACTGCTTCTGTATGTAATGAATAAATAAGAAAGTTAGATTGGCTTCTCTTGCTGCCAGAAGATCAAGAAGAAATTCTCTCTATTCCAAACAGCATAAATTCTGCAGGATGGTACTTGAGTTACAGTTGTTACAGTTGTTACTACAAATTCGATGGACTTCCGAAGTGCAACAGTCTCTACATATAGAAAAATATTCTCTGTCTTGCAAAAGAAAATGCCATAGATATTACATAAAAAACTAACCCTGACAAAAGTACCTATGTCTGGGGAAAATGGAAAATTGAAGCAAACTATTTCTATATAAAATAACTTGTTTGGGTTTTTTTCCCCCCTTAGTCAACTCCTGACATTTTTTTCCATAACTTAGAACTGAAGAGTTAATTTAATGACACTATTTTGCCTATTCTTGCTTTGGCATTTTATTTGTTAGCTCTATAGTTGGCACATGTTTTATATATTGCTGGATGCAAGAGTTAGAATGAAAACAACTGCAAGAAGTATTAGAAGAGTGGCTTAGACATAAGGTTAACCTCTTACAGAAATTTGTAAGTTTTAACTTCTTTTTTTAAATATTCTTGTATTTGTTTCATTTTCTAGTGAGGCATTATAAAAGCTCTGGTAAGCAATTTAATCAGTATATTGAACTAGAATTATGTAAAATATTAAGTGTATATTTTTAAGACAACCAGAAGTTACATAAACAAAACTAACAAGGTGGACCACATGGAAAGAGCCCATCAGGAGGTTTTCCTTCTCTAGCTTTTGTAGAACATTTTGTAGTGTTAACAATCTTTTCTCATTATGTAGAGGTCAGCTGGATTAAGCAAAGTTGAATGACATAAATTCTCTTCAAGCTTGAAGGCTGAATTGATTATAGTGTCTCAGTCTGGAAGAGATAATAGTCCTGATAATTGAATTCACTTAATTTCTTTAAAAAAAATAAATGGATACAGGAGTGAGAATATATAGTTCTGCCTAATTCAGTCCTCCAGTTAGGAAAAGTTGCTTGGGTTTCATTGAAATTGACACCATTTTACAGCCAAACATCAGATCAGCTGTGTAATTTCTCATATCACATATGGGGTAAAAAAGTGTACAGTCCTGGGGAATAGGTTTACTTGTTTTAATTAAGTTTGATTTTGTTTGATATTGGTACATATTCATAAATAAGTATTGTTAAGTATACTCTAGTCATTTTGAGCAAGATGTTCTCTAACCTTCAAATTCATAAAAGCTTCAAAGAATATATTTGACAAGTTTACACAGACATAATCAGTTCTTTGCCAATAAATTAATTATAAATTCTTATTCCTTAAAGATACTAAGAGGAAAATAATCAATTGCAGACTACATCTGCAATTTTATCAAAACCACTCTTTCATGGACTGAACACATGCATTTCACCATACAAAACATGTCTGACAAAAGTGCCACTAAAAAATCTATATGAAATTTTAGGCTGAAGGAAATTTAAATGACTGGGTTATAAATGTCTACATAAGAGGGTCTGGAGAAAGTGCTGACAGGCCCCTATCTCCAGTGATGCTGCCAGGTGCTGTTATAATTAGTTCTTTGGAAGCAAAGAACTGTTCATTTCTGCAAGCAGAGTAAAACCTTGTGTACAGACCAGGTCTGTTAGTTTGAGGCTGAGCATTATTTCAGTGCTTGGTCTACTTAGCAAGAAGAAAAAGCTTTTGGTAAACGTCTTTGGTGCTGAATACACATTCTCAGGTCCAGGCTTTGGGTTCCCTTAGTCAGCAGAAACTGGCAGGGTTTAGGAAGATCTGAGCATTTTCAGCTCATTTATGATGTAGTTTATGAAATAAATCTATGGACAGATATTTAAACTAGCAAACTGTACAGGAAAAATGGGTTTTCATTCAGCATTTCAGCTGACAGTGTGTTAGAGTCAGTAAGAAAATCACTCCTTTTTCCTTTTAAAAGTTAGAGAGAAATACATGTTGCAGAAATAAAGCCCAACACTGGGCATGGGAACATTGGAAAAAAGGGAAGAACACAAGGTATCTCTTCATATGGATATTAATATGGAGATTTCATAAGAAGATGTTATTCACACAATGTAAAAAAGCAGACTACAACTTTTGTGTCACAGCAAGGAAAAGATTTGATATTTTTCTGCCTCTGCTAGTCTTCCTCTCTTTGCAAACTGGACCTTAATTTATCTATTAATGAAACACAAATATTTTTGACACCTCAGGGTGTATTAGGAGGCTGAATGAGTGCTATTCATCACTACCAACAACTTGGAGTATACATTTTCTTCTTCAGACTTACTGAGAAATAGAAAGGTCCAAATATAACTGCAATATGATTGAAGAAAGACAGTAGGGCTGGTAGAGTTAAATTCTTCTAAAAAAAAAGGAACAATTGCAAGGTAGTTCTGTATTTGGGCCAAAAATTTCTATTTCCTGCATCAGAGACACTGTTCTTAAATTAGCAGTTGGCTGCCACTGCATCCCGTAGAAAATCATGGGAAAACTTGCCTTATAAATAGTCCATAGTGGAGAGATTAGATGTATAAGTATAAAGATAGATATTGTAAGGAAAAAAAAAAGTTGAATTTGATGGTTAGACAATAGCTGCAGCTATGAAACTGCATCTCATTTTAATGGTTGCATATTAGTCTCCACAAATGACATTATTAACTGTGTATCATTGCTGTAAAAGCATCCTCTTTGTCTCACTAAAACTAGTTTCCTCTAAACTGTAAGTAATAGTCAGTTTCAAGGACCTTTCATGTCCAATACTAATAAATTCTAAACAAAGTTGTAATGTCATGTGGAGCAGAGCACTTCACTTGGCTTTTTCATTATCTAAATCAAGCTACTTTGGGGCTGCTGTGCTAATTAAGAGTTTAAATTCCAAATGCTGAAGACATCTTAGCTGTGAAATCATGGTCATCATGGCTCTTGATTATCTCTCTCACCAGTTACCTTAGAGCAGTTCATACCTTCTGAGACCCAGGTGGAAAAGCAGTTCTGAACATCTATGTCAAAAATTATTGCTGACACCACCAAATCAGGACTCTTACTCACTGTCAGTGATTTGATACTAACAAATACAGATTTACATGTGACATCCATTGCCCTCAGTGCTAATCTGGAACAGAGGGTGAAACACAAACTGGGAAGCTAGCAGTAATAAATTTATAGACCAAACAGAAATATGAAAATAAAACTAATAATTATCCAGCTCTTGCAGTCTAGAGGTGAGTCTAGAGTTTATAGAGTCTAGAGGTTATACTGATGTTGAAATAAGATCTTTCTATATTTGTGTATGTGGAATAGCTAAAAATAATCAAAGCAGCAAATTTCTTAATGGAGGGAGGGGAAGCTGTGACCCATTGGCTATCTGTGATCACAGGACTGTCATGCTGTGAAGTCCTATCTCCCTTTCCCCAGTATGAGCATTTACCCTATTTACTCCTTTCTTTGTTGGTTCCCCTGATTGAAGGCTGCAAGTCAGTTGTGCCTTGTCATTTAATCTGAAGTCTACTACCTACAGCTGCTGTCAAAGACCAAAACCTTTCCTAGGTCCCTCCACTGTAAGACTTCACAAATCACAGCCAAGCAACAAAAGAACCAGCAACAAGTTCAGTGTGCTGCTCAATTGTCTGGATTTTTGCAGTGGAAAGAGCATCTGTTGTCTTCTAAAGGTATTTTTGTACAATTATTCTACAGAGTCCTGGGTTTGAGTTTAGTACTGCTGCTTCATGAATTAGTCCTTTTGTAGTTTCTAGCTTTTGTAGGATAATTTTGAAAAAATATGAAGGAGATGTCTTAAGTTTTAAGAAAAGAGTGGTTTTCTTGTCCTTTTTGAGTTGTTTATATTTTTAGTTGTGAATCAGGAAAGTTTCCTGGTGTGACCCTGGAGTCTAGTCTAGGTCCAACCTGACTGTCTGGTAATTGAACTGCAGAGAGGATAAATGCTGAACACCTTTATGCTCGTTTCAGGATTTCCTGGCTCTCTCACAGTCACCTCTCTAATGGTAATTCCTATGCTGCACCCCTAGTGCTGCCTCCTTCCTTGCTTCTGTCGCTGTCCCATCCCTCCAGAGGTCAACTGGGAGAAGTAAATTTGCATTGTAGAGCTGAGTATTTGAGGAGTAGAGTGTGTGTGGGAAGAGCTTCCCTGTGTGAGCTCCACGCTTGCCAGCATGGGCTCTGGGGAAGGGGAACATCACAGGAGGGCTCTTGTGGTTGTGTTGTACTCAACATTGAAGGTGAAACTGGAGCACAAACTGGAGAGGTAGACGAATGATAAAATCTTCAAAGACCATCACCAGACAGTAAAATTGGTACAATTTCCCTGTCTGCTCCTTTCTGGTGGAATAACATTCTTCACTTTATGGTTGTTCATATGAATGAAAACCTTACCTGCTTAACTGAAATCTGCTGATATTTGCTTCACATTTTTCTTGTCTGCATATAAATCACTCAGGTGATGCAGCTGACAGATCCTGTGGCTAAATTTAATAATGAAAACATGCGTTTTCTTAAGCTAATTATCTCTGCCACCCTTGAAATTCAGATTAAATTTCTGCTTTGGAGGAAAAATATGTTTTAAATGACACATTTTGGGGGTTTTTTTGCACATAGCTACATAAGGATATCTTCTAATGAAGCATCTTTTTGTAAGGTAAAAGTGAAGGCCACAGCGATGATAGCTAGTCAAATAACAGGGTTGTAGCTGGAGATTTATATTATATGCAAGTGTGCTGAGAGGCACTGAGAGAATCTTGTAAACAAAGCTGCCCATATGTTGCATCTTGAACACTTTAGAAATGAAGCTGATTATTTTTTTCCCATCTCTTTGTCTGACAACACTCACAAGTGTTCATGATTTTTCACTGATAAAGCTCCTGCAACTTTTTCTTTTTATTTTTGTGAAAATACAGAATAAAGGCACATCCAAGACAGCATTTCACAGAATAGATGAGCTCCCAGGGGGCTTAGTTTCTTAGGGTTGGCAGATGATAAAGGAAGAAGCTTGTTTTGATGAAAGAATTTGGCGAATCTGAATGAATAATGACAGCGAGTATGAAACAGGAATGTTTTTCTCTGGCTTTTGACCATGGATGAATATCTTAAAGTTTGTCATCAAGATAAGTGGTTTGAAACTGTATTAATGATTAAAGCAAAAGGAGACTGTGGGAGGCAGAAAAGGAAGAAAAAGGGAATTCATACAGTGCTGTGGGTGGCTTTTTTCTTTTCGAGAGCTTCATAAAACATAAAGGTGATAAATACAGGGTAAGGACAGAACAGCTGAAAGATTCTGGAAGAAAGAAGAAAACATGGTTTGGCATTTACAGAACATTCACAGAGCTGGTCTGGAGAGTAGGAGTATGTGGCACTTCTGAATAGCAAGAGCAACAATCTACCTTGATTTGAGCCTATAGGCATGTAAAATCATACCAAGCATTAGGCTCCAAATACTGCATAAATGGAGCCATAACTGAAAGAAAACTGATATGAAGAAACAGTGAAGACAACTAAGAATGGGAGCTATAAAGTAATAAGAAAAGGTAGTGGAGGCAGATAATTAGTAAGTTGGGAACAGAGAAATAAAAAAAATTCTATGAAATACAGTCTTCCACCATTGATTTCTTTTACAGGGTGAATCAGAAAGGGGGACAGTATTTTCCTTCTTTACACCACTCGGCGTTAGTACAACTCCAGTAAGCCCCTCTGCTTCTTCTCTTGTCCCTCAGGGGAGAGAATCAAGCCTCACATAAGTAATTTGTTTGATTTTCATACTTCTTGTTCTCCCAGCAGATTTTCTTTGTGGACTTGAACAAAACCAAGCGAGAAGTAAAGTGTTCTGATGTAAGGATTGTGTTGAAAGAAATAGGAAGCAGTGGTTTCGAGCAATTTCTATGTTTAATTTTGTAGAAGACAGCACTGTATTTGGCTTAGTGCAGCACTGTCTTTCATTGTTAGTTGTGTGTGATTTGGCCAACTTACTGTAATTTTTTTTTCTCTTCCATGTTGAGGCTTTCCTGTGCATTGCGCCCCAAGTTCTCTTCTTCTTTATTTAAAGGAATTCTACCAGCTTGTATTGGTGGTTAAACAGAGTATCAGAAGCTAGATATCATCTTTAACCTTATTTTGTATTCTGAAGTGTAATTTTAACAATTAACCTTTTTGTGCAATGAAAAGAAAGTAATGCAGCAGAAGTGACATTAAGAGGAAAAACTGTGCTGTTATTAAAGCTGCTATCAGGATAAATTAGTATCTTCACAGAAAACTGCTTTCGTCTTTTGTGCCTCCTCATGTTAGAGTGAACTCTCACCACTACCATATGTCAGAAATATTTTCATTAACTCTTTTGGGGAGTATAGTAAGCATGTAGGATCTTTTATTTGCTTTAGCAACATGATATAGAGGATTATCTACCAAGTGTGAGTGTCGTATCTATACAGTTAAACTAAAGCATATGCCGGTGTGAAAATCACAAACAGTAGTTTTTAATGATCTTTTATACCTGTGTTCAAAACAAAACCATTAAGTCGTGCTCTGATAATGTCAGAATCTAGCTAATAATAATAATAAAAGAGTTGGTTTTAGCTCTAAAATGGTGCAGTGAGGGCACTATTCATGGAGATGAAGGAAACATGTTAGACAAAGTATTATATCTGTACTTCACATGTTAAACTGTATTAAAAGTTAGTGATTCTCCCTGTAGGCTCCCTTACACTGAAGGGCAGTGTACTTGGACAAACAGCCTGGACAAATAAGTGCCCTGTGCATTGCTTTGCTGTGCTTCTGCTTTGGTATGTGAGTGGTCAAAATCAAACCAACCAGGGCTTTTTAACCTTTTAAGGAAAAGACTAGTGTACTAAAACCAATACTACCATCAAAATCAAAGATACTTGTATCTCTAAACTCCTCATCAAGATGAGGGGCCAGAGGAGATAAAGAAGAGGGGCTGTGTTTCAGGGGAGCTTCTGGGAGAAATGGAGTGGGAATAGCAGTTCTATTTGCCTTGGCCTCTAAATAAATTGCAAGAGTGATTTCTGAACAAAAGCTTTGTGTGAGCCACTGCTGTCCTAAATCACTTTTTGCAGGTAAGGGGCTGCTTCAGCCTGTCCTGCCCTACCCCAGCTCCTGCTTTAGCGAGCACTGCTGTGTTCCCTTGCTTGGAGCAGGAGTGACCTTCCCTCAGCACTAGGACACACTTGCAGCAATTCCCGATGGTACCAGCTGCCCAAAGGGATGGAGAGAAACAGCAAACAGTGTATGAAGCTGTTCTGAGAATAACTCCTGGAGATGAGGGATGATGGAAGCTTTTCTGTGGTACTTTGGCTGTTCTTCAGGGGTGTCACCCAGTGCCCTGGTATTGCAAAATACCACCTCAGTGGTTAGCCCTTTTATCAGCCTGAAAATGCCAGATTCCTACGTAAAAGGCCTATGAAGAAGGCTTGCTGACTGCATCTGGGACTAAAATCTTAAGCCTGCTGACAAATAACATGTTACACAAGCACTCATTACACGAGTTTAGAGATGCCACTGGATTTGAGGCCAGGAGGGACTATGAATATCAACTACTCAGGCTTTCTTATGGTAGCTTTTTTATATACACCATAGAAGTTTCACCTAGCAACTCCTATGTGAGGCCCATCACTTCTAATTAAGATGGAATACAATCTTTAGATGGTTAAATGGATTCAAAACTTAATGTGATGAATAATACAGATCATCACTTGTTAAATTTAATGGGGAAGATAATTTACCTGTGTAACAAATGCAGCATACATTTGTTTAAATTTGGCATATGATCCTTCAGCCTTCAACCATCTGAAGCAGTGATAGAGCAGCTCATTTGCCTGAACATTTCTAGTTTAATATGACAACTGCTCCTGCACATGTACATATTTGTAGTGCTGTACATCACCTGGGTTCAGTCCCTGTATGGAATCTACCAGATCTGCCGAAGAGCTGCATTCTTTGAATGTGATTGTTTTGTTCGTGGAGGCTACATCATCCCTAGCCTTAGAAAAACCTGTCCAGACATGTTTGAAGGTAGCTGGAGGCAGTAAAACAGAGCTTTCAATACAGATTCTTGTACTCCCTGCTTAAAAAGTCAGTTCTGCAGGCACTTCCAGGTGGATCGGAGAGTTTGCTGGCTCTGCCTTCCTGTGTAGGCTGCTTTGAGCATGATGAAGTTTGGCTCTGTGTTTACTGAGATTCTACTTCACCCATTATCGTCACAGTATGAGTATTGACAATCCTATTATTTGACATGCCTCCAAACAACTACTCCTTGATTTCCTTTTTTTTTTTTTATTTATTTTAGTCTTCTAAACTTGTCTTGGCTTATCCCAAAAAGTGAAATCACAAAAGTTAGCAGGTGGAAGTATGAAAATGATAGAGCATCATGTCTGATCTTTCTTCCTGAGAGGTGATTCTGTATGGCACAGTTGTGTGAAGTGGACATTTTCAGTAATGACACATTTGGATTTTGTATGCATAGTAGGTATTTCACAGCTAAAGTAGATATTTCTAGCTGAAGCCCGCTGATATCTCTGTATATGACTGTTAAGTTTTTACATTTGACTGTCAAAAAGAGTTTGTTTAGTCTTTTTATCATGGACTGCCCAATGTTACTGTGATAGAAGGAAAGTTCAAAACTCCCACAGACTTTATGCAGCACTTTTAAACTTTCTTGATCGTTATAACTTCCTCCAAAGGTCAGTAGTATTTAGTTTGTTGTAGAATTCTGTGCATCTGGCTTCAACCACTGAAGCTATTTAGCTTGCAGTCATTGGTATTTTGCACGTGTAAATCTGTGAAAAACACAAAAATTCAACTCGAAATATGTTTTTGGCACAAAAGGGGTGAAAAATCAGAATCAACTGAAGAATTAATTATAATGAAAGAAATTATAACAAGACTTGACGTTATTTAAAAACTGGATCAGAGTCTTTTCTCCGAATGAACTCCAGAGTGTCAAACTGAAGCGTGCTAGTTCTTGGAGAGAAAATGGAGTATGATGCCTTCAGAAGGAAGGTTCTGTCGACTTGAGAATGTTACTGGATTCTCACTAAAGTCTTGAATTGCAGGGAACTGATAAATGTGAGGTTTTGTTCTTTATTGTGACATTTTCTCTAAGATGTCTAAAGATTTTCTTACAGTAATGAAATTGCTGTCCCATTACACCAATTCAATGGTTGCAAATCATATTCCCACCGTAACCAGCTTTGTAAGCCAGCTGTGTGCTTTGCTGCGTTACAGATCTTGTCAAAGCTCAGCTTATAGAACATGTTTGTAGTCCAAATTTCCCACCTTCTAGTAAGGATATTGAAAC
Source organism: Calyptomena viridis (assembly GCA_013390005.1). Classification (NCBI taxonomy): domain Eukaryota; kingdom Metazoa; phylum Chordata; class Aves; order Passeriformes; family Eurylaimidae; genus Calyptomena; species Calyptomena viridis. Next base: position 120,957 of record WEIV01001932.1, read on the forward strand.
TGATAGCTCTTTATTGTAGGGAAGAAGTAATATTTGCTAAGTCTTCAGAATATTGCATAAAGGTATGTGATAGCTCATTTGATACCTTTATCACCCCTACACTATTTTTAAAAAAGTTTTATTTAGTGATGGAAGTGGCACTGGTTCAATGTGCACAGATAAATAAATGTCATGCATTCTGAAACCTGTTGATAAGCATTTGATAAAATATTTGAAGTATAGAGAAAAAAATTATATGCCTATATACCGTATACGTTTATATCTAAACAGTTGCTTTATATTTCTAACATCTAAGTGAATTTATATTTATTGAATAAGATGAGCTTTCTTAGTGGAAAGACTCCATACTACAGTTTTTTTTCTAATTCTGATTTCTTTTTAACTAGCAGGGTAGGGGTTACTGATGTCGCTGCTATGTTTGTTAATTTAATAGAAGTTAGAAGCACAATCACATGGGCAACAATTTATAATAACCACTAAGTGTAATAAACACATTGCTCTGTTAGACATACATGGAAGAAAATGTGCAAATAACAATTCAGTGGGTGTATCTCTCACAGGCTGCTGAGTTCTCTGTCACAACAATTTAAAAAAAATCAATGGCAGACAGAATGAAAAGAGGTGAACAAGAAAACATCATCAGTGATGATGAGCATGTGTGGGAGCATGCAGCAGCCAGGCTGGGAGGTGTTTTTATAGGGAAGATGCATCTGGTTTTAGAGGATGAACTTTGGTTCCTATAAAAGAGAAATCTGTAGAGCGATTTAGAAGAGGCCAGGCTACACTTGCTGCGTGAACCCTCTGTGTGTACAACCAGTTGGTGTTTAAGGACATGTGGAAGTGTCTTTGGGAAAGCACAGCATGTCCTATGGTATTTAGCCAGGAGCTTTGACAGATCCCAGGCACCCTGCCCTTGCCTGTGTCAGCTCCTGTGAGCTGTGCTCTCTGTGCTGCTGAGGGTGGGAGCAGTGCATGCTCTTCTTGCAGCATAGGGGATGCTGCCTCATTTAGCATGCACAACATGTACACCTTTGGCTTTGTAGCCACAACCCAGAGGCGTGCAAAGCAGCTGAACTCTGCCATAATTATGCTGGCAACTTGTAACAGCTCTGTTACTTATGCGGGCAGGACAAGTGAAAGAGATAGGAGAGTAGAGAAGTCATAAAGACCCAAATAGAGGTGTGTAATCCCAGTTTCTTGGTTTGGCACACTTACTTCTGAAGATCTGTGCCAACAGGAGTATTTGAGAGCAGACCACTTGGTGCCAACAAATACAATCTTCCAGAGTGTGTCCTGATGAGGCACAGCAATACTCAGCAATGCTGTTTCCTCCAAAGCTGTTGATTCATGCAGGGAAGGTTGTGCTCTTTGTGAACTCAAGTCTGGCATCTTCCTAAGAGGGAAAGCACACTGTAGTGTACAGTGAGAATGGGAGACAGATGTCTGATTGCTAAGCATCTAATATCATTTCTAATGGATAGGAAAAATCTTTGTGCATTTTCATAAACTTAATGACTGAATGTGAAGATATTTTTAGTCTCTGAATAAAATATTTTTCAGCACCACCAGCTTCAGTATATTTTACTTTTTAGAGTGCTGAACAAAAGCAACAAATGGAAAGTTCTTAATGGAGAAATGGGCTTATTTCTTTTTTTGGTCTGTAAAAGAGGAGTCTGTCTCATGTCACTATTTGTGAGTGACTTGATTAAGCTATTCACTATTTGATATACAATCTTGCACTGATCTAATGCTGGCACTGAGGAGATTATTTAATAGTGACAGGGATGACCTAGGCACAAAAATCCTCTGTCATTGCTGAAGCCCCTAGCAGGCTGAGGAACAATTGGGAGCTTTGCTATCAGAAGTGATCAAGTGATCACTGGGTATTTGCGCTGACCCTGCAGCACAAATTGAAACATTTGCAATGCAACAGGTAATCTGATGACCATCACACCAAATTTTGCATCTGATGCAATGGAAATAGCTTGTTCCCAGGCTGCTGCCGCTGGCTTACAACTACAAGTGCACCTTGCCCTTTTTCCTTATGACCTTGACAGGTTGAGCACCAGTGAGTGGTGGCTTACTGTTAAGCATTGGCCCAGTAGCTGATCCCATTGTATGGTGTCATGGGCTGCCACTGCCTGAGTCACACGAGGTTTTTATATCTGCATGGCCCCACAGCTTTTTTAGCTCTTGCTGAGTAAGTGTGGGAGCACACCTATGAGCTGCTGCTGCTGAGAACCCTCTTTGGAGTTCTTCAGGTTTTAAAGTACATTTTGATAAAGGAAACCTGCTAGAAGAGAAAGACTGTAAGGAAAATGATGCAAAAAAGAGCCACCAGTACACCTTGATAAAATAAAGTAAGTTCTGTGACAGGTTACATCAGTATAACTCTTGATGAACTCTGTCTCGTGTTTGTCTTGGTTTATGCTGTGCTTCCATGGATGGAGGACAAAAACCCCCAATGTTCTTTTAAACTCTCAGGTGTCTAATTTCAGTGAAAAAGGAAAAACTGAGATGGATTCTCCATGCTGCCTCAGAGCGGGGGGTGTGTGTGTGTGTGTGAGTGACAGCCCTGTGCCATACACCAAGCTGCTGCTGCCTTGAAACATTGTGTAACAACAAACAAGTGCAGAATCAAATCCACAGCAAAGAAGAGACTGTCACAAATTGTTGTTGTCACTTCAGACATATAACCAGGAGGTCTGTTCGTTTTTACATAGCATGTTACACAAGTAAAATCTCATTGTGCTGTATTCAGTAAGGATATATCCCAGTTTGTATTTCAATTTGATAGACGTATTTCAGTTACTGGTTCTAAGCAGCTCTGGAAAGGTGTCTGGATTCTCAAAATGTTTAGAGATATAATTTCCATTTAATCTGGAGACTTTTTGAAAGTTTAAGGGCAGAAAAAAGCTGGGGGTATAAAGCAGCTTGCATTATCTCTGGGCTTAATGTTTGGAGAATATTAGGAGATGAAAAAAATAGAAAGTATTGGCTAAAGAACAAGAAGCAGCGAACAAAAAGCTCTTTCAAAAATCCCCACCATGCTATTTTAACCCCAATAAAAGAAGGAAAAATAAAACAAAATTAGAGGTTTGAATGAAGTTATTTTGGGTTTTTTTAGTTGGGTTTTTTTTGTGTGTTTTGTTTGTTGATTGGGTGTGGAGGGGGTTTTATTACATATGTTAGTACTTGCTTTGTACCCAATCACAAGTTCAAGGAGGACCAGCTTGCGATGAACCAATCAGCAGTGTACCAGTATCCTCACATGGTAAAGCCTTTAGGTTTTTCTGGGTAAACATAAATGTGATTCTTCTATCAAAGTGGGTAATATGTGTGTCATCCATACAAATAGCACAAATGCATCTCTGCTAAGCAACACTTAACAAGTTTTCTGTGTCATCCTCCTTTTATTTAGTACCTCTTACATTTGTTTTTCTTTCATCTCTGAAAGCACAGATCATTATATGCTATTTCTTAGATGTTGATATGAGAGCATCACTGTCACTTGAATTTTATATCTTAGAATCAGTGAAATACTTTGCTATCTGGAAACAGCTATGTTTTTCTTATTGGTGCTCCTCTTCTGAATTTTTGTGGGACTTCCTGAGAAAGGTGACTTTTAATGTTCCTGACAAATTCAGCTGAAAGAATTGCCTATAATTCTGTCTATTGTGGAAGTGCAGTTTCTAGAAGAGCAGAAAAACCTGTTAACCAGGCCATGAAAATGATTCTTATAAACTGAGTCTTTCTTTCAATGCTAATACATGAAGGGTATTTATTTCTTGATCTCTTCTATTATGCTTTCTCTTCTCTATTTTATCTGGTCTTACTTAAGCAAGGAAACAAAGTACAACAGTCAAATGGCTAAAGACATTGAATTTGCTTTTCTGATTGTAACTTAGAATTTTGTAAGTTAATGTAATTGATTAGAAATTTCAAGAGTTTTGTTCTGAAATAAAGCATAAACTACTTAACCAATCTACTTGTGTGTACACAAATATACTAGTATGATGCTTTTGTATTTACCATTCATTCAGATAAAATTATGGCTTTCTTTGGAATCTTCACAGTGTCCTTGTTCTGCAGAGGCAGTAAAAAAGGTCTGTCTCCCCAGACACCCAGAGACCTGGTGTTTTAGCTCAGATCTTAAAGCTTGTGTTAGTTCCAAATGTCTTGACACATAAGACATGGTGAAGTTTAATGTCACTATAATCAATAACTTCAGAAAAGCTCAATATAAGGTTAAAGGGATGCATGTTATTAGTAAAGTATATTTTGGAAATATTATATAGAGAAACATTTTGCTATTCGGTCACTTACTACTTTGGAAAACAACTTTTCAAGAAATATTAAATTATTCCCACAAAGTAAGCTTTGACAGATATCTCTGTCTCTTTGTCAAAGACTCTGAGATAAATGTTTAGGTCTGTCATTAGTTCTAAATTAATTTGACTCTATCACTGACCTACAAATGTGCTATCTAATGTAGTGATAGGTTTCCAAGAAAGTCTAAAAAATTCTATCTGTTAATATGGCAACTTTTTAGACCAAAGAACTTTTAGAAAATAGGTTCTTTTTTGTGACATGTAAATATTTTCTTCATTATAATATATTTTTTAGTTTAAATAACATTAAAAGCTTAAGGAAATACATTACTTTCCAGTCCAGATAAATTATCAACCTTCTTATGGCTAGAAGGTATAATTAGAAGTAGCATTTATTCTTCAATGTGAAGTGAGTTGGTTTTATACTGAAGTATTTTGAAACTTGTCAGAAAGGATGCCCATACCTGGCTGACAGCTGTGCCCAGCACCTCCTCTGGCTGTAAAGGGGAAAGATGACACTAGCTCTCATTTCGGAGACAAAAGTTTCAGCTCTCACTGGCACTTCCTTTGTCCCTGTTTGCTCTTACTTTCCCTTGTCGGAAGGCAAGATTTGTCATCTTATCAAAGCAAACCACACTTACTCCTCTGACAGCACATTGCTTTCTGTCTTGATGTCTCTGTATTTTGAGAGAGCTGTGAATCTTCTATTTCAACTAGAGGAAATATTAACATAAGCCTAATACTGAGGTCTGCCACTAACCCTGTTCTTTAAACATTGCACTACAGTCATATACGTCCTCTTCCAGGGGACCACCTGTTCCTCTGTCCAAGTAGGAAAGCTGGGGCATTTATTCAGCTGCCCAAGGGAGAAGTATCTTTGTGCTCCCTGTGACAGTGCTGGCTCAACAGTACAGATCAGCTGTTCCCTTTAACTCTTGGGCTCTGGTGACATCCCTTATTTTACTATCCAAATTGCTAAACTACTTACAGGAGAGGACAGAATCCAAGGAATCCTCTTTCACTACAGTAATAAGTATTTAGATCTCTACTGTTTCGTTATGAGGATCTCTTTTTTAAGAGTTGGAAACTCTAACTCTGCTTGTTATTCAGGTTCCTGGTATATCTGGAAGAAGATGGATATGAAACCCTATCACTGAACTGTACACTACTGTGTTACAATTTATTGCGACATTGTAGCATTCTGCCTGCATTACCTGCTCTTAGACATTAATTCAGAATGAAGGAAAATGACCTGGAAAGATTAAAATAAGAAGATTTGGTACAAACACTGTAGTAAATTTAACAAAACACAATTTACTAAAGCAGAGCCCATGACTCCTTGTAACGCATATAACAATAATGAGGATTAATTTCCTCAAGAATTTCACATTGGAGTTTTTTTGAAGAGAAAATAATTAATGGGATGCTAATAATTTGTAATGCTACCTAAAATAACCTATTACCTTATTACTACAAAACCTATTTTTTTCTTCACACGCTTTTAAACCCCTTTTCAATAACAAGAATTACACTTCCAATAAATGCTTATCTAAAACCTTTGAAAGGATGAAGGTAATGTTCAGGAAGCTAGAAGGCAGTTCAAAACAAAAGCAAGCTTTAATCTGTTTTGTTTATGTCATCTGATAAGCTGGCTGAGCAGTGAGGCGGTGAGTGGATGGCACAAATGAAACTGTTGGTGTATTGCATCACCAGGTCCCTTTGTGCCCAAAGTCATTTAGCAGTTACAGACAGCTCTAAATCACCCCTTTATCATGGTAAGATAAAAAAAAAAAAAAAAAACCTTCCTGTTGAACAGGGAACTTGACCTGGGGTTTATACTCTAAAAAACTTTGTCACTGTATTTTGCTGTATTAATGTGTCTTAGGCTTGCCATTCAGCTGGCTGTGTCTTTCCTCTCAGGTGGACACCCCTGTGGTCTGAATAAAGTCCTTCTCCCCCAGCAGCCAAGTTAATCCTATGAGCCAAGCTTCAAATTAAGCTGTAGTTGGGAGTTTATGGGATCACGGGAAGTTGGAAAAGTAATTGCCATCACCAGTTCTGCTTCAAAGAAAGACATAATGTGTGGCTGAATTGCTCAAGTCCAATAAAATATTTAAGAGTATAATCCATTTAAAGTACAGCATGCCATGTTCTTCCCTGGGTGTGAATGTCTGGGACAGCTTTCCAGCTGGTGAGAGCTGGCATTGTTTCACTTGCTCAGGCAGGAATGTGCAGATTTACTGCAGCTGAGGATGACAACAGCTTTGCAGTTTGGGTGTACTTTTTCATGTATGGAAAAAAATTTTTTCTAATCCCTAGTTGAGTGAGAGTTAAGTGTGGGAAGATATTTCTTTTCTGATTTTGACAGGGTTTCCTGCCTCTTTAAAGTTGAGTAGATTAAAATGCCTTTCTGGTTTCTTATTTCTGTAAATTAAGAGGGTTTTGAGCAAAAAGTTTAAGAGTACTTAAAGTTGCTTAAGCAGAGTTCATGCTAGTATCAGTTAGCAGAAACCTTATTTTTAGTAAAATCTGTTTTGACCTGTTCACTTT
>WEIV01001932.1:128017-152882 GCA_013390005.1 Calyptomena viridis
GATGAAAAAAAAAAAAAAAAACCCTTCCTGTTGAACAGGGAACTTGACCTGGGGTTTATACTCTAAAAAACTTTGTCACTGTATTTTGCTGTATTAATGTGTCTTAGGCTTGCCATTCAGCTGGCTGTGTCTTTCCTCTCAGGTGGACACCCCTGTGGTCTGAATAAAGTCCTTCTCCCCCAGCAGCCAAGTTAATCCTATGAGCCAAGCTTCAAATTAAGCTGTAGTTGGGAGTTTATGGGATCACAGGAAGTTGGAAAAGTAATTGCCATCACCAGTTCTGCTTCAAAGAAAGACATAATGTGTGGCTGAATTGCTCAAGTCCAATAAAATATTTAAGAGTATAATCCATTTAAAGTACAGCATGCCATGTTCTTCCCTGGGTGTGAATGTCTGGGACAGCTTTCCAGCTGGTGAGAGCTGGCATTGTTTCACTTGCTCAGGCAGGAATGTGCAGATTTACTGCAGCTGAGGATGACAACAGCTTTGCAGTTTGGGTGTACTTTTTCATGTATGGAAAAAAATTTTTTCTAATCCCTAGTTGAGTGAGAGTTAAGTGTGGGAAGATATTTCTTTTCTGATTTTGACAGGGTTTCCTGCCTCTTTAAAGTTGAGTAGATTAAAATGCCTTTCTGGTTTCTTATTTCTGTAAATTAAGAGGGTTTTGAGCAAAAAGTTTAAGAGTACTTAAAGTTGCTTAAGCAGAGTTCATGCTAGTATCAGTTAGCAGAAACCTTATTTTTAGTAAAATCTGTTTTGACCTGTTCACTTTCCACTTTGTTGTTGTCAGACTCCCTCTTTTACTTCAGCAGTATTTTCATATGTATTTCAGCATTCAAACCAGACACACTTAAAACTGCATAGCTTTTCTTGGTGCTTTAATAATGATATGTTTGCATCATCTGTCTGCTTTCTGTCGTCAGCAGGCCAAAGGGCTCACTGTCTGTCTGCAGCTGGAGCACCCTGGTACATTCATGCAACCCAACCTAACTGGGGAGAGAGTGGTTGGAGGGGGTTTCCAACATGAAATCTTGCTTAGTTATCTCCAGGCAGGAAGCTTCTAACCTGAGTGCAATGACTAGAGTAAGATTAATCAAAAGCCCTGGTCCTGCCTTTAAAAGGAGGATAACAGAAAGCAGTTCATTTTGCATCGTACAGGCAGCTCAAAATTAATCACTTAAAGATATAACAAGGAGAGTGGGGTGGGGAAGGTTATCATCTCCCTGCAGGTAGGTGGAAGCTGACTTGATGTGTGGTGTTGCTACAGTCTCTAGACTCCCTGCAGTAAATTGATTGGCAGTTGGCTGCTTTCTGGTTTTCCACCTTGTCACCTTTCTTAGGTTTTCATCTGCTATATTGTCAATGGCAGCCTCCCTCCANAAGGAATCAAGCAACATAACCATCTAGGACCTGACTTAATATCTAGCTGAACGTGTTTAGGTAGTTTTTGCATGGGGTTATTATGGCTTAACTACGCTAGCCTTTGACACTGCTTGTGAGACAGGAAATAAAAAGGCTCATTAACAGTGAAGGCTTTCAGGAGGGCATAAACTTAGCATGAAATCTATAATTCTTCTTTCTGGACTTCTGATCTTAAACTAGAAGGAAATTTTTTTCAGGCTGAGAAATAAGGAAGAGGTGGAAGGGGGTGTGTGTGTGTAACTTTGAAACAACACTAAGATTCAAGTGACACTTTGTTCAGCTTTATAGATACAAATCTATAAAATTGGGAATTTAGGACTTGCTGTTGCATCTGAACTGGTGTACTACTTGAACATCATTAAATGCATTGTTAAGCCTTCTTTCTTTTATGGTCCTTAATGTAACATCTGAACTTACTTGTGAAAGGCTGTTAAAAAGCTTCAGATGGCAGATATTAGAGAACACTGCAAGTAGAATCAGGTACAGAATATCAATTCCAGCATCCTGACTCAGTAGTTTCTCAGTACGGTTTATCCAGCCTATCTGTCCTGCATTACAAGCAGAAGTGTTGTATTTGAGACTGAAAGCAGTGTATTCAACTTATTCCCACCAAACCAGAGAGCCAATGGGTATTTTGTCCAGTACTTCATATTAATCTTTTCCCTCTCTTCTCTCCAAAGGGAAAGGAAGTTAGCTTCCCTCTCACCCCTTATTCACAACATTTAGAAAATGTTCATACATCAAGCTTGAAATCCATTGCTGCCAGAACTACAGTGCATCTTTCATTGCTCGCTTTCCCCTCTATGTAAGCCACCTGTGTTGCTTTCAAACTTTCTAATATACACTTCTGTGATTTATTGTCTATACTTTTAAATAATTCAAAAGCATTGCCTAAGGTACGCTTTGTATGAAGAAGTCATTCTTATGTGTTGGGTCTGTTTTAGAGGTCACTGCAGGCTGAACTTCAGGTCTCGGTTCAAAGAAAGCTGGGAGAGAAGGTAATGCTCATGTACAAATGGACTAGTGAGTTAAAGACCAAAGAGGTAAAAGTAGACATGTCCTAGGGTGATCCTGGCGTGTACAGGATCAGCTGGATTTCAATAAATTCCTAGAAGCTCTAGAGGAGTTCCCAGGAGCACCTGTGGGAGAAATAAATGCCAGCTAACTCTTCAGGGTAACACTATGGCATGTATTTGCACTAACTATGCTATGTATTTGAGGGCTAACACAGACTAGTACTCCCTGACTGTCTAGCATGATTAAAACAAGACGTAAACCCACGTCCTGTGCTCCACTGGTTGAACTGAAACTGACCTCTGTTGTACCTGGCATTGCTTGTGTGACACAACTGTCTTAACTAGAAGGTGAGACTTAATCTGTCCAGAGAACAGGGATCATTTGGTGTTTCAGTAGCACAACACATCTGAGCCCTCTGCGACTGTGCTGTTGCTCTCTGGCACAGAGGGGAGAATCAGGCCTGACAGCTTGCTACTATTGGAAAGACACATAAACAAGTTACCAGGGAGACCCTGAGCCCCCACTGAAAGCAGTTTTCACTTGGTGCTGCTTTTAGCATTGGAAATGCAAAGGTCTGCTCTGTGTATTTTATGCAAAGCAGATTGAAATCAACATCACACTTCATTTGGCTCCCAGCAGTTGAAGAGGGAAAACATACAGACCTATAATCATATTTATTTGGGAGTATTTTTCAAAAGGAGAAATCAAGCACTTGAGCCAAGTTGTGGGTTTGAGCACTAGGCAGATTTAGGATTAAAAAGTTATGACGTATTCCAAACTGCAATTGTTTCCGAGTTGCAATAAGCAGTCACCCCTCTGTAAAAGATTTCAACACCCCTGGGGGTTAAAAAAGGGACAATGCAGTTACTCCCAGACATAAAGAGGCTACTACAGATATATGGTCCTCCAAACTTCTACCAGTAAACTCCCTGATTCTCTTCAGAGAGAGAGAGGGGGGCTTTCTGTCTTTTGCTCAACAGTAAAGAAAAGTAATTACAAGAATTTCACAGGTCTGTGCTAGTGAAAACCTCACTGACAGTGTAACTGCTTTAATGCCAATATTTGTGGAGCACTAAATTTTCAGGTACAGAGTCACTGTTCCTGACACCCTGCAGTGTGGTAGATGTTTCTGCAATTTGTATGCAATACACATGGCATGTTATGGCTTAAATCAGATTTTATGGGAGACAAAAGCAAATGAGTGTATGCTGTAAAACTTTGTAGAAAGAGAGGGAAGGGGTTTGCTGGGTTGCTTTAATTTTAAAAGTTAATTTTAAAGGTGTTTACTCATGACTATGACAAATGTTAATTGTTACATAAAGTTCAAGTTCTTAAAATGGGCTTTCATGTTTTGCCTCCTGTGAAACTCCATTTCATAAGAAAATGGCATTACTCATGTAGAGAGCTGAGCGCTCTTTCTCTGGGTATTTCTGCTAGATACAAATTTTACAGTTTGTATGATTCTTACCATCATTGAATAAGTAAGTGATACCCGAGAAAGATCCACGCTGCTGCACGCAGCCAGGCAGTACCTGTGAAGTGCTCTGCAATGAGAATCAAATGTCCCAGTCTCTCATTTGACAGACACTGGTAGGTCTGGAGCTGTTCTGCTCCAGTGCCATCCCTGCTTTCACAGATAGAAATCTATACATTTTTACAGCTGATTTAACATTTAGAATCATAGAATAAATAGTTTGTATTGGGAAGTACCTTTAAATGTCTCTACTTGAACCTCCTTGCAATGAGCAGGGACATCTTCAACTGCATCATATTTCTCAGAGCTCCAACTAACCTGACAAGGAATGTTTCCAGGGATAGGGCATGTAACAACCTCCCTGGACAATCTGTTCCTGCATTTCACCACTCTCATTGTAAAAAATCTCTTCCTTATATCTAGACTAAGTCTACCTTACTTTAGTTTAAAACTATCCTCTTGAATGAACAACCAATTCCTTATCCAATCAGTTTACCCGTCAAATCATTCTCTCTCCAATATGAAGAGAAGTATATTGTGGTGAACTGTGTGAGAAGCCTTAGAGAAGTCCAGAAAGATGTCCACAGCTCTTCCCCTGTCCATTGACTTTGTCACTCCATCATAAAAGGCCACTATGTTGGTAAGACAGGACCTGATAGCAGGTGCAGTGGTTTGGCAATTACATCGGCCAATTCCCTCAGGACTCTGGGATCCATCTTGCCAGGTCCCATACATTTTTGTATGCTCAGGTTCCTCACAATCCTGATCTCTTACAGTGGGAGACACTTTGCTTCCCCAGAACCTGTCTTGTGGTCCATTCAGTCAGATTTGTGGAAAGAGATTGCAAGTGAAAACAGAAACAAAGTTGAGCACATCAGTCTTCTGGTCATCCATTGTTTCTAGTTTCTCAGTCTTGCTCATCAGGGAGGTACGCTTTCTTTGACCTTTCTTTTCTGGCTGAGATACCTGTAGAAGCTCTTGTTATTCTCTGCATCCCTCGCCAGGTTCAGCTCCAGCTGTGCCTTGGCCTTCCTCACCTTTACTGACTTTATCCAGTAAAGTCATGAGAGACACCTTCCTTCTGAAAATCATCTGCAACTAAGCTTTTTCCTTTTCATTTTCTCTGCTCCCACTTGGCAGGTTCTGTTTTCTTGGTGAAATGCATGTGATTTCTGATAGCCTCTGTAATAATGGTGATTTCCTATATCCTTTAATGTCTTCCAGAGACAAATGACTTTAGCTCTGTGAAAGTCCTTTCACCTCGTTCCTTAGTGCATTACTTTGAATATTGAGGGTACTGCATGTGCAGAGTGCACTGTAAATTGAGGAATGTGGTGTGTTCGTATCTCCAAGCGCAGAACAAATACTGAGTGCAGAAGGCAGGTGGCAGGCTGCTGTTGTTTAATTTCACAGTCTGGTATTTTCATTGCATGAGAAATTTCATCCTTGAATTTTTATAACTATTAAGAGGTTTAGGTAATCAAAAGCAATTGTTAAAAAAATACTTGTTTGATTCTGATAGATGACATTCCCTTTCGCGAGGATCTTCTATCACCTGTATTTGTGTAAAGGGGAAAGCATGGCTGTCCTCTGCTGGCTCCATTATCCACGCCAGTTTCCTCTAGCATGAGAAAGGGTGGCCACATCTCAGTTCTTTGAGTTATAGCTGACCTCTGTCAAACCACATCCTTAGCTAAACCTCCCATTTGCAGAGTGAAAATCACTCAACATCTCTGCTTTAAACGTCAGAGTAAGTCTCCTGCCAAGTACAGGTACAGCTAGTTAGCCATAAATGTATGTTTTGGCTGTTATGAGAAGACCAGAAGTAGTCACAAGCAGTGCTTGCTTAAAACTTGTGCTTGCAGAGATGTTTAGAGTGTCCTTTTTTTTATTTTTGCCACCTCCAGCTGAGCTCCCTCAGCATGCTGTTATGACATCTCTCTCCCACCCTCTCACACATCTGGCAGATAATAGTCACGCATTTAATGCCAAATTGAAATTATAATACTTTCCCCCTTGACTGCATCAACTAAGCTACCATCTTATAGGCTAAGTAACTTCCTACCCACAGCTTGTCAGCTCATGATGGTGCCTTACCAGCAAATAATTTTAACACAAAGCAATCTTTGCAAATGGGACCTGTAGATTATTTTCACAGTGAAAATCATTAGCAAGGATAATTAACTAAGACTGTGGTGATGAATAGCGCTGCACTACTGATCAGTGTAATAAAGAACAGAAGCCACTAATTACAGATAGCAAGCCTTGAAGCCAATGAGAAATTTAATTTAACGTTGCTACACAGACTCCACACAGTCTAATGTAACTTTGCAATTATCATAATAGAGTCTTGCCACAGACAATGCTTCTGGGAATGTTCCACATACAAGGATGTGTGTCCATCAGAATAAAAGGGCTTATGATCTATCAATTACAGCATCTTGAGGGAATAGGTTAAATCTCCTGTATCTGACCAGGTGCTTGGCTTGCGTGTCTCCCAAATGGGTCCAGAACTTGGATCAGTCTCCACGAGCTCAAAAGGTCTGAGTGTCTCTACGCAGTTTTTAAAGTGGCACCCCAATGTTGTTAGGGATGTTAGATGAATGTTTTCTATTTAAAGGCATCTCAAATTGTCTAGTTCACTGTGTCAAGCACTCTTTTCACTTGGCATTTGTCACAGTCCATCACATCAAAATGATAGTTCCTGGGCAATGCCAAGTGATGGGAACCAACCTTATTATCCCCACATACAGCAAACTGTCTTTGACACCGACTGTGAAATGGCCTTCAGCTGCGGCGTGTTGTATTTCAAACTCTGAAAAAGGCTGCATGAATTAAATGTTTGTGCTAGTAACCAAAGCTGTGGGCTACTTCTAAAAATTAAGGCAAACCATATCTCCTGTCAGCTCTCCACCCTCCCTTACATATGTGCACTGGGGGAAGGAGAAAGCAATGGGTGTTGCTGGTTTTGCATCCATTTGATCATGGGTTTTGGAACTTTTTTTAGCCCCCTTATCTTTGATTACAGAATGCAATGATTATGAATGGTGTCGTGATATGTGCTGTGTTGTGCACAGATTAGCTTTGCTGTAGTAACAGATTTGCTGTAGTAACTCCAGGATTTAGAGCTACATTAGCTGAGTGGAGGTGGAATAAGGAAGATTTTCAATAATGTAGCTGGTTTTTGACAGGAGTGTTGATTGCTCTACCAAGGTCTTTCCTGTAAGGTAAAAATATCGAAATGGAGTCAGGAAGAATAAGATACAATAGTTCTCAAAGGCTGGCTAAAAAGGGATAACATCGTGTTCTCTATGTCCAATCTGTAATGGATAAGCATTAATATGTTTGTTACACAGATTAGAGGAAAACTAATCACCTGAAAGGTGATGGGATAGTAATTTGAATGGCTACTGGTTCACAAGGCTTTTTGAAGCATGTCTTAAAATAAGGTAGACAAATGCCTGTCAGCAGTTGTCTGGATTAAAATCCGACAGCATCAAGACAGAGGAATGGACCGTGTGGATTTGAGGCACCTTCTAGGTCTATATTGTATATTTTCCTGTAATTACTCTTCAGATGAGAAATAACCCTTTTTTTATCTGTCATGTAAAGTTCCGGCATATTTCAGGATTTCTATTTCAATTTCTGCAGTTTGCTAGAAATAACTATAACCCTGAAGAGGGGCAGAGGGGAAGCATCTTGAAGTACAGACTGAAGCAAAACTGGGGTAAATTAGATTAAAAGAGAAAGCTATGAAAGCTTACCTGGCTAAATGGACATGGGGAGTTGAGCTGAATTCTGTCCAGGTGCTGTGTGACCCTTGTGCCACTTCTGAGTGCCTCTGTTTGCATTGAACATTTTGATTTTATGCACTTCAATGCAGAGATTGAGAGTTGGGTTTCAGGAGCTGTCTATAACTATGGTTTTTTCAGAGCTGTGTACAGAGGAACTAAACTGGTGATGGTCCCTATCTGACCCTGAGGATCAGATATAAATCCAGGGTCAACTCAATGCCTCATCACTTGTGTTTGCTTCCTTATTTAATCCATATAACAAGTCAACAATCTTGACCAAGTGGGTACAGTGAAGGAAACAGACCAGCATTTGCATAACACGTCCCAGTTTTGTGTTTTAAGTATGATCTCATTGAGCTAGGAGTCAACACAGCTGAATTTCCACAAATTTCACCTTTCTGTTAGTCTGAAAACACTGTTTCTACTGTTTTATGAATAAGTCTGTAGGAGAAATAAAAATAGAAAGGTAATAAAAATCTCCATCTGAAAAACTGATAACTCAATTAACTCCCCCAGTTCTTTTCAATGGGAAAGAGTGTGGCCAGTCAAGAAAAGGTACATACTGATTAAACTGTTATCATTGGCATCATGTGATATTAAGGCAATAATACAAATTAATTTAGTCCTCATTAGAGCATGGAGAGAGCAAAAGGTTGTGGTCTAATTTTATAGAGATGTATCATGATCAAAAGGAGAGTTACAATGCAAAAGTAGGTTAGTTCTCTGCTGAATCTAAGATGTCAGCACAGTGCTTGTACTTAACAGAACTATCACTCTTTGTGATATTTGTTACTTGTACATCAAGAGAGCTATAGGTGAAGCTTTGAGAAGTAACATTGCCATAATGATAATAGAAAAGGTATCATGACTCCTGTTTTATTGCTAGCAGTGGTGAAAAATAATAATCACAGCAAAAAATATCTCTTTTATGGATCAAAATTTGTATGAGTTTGATTTTTCCTATCTGTAGCTACATGAAAGAGATCTCTTTAAATGCTGAATTTACCTAGAACAGGTAATTAGGCTCACTCCGCTAAAAATAATCCATCTTTCAGAAACTTGTTTTGAGATATTTAATGTTACTGAAATGAGCTGGATTAATTGCAGCAAATTGTCAATCATGTTGTTTCACTGAAGCAAAAATAACCTGTAGACTTCAGTCACTTCTGTTCTTTTTCAGTGGAGATTTTTAGTCCTGTTTTCAAAACCTGAATTATAGTGAAATATGTGTTTTCAGATGAAAACTAAGTATTTCTGCCTGCAGAGGAAAAGGTGAGAGAAAGTGTGTTTAATGTGTATGATGCCAAAGGCACTGGCCTGGGAACTTCTGAACTAAGATTCAGAAAATCATCACAATTTTCGAGTTCTGATTATAACGGTAAACTTGCATTATGTAAAAAGGAATGCAAGCTGAGATTTTAAACTGACATCTTCCTTATGCTTAATAGTATCAAATTTACCAATTAAAATGTATGTCCCAGTGTAATCTTTGCAGAAGAGTAGAGGTTATAAGTGAACAGAGCAAAGGAGAAACTCACCAAAGATCCATATTGCAATGTATTTTCTTATGTATTTATAAAATAAGAAAATGCATAAATTTACCTCAAAACAAAATGTACTCTGGCTAAATCTTACTTTTCATCATTATCTCTTAAAGCAATATCTTTACTGAAGAATGTGTAGGAGATAAAACTGAGAAAATGAAACATTCGAGTGAATTCAGGAGAACATCCTATGTCTGCTGCTGTTTCCTTACACATTTGAATAATCAAGGATTTTTAAAAACAGTGTCTGGACTTCAAAATTAACCAAGTTTTTGACAGCCAAGAGGTTAGACTCCCAAAAGATGACCTTTTTTGAGGAGACAGGTATGAATACCTCTCATGTGAAAAAAAGATTTTATTGCACTCTTTCAGTCCAATCACTCAGAAATGGAGAACACTCAAGCTCTCTGGACACACAGGATTAAATGTACTTGCCATTCACTGCTCAGGAAATGACATGGAAGATGTTTAGTGTGCTCAGTATTTCACAATCAGGCAAACTGCTGCCACCAGCAAGGACCCTCTTTTATGTGGTCGGTAACTGGATTTAGAGTAGTTTTTAGTCAGTGTTGCTCAAAATAGTATAAAAAAGGAACGTGAGACTTTTCTCCTTTGTCCTGTTCGCTGTCCCTTGCCCTTCTCCAAGCAAAGTTCCAGTGGTGGACAAAATAGTGATATGTCTTGATGGTATCTCATGTAGTTCTGTGCAAAGGAGAAGCAAACATTTACACGAGGCCCCATTTCTCTTGTACTTCATTTTGATGGGCAGATATCTTAATAGCCTCATTGCTGGAAGTTGTGCTGTCATGGCTAAAATGAGTCAAGAGCAAACACTGCTCTGTCATGATATAGTGTGCTGTCAGAGTACATGCACTCAGGAAAGCCTCGGCGCAGCCAGAGGTGTGCTGTTCCAGCTGTCCTGGAACACACTCTGAGCAAGATTAATGTGGGAATCTCTGCTGGCCAGTGGCACTCAGTGGTGATGTTTTCTTTTTGTAAATCCAGGTTTCAGGCTTTCCCTGCTGCAGCAAGCTGGGTTGGCCTTTGCTGTCCTGCAGCTGCAGCTGCTGTGACACACCAATTCAAATGGCTCTCTGCTATGGCTAAATAGGTTAGCTGGGTCTCCTGCTCGCTGCACACCAGGCAGACATGCCTCAGCTGAGAGGAAACGGGGCATCCATCATTACTCTGTATATTCTGTGGATAAGGATACGTGAAAAAGAGCGTACTTGGAAACCTAACCACCCATGTTTGAAATCTTTATTAGGAAGAGATGGTTTATGTTCTAGGATCATACACATCAATGGTTTAGAAAGGGTGGAAAGTTAACAGATTTCATGATACCTGACTGGTTATGGTTTTGTGATTATTTTAGTCCTCTTTCTGGTCCTCATTTTAAAAGATTGTAAGAAATACTGACACATTTGGTGCAAAAAAAAAAAAGAAAATTTGTACAAGACTGTATAGAAGTGTCTTTATGGGGTAAGTCACATCATTTGGATTTATATTGGGAAGAAAATTAAAAAAAGAGCACGGGAAGTGTGATTTGGCCCATGAAGAATTCCCAGACTTCAAGACTTCTGCCACCATCAGTAGCTCATACTTTGTGTGTTTGGTATGGCAAATTGGGACAGGAAAATTGAACTGCTTTGTTTTTGTCTTGTCTGAGTAGATTATCCACAGCACATAATTAAGAAGCAGAAACATTTAGTCCTTCTTCAATAAACATTTAACAGAGCCGCAATGGAATATGTAGATGTTACCTTGTTAATACAGGTGAATGCAAATAAGATAGTCTGGCTTAAAAATAAATAAGTAAGTATGCTCATGCAAGACAAACATAACATGTTTGCATGGAGCAATCTGTGCTCACAATAGCTTTTACAGAAATCTTCAACCCCTAGGAGTGGAATGTAGACAGGCAGCAAGTGAAAATACCATTGTGTCTATCATCTTTATTATCAGAATGTTGAGATAATTCACTGAAAGAGATGTGGAAGAATTCCTTAAGTTGAAATATGAAACAGTTTCAAATAACACATATCTGTGAAAATGTGTGTTAGATTTTCTTCTATACCTAGTG
The DNA here is from genome assembly GCA_013390005.1 of Calyptomena viridis. Taxonomy (NCBI): domain Eukaryota; kingdom Metazoa; phylum Chordata; class Aves; order Passeriformes; family Eurylaimidae; genus Calyptomena; species Calyptomena viridis. The sequence continues at coordinate 139,352 of WEIV01001932.1, forward strand.
TCTGCTGTTGACTTGAAAAAAAAAAACCACGCTGAGCATCCTGGGAAGTATATGAAAAAAAGTATTATTTTTCCTTGGCACCTTGTTATTTCAACAAAAAGTGTTTCACTGAATTCAACTGAATAGATAAAGGAATTATCGTATCTCTGGAGAATCCATGTTGATTCTAAGAAAATCTAGATTATGATTTACTATTTAATTTTCTCTGATTCCTTAAAAGAACTTTAAGAGTGGAAAATATTGTGGGTTTAGTGCACTGAGTTTAAATTGCAATTAGATTCCAGCTGGAGACTGCAAAACACAGCAGAATCCTTACAGAGAGTAGCTGCCTTGGCTTCTATTTTGAGACTCCTTAGCAATATCACCTTGTCACAACAGCTGTTCTGAGAGCTGGGATTGGTGTGAATTTCTCCTCTGCTGCCTGGCAAGCTTAAAAGTTGTAATACATTTTTCGGTTCATTTTAGGTTCAGGTATCGCTAGGAGCGATCTCATGTTCGTCAAAAGGAACGAGATGCAAAGATTGCAAAGCAGGAATTGAGAAACTTATGCAAACTGCTCTCAGTTGGAAGCCTCAACTGAGACTTTAATGCAAAAGCACCAGGTAATAGAAGATCAGTTGCTAAATTTGCCAGAATAAATGTTCAGAGGGACAAAACTACTGCCAAGTCACTCCTTTCACAAAATGGCCAGGCTGGCAGTAGGCCTGAGAAGAGACCTGAGTAAACAAGAACAAATTCAGTACCTATACCATTTCAATGATTTGTTATTCCATGATCATGGCAGCAAAGCTCACTGTAGCTACCAGGTCTTTAGCTGTGCTCTTGGAAAAGTGGTGTTCTCAGTTAGAGTGGCAAGCCATGGTAAACAGGCTGGGCTAAGTAGGTAGAAAAGGTTTCCTTTGAATGTGAATGACTGACATGGTGAGCAACAGGGATATTTGGGATCGTTTTTCTAGTAACATTGCCTACAAGCTTCTCCCACTGCTGTTGGCTGGTACTCACTCTCAATTAGCCATTTCATTTCTTGACAGTCTTAACCAGTGAACATTTTGATATAGGGATGGCCCCCAGGGTGTTCTTTCAGGTGGTAATTTTAACCATACCCTTCAGAAGCTTTCTTAGTTTTACAGCTGGAGTCTTGAGATCCAGCAACAAATATTCTTAGTGTCATTATTCGGAGTAGTCTTCCTAATCACTAAGATTCTTGAGAAGAATGGGTCAGATGTCTATGACATCTTGGGAAACTTCTGTCTTCTGCAGCTCAGTCCTGGCTGAGTGTGATAGGTGGTAGCAGCTTCAAAGTGCCAAGGATGGCTGTGAACTGCTCAGCTCCTGGGTGGAGGCCATGAGAGAGAGCCCAAGATGGAGAGCATCTTTTTCTGAAGCTGTAAAAAACATTTCCCTGCTCACATAGTGTAGATGTCTATTGTGAATCCCAAGTTTACTGCTCTGAACATCCTTCCTGAGGTCTAACAGTCTCATAAGAGGCAGCAGGGCATCTTGAGACTTGTATGCTAGGATTAATTCACTCAGCACTGCAGTCTGCTTGGTGCAAGGTTCAGATGACATATCAGTATGAGTGTAAGAGGAAAGAGAACATGCTTTCCTCCTGGTTTCCAGCCTTGTCATCAATTGTTTTATTCCTGTAAATATTTACAGATACGAATAGAACAAAACTCTGTCCTGGTGCCCATGTACCTTTTATCATGTTCTCTGAAAGCCAAGTTTCAGTAGCCCACCAAAAACCCTGCTTGAAAAGGAGAGACTGTCATTACATTACTGATACAGTAAATCCAAGAGTCACTATCTTTAGAAGGAAGTTAAGATTTCATTTATTCCTGCCTGACACTGGGGCAAACAGAGAATCAGAAATAGATCTGGAGTATAGTGTGCATTTGTTTTCACCTTAGGCTTTGACAGATCTCTAACACTGGCAAAGTCAGTGTAGACTCTAAAGCATAAGTTGTGACTCTTCATGTATTTAAGCCTGTTTTTGAAGATCAAATATGTAACGCTCTTAAGAGCAAATAAATATCCATTATTTATAATAACTAGAAACTTTTAGGTTTGTTATCATTTACATTTTTGTTGGTATTGCTATAAGATTAAAGCAAAAACTTGAACAGACAGGTAATTTGCTTCTGAAAAGTGGGACTCAATAGATGTGGTCAGAGAAAAAAACAGATTATTTGCATCTTTGCCATTTTGTAAATTATTTATCTCCATTACTTCTTTTGTTCACCAAGCTATTATCATTAGGGAACTAAACAGCTTTTCCAAAGACCTCAGCATAAATGGCATTGATAAAATAGTTCCAAGAGTCCACCAAGAAACCCTTTGTGAGCTGGAAGAGATACAGTCAAATAGCATATTATTTTTGTTCATGAGCAAAGAATCAAACTGAACAGGTTCATCATCTTTCTGCAGAGCTGTGGGGGACTCTGGCATACTTCTACATCACTGCACAGGAAGAGCTTGTCATGGTGCAATTTTGCAAGCTTAAATGTGGTCTCCCTCTCTGGGGCCAGGCCTGGAGGCAGGTGCCAGAGAGCCCCGTGGTCTGGTGATCAGGGCTCTGCCCGTGGGACCTGCAACTGCTCTTGCGTTCAACACTGTCAGGGATGCAGGCAGTCATATGCTGCTCTGGAAATGTAACATGCTACCACAGATTCCCTCCAGCCCTTCCCTCAATTTTCTACTTAAATCTGGTAATACGGAAGGTTGAAAGGGAAATGATTTTAAAAGGCACATCCATGGGCCACAGTCCCTGCTAGAGCAGCAGGGCCCACACTGGAAGCACAGGACAACAAGGAAAATATTGACAAAGAAAATTAAAGCCAGTGCTGGGATCATCTTTCAGTCTGTAGAGTTCACACCTGCAGCAAAGAGTTTTGATACCAAGGGAAGCTGCTCAATTCAAAGTATGAACATAAAGCAGAAAGGAACTCACATCCCCTGTATTAATATTTTAGTTAGTGCTGGGTCTATGTAGCTCAGTTTGGCAAGTCATTTATCTTCTCTCATTAGTGATTAAGTGTATCTGTGCAAATATTTTTCTCTGTAACTTTTGTAGGACTTTCCTTCCACTCTGAACCAAAATACCTTCTCTTTTTTCCCTAGAGAACAAAGAAAATAGATTTTCTGACCATATGGCTGTTGCAAAGTGGTTTCCCTGGCAACTGTAACCTACAGAACTTCTTCAAACTTTTTCCCTCTGTGGATATTTTTTTCTTTTTTTTTTTTTTTTCCTTTTTTTTGGTGGTTTGATTACAGAATCTTCTCATCTTCTCCAAAATCATTACAGCAGGTGGAACAGAGGTTAACCATGAAGGCCCTGGTGTGTGCTGGGGTCCTGGTGTGTCTTAAGGAGTTTGGATTCATTTGCTTGGGTTTTTTCAAATGCTTTTAGCTTTGCAGATGTTTGGCTTCATTTGTAGAACATTTAACAAATTCCTCTTGGAATTAGTGTGGTATTCTTTACATAAACACTACTGAAATGTGTCTGGTATGGCTTAGAAAAAACAAAGACAACTTGAATGATGAAAAGTGAAGCCAATGGAACTTGATATAAGCACAAGTATCCTTTTTTTGCAAGAACTTGGCCGGATCCTGCTCTGTGGTACAAGACCTGGGACTATTCTGTGCTCTTCTCCCCACCTACCATTAGTGTCCCATGGTGTCTGCACTTGTGTGGAGAACAGGGGAGGGAAAACAAAAGCAACTATTGCTTGTCTTCTTGTTAGGAAGACACGGCTCTGCCTCTGAAACAAACACAAAGCAGCTACCTTTCATCTTATTCTGAGGGGTAAAATGATGCAAAGTGTAATTTTCTGAAAGCCTGACCTTTCTTTTGGTTTCAGTGACAAATCACAAATCTGCTCCTAACCGATGTGTAAGAGACCATTTACAACAATAAATACAGTCTTGTCCTAAATACCCACGTGCATACACACAGCCTCCCTGCTTTCAAGTACTTTCTGGGAAGTACAGTTCCCCCCTATTTCTTCTGCTAATTTAGTCTTCACTATATTTTTCCTGGAAAAGAATTAGATGCTTCAGGAAGTAGGCCAGGACTCCTGTCCTAAAGAAGTCAAATTAAACAATCAGATTGTAGGCAACCTGGAGAGAAAAAAAAGCAAAAATACTTTTTTCCTCATTTCTTTAGCCTTTGTTTTGTAATACCCTAGTTCTCTAAAGGAGGGCAATTTGGAAACTACCTGAATTAATCAGTAAGTTGTCTAAAACTCATAAGTTGCTTCATTAAAATATTAATAATGTTTTTCAATTTTCTATTGTCTATGAGTGAAATAAACAAAAGAGAACAAACAAAAAAATAAATCCAGAAGCCCTGCTGCAAACAAATCCCACAGGCTCTCATCATTAGCCAGTAAAACACGCAGGACAACAGATGCTAGATCTGAATTTTTCCAGGGTAATAAATGCATTCAGTGTCCCCAAGAAGAAAATTTTAAGGTACATATTCTGCAGCGAGCTAAATATTTCATCCTTAAATCCTTTGTTTTACATACAGTGTTAAAATACAAGAGAACACTGAAATAGATAGTCATGATACACTGCTAAACTAGGGAAAACATTTTAGAAATAACCAAACTCAGTGTTTAGAGTAATTACACAGGAATATAAATCATTGCTTCAGTGTTTAACTCTTTATACCTTCTGCTTAGAGTGCTGTTGGGAACAACAGAAGGAGATTTACTTTGAAAAAACTCAAAAGCAGTTATGCTCACAGGTTTAGTTACAGACTTCACTACATTGTTAGTGTTTGGATATTTGCTCAAGCATTTGGGAGACCTTTCTCTTTATGTAAAAGGCTATGTTATTCCGGAGCGTGGACCAGCTTTTATACTTGTTCTGTCTTTTTGGGATGCTATCCATTTATTTCTTACCCTGATTTCAGCCATTCAGTGTTTTCTGATCAGTCAGTGCATCACAATTTCCACCTTTATCCCCATGGACACTGATACAGAAGTCAGAATTAATTTACCTGCTCTACCCTGCTGTTCACTTGTAAAATATCCCTCTAGATGTCAAATGCATTTGTCATCTTGCCTTTGACTACTGAGCTAATGTAGATTGCTGCTATCCTCTATGAAGAAAGGAACTGGAATATCCCAAGAGCTATAAAGGAGCAGTCATTTGATTTAACTTCAATTATTTAGTATGGAAAAATCTAATCTTGGGGTATAGTTTAATATTGTATTGACTTTCAGCCAACATAAGAAACCACCTACAGAGACACAAATAAAAGGATCTTGCCAGGCCATGTGTTTTTATAAGATGCACCGTACTGTGAGCTCAAGGAGTCAATTAATTATTCAGGCATCTTCAAACACCAGGCAACTTTACAGAGCTCACAGGGAGTGAAACTTTGGACGAGACTGTTTGGCAATAATCTTCTACATCTATTGAGTCAGAGCAGGGACTTGCAGAAGTCACTGGTAGACCAAAAATGTCTGGTACAGTAGGGTGGCTGTGGAATGCGTGAGTAGTTGGCCTCAGGAGAAGAGCTAATGGTGGGAAGAGGGCTGGCTCTGTGTGCTCAGCTGCTTTGCAGTTCCTTTCTAGAGAAAGGCAAGAGGAGAGTGACTATCAACGAGAATGCAGGATATTTTCAGGGAATTTTTGTATTTATATTTGTGCATCATCTATTGCAATCTTAAGAGATTTAGGGTGCTCTTTTTAATCAGGACACCTTGAGAGCAGTTATTTGTTTATCTGTTTCTCAGATAGTAAAATGTTCGAACTCAAATGATTCAGAAAGGAAAAAGAAAAATCTAAGCTGTTTTCAGGAGCTGTTGAATGATGTCAGTATTGTTGAATGATGTATTCAACAGGAGTTTTCTAGAGAACTGAGCTGAGCTATTAGTTCTGAAACTTTGCTTGTTTGTGGCAAGTTGTAAAGGGATTTTTGGAGATGACAGTATTTCTTACCTGTAGAGAACGTGTTTCTATGAAGAAAGCTGAAAAATAAGTGTATTGCGACTTAGACCTGGCAAGGGTGTATTTATACCTTCTGCAGGAAGTCACAGAACAGTTCCAATATTCTATACCAAGTTATTTTTGGTTGCATAGTGCAGGCTGTATATATGTTCACTATTAAGTTAATTATTAAGTTAATTATTAATCAAATTATTATTTATAATTACTTTATTTTTTATTCATTTAATGTTTTTTTCAGAGAAAATACATTCTAAGATTATATTAGTACATACTCATCTTGGGTAGCTGATTGCTGATACATTTTGCTTTGTTTGTTTTCTTGTATTTGATAAACTATATCTTATTCCCTCTTTGACCATTATTTATAGACTCTGATCTAAACCACTGTTTTAAAATGCACTTGCTCATTCTTTCTTAGTCAAAGTCAGGAGGCTTTACTTCAGTGTGAAATTAGCTGTGGAACTCTTTGCCCGAGCGTGCAATCAATGGAGAAAAGTTAGCCACCACACTGTGGCAAACAAACTTCAACTTGCCAGACTTCTGCTGAAAATACAATACAACAGAGAGGAAACAGTCCAGGAAGTTCCTGGAGTGTGTGGAAGATAACGTGCTGACACAGCTGGTGAGGGAGCCAGCTAGGGAAGGTGCCCCACTGGACCTGTTGTTTGTGAACAGAGAAGGACTGTTAGAAGGACTGTTATCATTAGGAAATGATAAAGGTTTTCAGTTCTCAGAGAAGAGCATCAGCAGAAATGCCACCTTGAGCATACAGAAGGCAGAATTTGGCCTGTTTATGAGACTGGATGAAAGAGTTCTTTGGGAGACAGTCCTGAGGGGCAAAAAAGTCGAGGAAGGCTGGACTTTCCTCAAGGAGAAAATCCTAAAGTTACAGAAGTAGGCTGTCATGTGCCCAAAGATGAGCCAGTGTGGAAGAATGCCAGCCTAGCTGAGTAGATTACTTTGCCAGGAACTCAGGGAAGGGCTAGTTCTAGGAAAGATAATAAAACATGTTTCTATAAATACATCAGAAATAGGGCTATGAAGAATCTTCATCTTTTATTGGAGAAACAGAAGGAAACATAGTGACAAGGCTGAGGTACTTGATGCCACCTTTGTCTCGGTCTTTAATATTGAGACCAGTTTTTCTTGGGGTACCCAACCCCCTGAGCTGCAAATTAGGGATGGGCCAGTGACACTAAAACAGAACATTATCAAGAGTGGGGGGAAAAAAAAGCCTTGGACCCAGGCAAAAATGCTGAGAGAACAGAGCTGCTCTCATCTGCCAAAGCTTAGGAAGAGGCCTTGCACAGAGGGCTCAGTCTCCTTCTAGAAAAAAAATGACAAGGCTCCAAACCATTGAGAGCATTTAAGAGTGGCTTTAAAGCTAGAAAAACACTACCTTGGTCTAGGAAGCACTGATCTGACACCTTGGTTTCTATGATGATTAGTTTAGGATTATTTGACAATTAGTTTAGTCTTATTTATTAAATTAAATTTATTAAACAGGCTTCTTTATTAAATATTTCATCAGGTACTTGTTGCAGTAATGTAGATGCTGTCTTGATGCCCTAGAAAGAGATTACAACCTTAAGATAAAGCTTCTGCAGCTATGGGGGTAGGAGAGACACAGTGAGGAAAAGTGTCCTGCTTGGAGGTGCCTTTAAGCAGTCAAAAGTTTAAGGAGCAAAACTTCAAGGAGCAAAAGTTCAGACTCCTTGCCAAAAAGTTCTGATTTTACAGTAAGAAGTGTCTGTCTTAATGGCAAGTTCTTTCTCATTCTTCATCCACTACTGAAATTATTTTTTTTATAACATTGGAATGGGCTTTTATCTCACTGGAGCTGATATTTTTCTTCTCTGTTAGCTGTTGCTCACCAGAAACGAACTTCCAGTGCAGAGGGCAGGGCACACCTGTAATGTCCCACACGTGACTCACCTGACTGACTTTCTTCACTGAGGCTATTTCAGTTTATATCCTGAGAATGCTCTGAGCCAAGGAACCAAAAGAAATTTTTTTATAACATGTGGATACTATCAAATGGCACATCCAGAATTAGTATCAAAATATCCAGCAACAATGGGCCCACTGGCTGAAGGGTTTGATCACTGTTAGTGATGAATCATTAAGCAGCTTCACTGGCTGAATTCAAAGGTCCCAGCAGATGGGGCAGGTGTTGTAGAGAGGTCCCTGTCCCTGGCTGTGATGATACATGCTAGAAGAGGGATGCAGCGCTCATGACAGTGATGCTGGCCACCAGAGTTAACTGCTTGTTACAGAGGTAGTTCAAAGAGATGCAGTTGAGTTTCACAGCCAAGTCTTATGTTGTTCATAATCTGCAAGATAGGCAAGGTTTGGCAGATGTAGGACAGGATCACCACATGGCAATAGCTCAAGTGACAAAGTCTCTCTCCTTTTTTTTTCATTGCTATATAGGAGCTACTCCTAACATCTCTAACCAGCAATATTTGTGAGACACCTCAAAGGTTTTCCCGTAAAAGGATTTCAGGTGGAACTGTTCTTGACACCCTCTTCCATGCAAATTCACTTGCTGCTTTCACAAAAATTCTTATTTTATTATAATGCAAATAACACACTCCTTCAGATATTCTTCTCTCCTCACTTACACACTTTATTTTAAACTCTGTCACTGATTTCTTTTTGTCTGTTTTTCAATTGAATATTGATGCTCTGCTAAAGAGGTCTAGTAATATGTCAGTGCCTGATTGTTATGTCAAATCATGGTTTTTAGACTAAGTCTGTAGTTAAGACATATTTCTGAAACTCATAACATATTCTTAAAAATATGCTGAGGTTTCTTAGGTTTTAACATGATCTATATGAAAATAAATATTTTATTGGAATAATTTATATACAAGTGAAATACAAGCATGTAGATGTTCCTATGATAAAGTAGTGGGATATTAAAGAATTACATTGAGTTTTCACATGTGACTTTAATGACATATGTCTGACCTGCAACAGGAGCACTATCAAGGTTTGTATTGTTCTGTGAGGATAGCATAGACTTCTACTGTGGATGCTGGTGGAAGCAAAGCCTTTTGCTTGTCCATCTCTGTGTCATTAGTGATAGTATTAATGGAGTCTCACGTTTCCCACTGGTTTTGGTAAAGAGTTCTATAACATTGGACCAGCACAATCTCAAAAGAAACCTTTACATCTTAAGGAATGCTTATCTGAGAGCAAATAAGGTGCTAAGATTAAGTCAAAATTAACTGTATATACAGGGAGAAGTCACCTTTGAGTTAAATCACAGGCGGCACCTCATTTTCAGTTATATTATTTATTTCCATTATGGATATTACTCCAGAAATCATGAACACAAAGTTTAACTTTGAAGCAGAAACAAATGGTGTGAAATGGGACGTAGAGTGTCTCCTTATTTTTGATATTTTTCTTGCAAGTCTTAACATTTTGGAAAAGAGACTTCAAATACTACTTGTGGTTTTCTAAAATTTTTGTCCCTAGCTGCTTTAACTAGTGGAAAATTTAGGTGTTACAGTTTGAAAAATGGGAAAATTGGAGGGAATTTTCAGCTTTACTCAATACTTCAAAGTGTAGATCATGTCTTTATGGAAGAGATGATTACAGATCACCTCTTTGCTTCATGTAGGCAGTAACTTAACATCAATACATCTAATGCTGTGCAATTGAAAGTCTGTGATGAAGATAAATTTGAAGCAATTACCAAATATTTTATCCCCTCTCACAACAGTAAATCTAACTACCCTCTGTATTTGACCCAAAGTCTTCTGGGATCTTTGCACATATGGGACTACCTGTAGACTAAGAGAGAGATTTTTGGAAAAGGCCTTCAGACTTCAAGAAAATTTTATATTGTTTTTAGGAAGAGGAATTTGAATGTGCAAAATCACAGGGTTCTGTGTGTGCCACAATGCAGAACTACTTTTTTTTTAAATGAAAAACACTCCAAATAATCTGAGATCTAAAGCTTCTAGAGGAAGATTAAGATGGCATTTCAGCCGACTTGGTCTTGAGAATTGAAAGATTGAAAACAAAGAAAAAAAAGAAGGTATTTTGTAATGAGTTTCCTGCACCATCACTTTGTGGAATCAGTCTTCAGTAATATCCAATCCTTTAAGCTTTGTGCTCAGGGATTAAGTCGATATTAAGGATATGGTGACTCTATCAGAGATAAGATGTTGCATTTAACTGTGGTGGTGCAATCGAGCTTTTCAAAAAAATTGTTAAATGGCCCTTGACTAAATGAGGCTGATTCAACTGGGTGAAATTTAATTTTTGTGTCAGTTGGCAGAATATCAACAAGCTAGAAGCCTTCTCTAACTCAGCAGCTTTTGGCAGAGGAGTACTGCTGAAAAAGGATTAAGTGCTCCAGTCTCTGTGAATGGTCCTGAAGGCAAGAATTTCACCTTGTACAGTAGCATGTAGAACTGTTCTCGTGGGAGAGGTCTGCAAGAGAGATGTGCAGAGATACTGAGCCTATCTTTGTTGGTCAGCATTGAATTGTTCAGGGCAAACATCCTCACTGAAGAGAAATGCCCCAGAATATTTTAGTGAGTGGAGGAATGTCCCAGTCTAAAGTGAAGGAATGGGGAGTGCTTGTTCCCTGGGTGTAGTGCAAACACACACTACTTTTCAAAGCTGGTCCCACAGGCTGGTCCTGGAACCCTGTTGGTGACATAAGCCACCTACAGAGGAAAAACTTGGGATCCTGTGGCATTTATAAGTGCATTGTTTTACCTAAAAAGATGGCAGCCTCTTACGCCTATAGTAGCCTTTTCTTTTTACAGTTATTGGTTTAAATACATAATGCTAGGCTGTGGCAAGTTGTAGTATAGCACAAGACAGCTTTGATCTTCAACTTTCTTATTTGTTACAGAAAATATCTTAATTCTAGTATAATGGATAAAAGAACTCTGTTTTTCTGCTATAATTTTCTTCTGTGGAAGTTCTACATCATAATAATCTAAAACACATTATGTATACTGAGAAATTTTTCTGTGATAAATTTAAAATGCGATTTGAAAACAGGATGAAAAGGCAGAGAGATAATAGCAAGTGAATTTAAGGGAAAATAAATAATAAAAAAAAGAATGATTTCCCATCTCACCATTCATTTTATTTGCTGCCATCCTCTTTGTCAGTTTGTCACCACAGATGATGTTTTCTCCTTTTCTGTTTACTCTCATATTTAAATTGATCAATATTTGTATTGTGCTTACTGGCATCATCCTATCATTTGTATGTTTACATAAGTGTAAGTTCCATTTCTGTATAGTGATCCTTACCCTGCTCTGAAAAGCAGATACAAGTTGTACTGTCTGCCAAGGCTGACCTTTAGTGTAATTTAAATATCATTTCTGAACACTGATGGCAACATAGGGGAAAAAGAAAGCAGGAGGCATTTTTACTGTTTGCACATTTCAAAGAAATGCCAGTGTCCCACTGTGGAAGAGGCAGCACAGAGAAAAGGGATGGCAAAAGCTGTTGTATGAGAAATCAGAGCCTCCTCTCGGTATCAGCCTTTGTTTCCAGCATGTAGATGGTATTTATTCTGATTGAAAGTTTCCCGTGAGAAAGAAACCCAACATGCCTGATGAGTCCTGTCAATCCTTCTTGCTGTTTTCTGCTCCACCTTCAGATTTCTGCTTTAGACTACATATTTTTTTCCTACTGTGCAATGCCATGCATTAGAAGTTGTGCACAGACTGTGATATTTAGTTCATACTATTTTTTTTCTTCTCCTCCTATTATATGTCAACCTTTTCTTAATTTTAAGGTTTCTCACCCAGTCCTGCTACGTTAAGTCAATTAAATTTTTGTGGTTGCCTTTGTAAATGGAGGACCTCACCTTTGATATCCTGTTTGGAATACAATTTGTCTACAAATGTAAATTAAACTTATTTTAATTTAGGACCATTGAGGAAATAAAAATAATGTGTTCTGTGTGATGCATTTTCTACTTAAAGATTTCTCCAGTGTCCTCTACATTTTCTCTATTGAAAACATCCAAAAATACCTCAGAAAATGAAAATAAGTGAGATGCTTCATAACCATGTTTTGCTTCTACCAGCAAACATTCACTTAGCTGAGTTAACAAACAGCTCAGCAGCCACACAAGACTTGTTTATGTTGTTATGGGCTGTCTGTGTAATCACTTCCAGAGCCAACAGAAACCTAAAGGAAAAAATTTGCCAAGCTGCAGCTGGAGCACTGCAAACAATCCATGACATTTGGTGAAAGTTTAAATTAACATATGTTACAGCAGACAACAAGGAAACAGCTGGGGAATATGACAGCTGTTATCCATAAATAATGTTACGTTATCAGCACCTATATTTATATGAACTCTTATTGGGTAAAGATGCAAATAAGTATTTCATTACTTAACAGTGTTAGTGCACTGCAGGAAGATCCCTGGCTATCTCCAGTGTATGCCACATGCTGTACAATCAGCCTCAGGTCCTCCCCAGCTGCCATCTGAAAAACCAAAGTTGGAGATCTTAAGCAGTGAAGTGCTTCCAGATTTTTGGAAAGATTTTCTCTCTACTGACATAAGAGTTGAAATTATATTTTTGTCCTTCAGAATTTACGTTGTTGGGCTCCAGATTGGTGTATGGTGTATTGGTGTATGGTTCGTGTTTAGGATTTTTTATTTGTTTTATTTTGTTTTTGTACAGTCTTCTAAAATTAGGAAGTTACTCTTTAGACAGAATGTTTTCTAGTTTTCGGGTCTTAATTTTTGTCATTCATTCTTTCTTTCTCCCTGATACAGCAAGATACAAACTTGGCAACTTTCTTCACAATATCTGTTAAATATATAACAGAAAACTCATTCCTGACATAATTCTGTTAACCAAATGGAGAAAGGGGCTTCTCTGTCCTTCAGAATTGAATCTCTGGTTTGTTATGCCAAATTAGTAACAAGTAAATGTAGTAAGAAAATTTAATAGGTCCCCCAACATTAACCCATGGCTTGCTATCTTGATATGAATTCTCAGTTACTTGTAGACTCTACATGAATATACCTAGTATTAAATAATTATGGTATAGTATAATAATTTCTGTATAGACAAATAGGGTTCTTTGGGATTTTTTTCTAAGATGAATTTAAGTATTGAAATATAAGTAGTGCCAGCAACTTGGTTTAAATAGGACAAACAGGCAGCAGAAGGTTCAGAGTTCAAGTTAAAATATCCACAAGATTTAAGATTAGAGACTTGACTATTCAAATCCATCAGATAATTAAAGACCTGTAATAAATGTACTTAACCATTAATAATGAATGGTTTGCCTAAAATAATAATAATGACTGACTACTGTTGTCTGGTCTTACAGTGAACATTAACTTAATACAAAGGTTTGATGTGAGTTTCTTCCACATTTTCTAGGTAACATCTGTTCACTTAAAAAAAAAATCTTATTGGACAACTGTATGAATAATAGTTTATATTTTCTAAAAGTGATCAGACCTGTAGAAGTAGTTCAAAGAAAACTGTCATATCAGTTGTCCAGGTGGGTATTTTTTCACTAGAGTGGGAATAGACACGGATTTTATCATGTAACAAGA
>WEIV01001935.1:1327-33230 GCA_013390005.1 Calyptomena viridis
TTAAAATTGACTGATTCAAACTTTAGAAAGTGAAGCTGCAGCTTTAAGTGTATGAATTGGATGTTAATCTTTTTAATTGCTTCAGCTTGCAGCAACAACTCAAAAACCAAGCAATATAGTTTTGATGTAGCTTCTGCATCTGCTCCTGTTTCCTATTTTGTTCTCAATGACCCTAAAAAAGCAGATCTACAAAACAATCTGTAGGTAATTCTAAAGACATGATAGGTCCTGTCCTCATTCTTTGGTAAGGACTATGGGAGTCATTAGTTGTTTGCCACTAGCCACTGTTAAGCGTTTTAAAGAAAAAATGAGAAATTCGGAGTTAGGTCCTAGAGGGGCTGGCGTAAAAATTTTATCTTACTGCTTCTGGTCCCTTCCTTCTCATGTTCTTTAAAGCCTGATGCACTTTCTTCTTACTAAAGTATTTATTGGATTTGAGTATTGTACAATTGGTAGTACCTTGAATTTTGCCTTTTTGCATGCTAGCCAGCTTTTGGGTTAGAGACAGATTACATTATCCATTTAATTTTGTTTTGTTTTGATTACATACCCATTCTTTCTTCTTATAAGGACAAAAAAAATTAATTTGGGTTTTTCCTCAATGGTTATTGTCATCACATGCTTTTACTCTTTGGCAAAGATGTGTTTACCCATTTTCAGTCTTTTAATGTATGTCACAACTAAAATTAATTCCATGAAAGTCATAAGAGCTGCCTGCACTGACAGGGGCTAATATGTTAACTGGCTGAGGCCATGAGCTTTTAGAGGTCCAGAATTTAATCATAGTAAATGGTGGCTATGGTCTGATTTTGCTCATAAACTAAGAAATTGCAATGTCTATGAAAGTGATGTGGTTCTAAAGCAACTGGTTTGTGGGATTTTTTTTCTTCAGTCTTATGATAACGGCCTGGCACAGGGAGCTGGACTGGAATCTCATGGTAAGAATGTTAATATGTTCTACACCTGTTTTTAAGACTGGGATTGAAAATGCTGTGAGAGGTGCAGGGTCTGTCATGTTCTTTTCTGATTTTAAGGAAGTGGGTTGAGGAGGAGCAAATCCAAAACATGCCTCTGAATATCACATCTTCTTCCATTAGTTCCAGCTCAATATCAGAATAGATGGGCTCTTAATACATGAACTTTTTACTTCATGAATGTTTCGTGGAAAGGTGTTGGCTGTAGTTCTCATCTCTTGCCGACAGAGCAAATTTTTTCCACAACTGCCATTTCTATTCTCTAGATTTTATCTGCAAGAGATTTTGTACAATGCCCCTGGTCATCTCCAGTTTCAACAGCTATTAGTAAAATCTAGAAGCATTTCCTCTGATAGATCACAGCATCTGTCGTGAGCTCAAATCTTGAAGCAGCAGTTAATTTTTGTAAACAGTTTTAAGTTCTGAAGATAGAAATCCCCCCAGAGACTGCTGTGTTGCTATGACATGAAGTAGTGGTGTGCTTGTGACAGAGAAACTAATTGACTTTTAAGTGACTAATACAAGTCTGATGCTGTAGTCTTGTTGGACAAGGTGGGGATTGCTCAAAGCTCAGACTCTGTGATCTTGGAGGTCTTTTCCAACCTAAGTGGTTCTATGATTCTATTAGTATTTTTATCCTTAATAGAGCTTTGGTAGGATTTCATGTTTTCTTCCTGCAGGATTGATAAAGATGAAAGACTTAAATTATACCCCTGCATATTAAAGCAACTGGTTAACCAAGTTTCTGTAGAGTGCTAGTGATAACAGGTAGCATTACTTCAGTAGTCTTCTGCTGCATTTCAGTGTCAGAATGAAAATGACCTTAGAACACCTGGAGTCTTCCAGCACTGGCATAGTGTTAAGGAACTTTGGGTCCTTGGTCATCTGTCAACAGCTTGCTTATGGTCTTTCCCAGCCTCTAATTATATCAGATCAGGGAATAGACTCAAAATAAGTTTTGATGGGCTTTAAAAAGTGGTGGTCATGCTATATAAACAAAGACCATGGGTTTCTTTCCTAATTCCGAATTTTATCATGACAGCAAGAAGTTCCTTAGAAGCACAATTTGTATATATTACAGCCATGAGGTCCAGGAGTCTTTTCACAGTATTAACTATGCTTTTTTAATTTTCTTTTTAATGTTTTTCCTTTCTGCTCACCAGACACTTCTGTCTGTTTGTATCCTGTGGAGGATTGTGTCTGAGACTGGCTTTGGCATGTCTGCTTCAGTCTGATTGCTGGCATCCCTTTAGCTTTCTTTTTTTAAGTTATGTGTGAAGAAATGTTTCTGTTGCAATGCAATTTACTTATTTCTGGACTGCTGCATAATGTAAAAAACAGCTTTTAGAAAACTACTTCAGGTTTATTTGTGCAACAGCTGGATTGAAAGTGTTTCTTTGCCCTTTGACATACCTGCTGAACTAAAATGGTTTTATTTATTTGGATTTTAGACTTAACATTTTCATACTTTTAAAAATCCATTGTTAGCACCTTAGTTAAAGTTCTGACTGAGATCATAGAGGCTTAGGTGAAAATCTGGGTATCAAAGCATTGCAAACCCAGCTCTCTCTTCATAGGTGGCTCTACGTTTTGTGGTATTGCATCGCTGTGTTTGATGGGTAAACTGGAAGAAGTTTTTTCAGAAAAAGAACTGAACAGAATAAGAAGATGGTGTGTAATGAGACAACAGAATGGCTACCATGGGCGACCCAACAAACCTGTAGACACTTGCTATTCCTTCTGGGTGGGAGCAACATTAAAGGTAGTGTACAGAACAGCTACAACATAGTTATTGACTTGTTTTAATTTCTTTAACCATCATTTTCTTTCCTTGAAAGAGTTAGATATTTGGCACGTATGCACAAAAATGCACTGATGACTATAAAGGTCTTTCATCCTGCAAAAATGAGGAGATGGAGGTTTACAAGATTAATGCTATCTCTGTTGTCACTGCTTATCTCTAAAGTAAGCACTGTATTTTAGTATTAAAAATATACTAAGATTACAGTCTTATTTCTTTTCAGCTCTTGAACATATTCCAATATACAAATTTTGAGAAAAACCGAAATTACATCCTGTCAACTCAAGATCGCCTTGTTGGTGGATTTGCCAAGTGGCCAGATAGCCATCCAGGTACTTTTCAAAATTATGGTGAGTGTGTTCTAAGCTGGAAATACATTCCAGCACTCAGACATCTGAGAGGCATAAAGGAAGTTGTCTCCTTCAAAAAAAAAAAAGGAAAAAAAACCACTTCATAATGAGATGTTCATTACTGAAGTGGAAGGAGGAAGATACAGTTTTTTCGTGTTCAGCCACAGAGCAAGTGAGTTGTTGTTGTTTAGACTACTGTTAAAAGAGTATCACTGTCTATTTAGTTAAAATAAACTAAATAGTTAAAATAAACTAAAACACTATGTGTTTTAACTGCTCTGTTTAGAGGGAATATTGTACAGTGGATATCTCTGTAAATTGAGTTAAATGTATCCTTGTATTTCCTTAGTAAATTAATCTTTCAAGCTTATTCAGAAGTCATTGATGTATGTAAAAACAGTCAAAGTTTACATAGCTACCTGCTGTGATTTACGGATTGTTCTCACACGTAGCAATTATACGAGTATATTTGAAAGTTAATAAGTTAATTGTTATAATTTTGAAATTGGGTAATTTGAAGTAGTGGAAAACTTGAAAAGATACTAAAATCTTTTCATTTTGAAAGTTGGTAGAATTCAATGAAGATATTGTGAACTTGTGAAAACAAACCTTGTGCTAGTAGTGTTCCACGTGGCATTTTGTACAAGGAAGATGAGCAGTCTGTAAATTTACCAAATAAGATAAAAATGTAGTCATAATGAAGAAAGAATCTGTGCCCTGATATTTCATCGTTTCATAATTTAATTTTGAACAACAGTTGAGAACTTTCCAAGGCGGACTCACACTGAAAACACAATGTTTGTGATAGATTTGCTTCTGCCACTTCCCTGAAAACCAGTTTAGGATTTTCTGAGGAATCTATCTGTATTTACTCCTCATTATAGAGATCAGTGAGTATCACTTGGAGGGAATATTTCTGTTTATCTTAATGAAACATTTATTTAGTGAGCTAAATAGAGAAAGAAATAATACATCTGTTTCAAACACCAGTCATATGCAAAGCATATTAACCAGTCTTAAACGTATTTTCATTTTATGACAAGATTGCCCACCTTGTTGTCAAAGGGAAGCCATTTAATGTAATCTAAGGCTTTCAGTGCTGCCTCTTACAGGATATTTTTGGACAAAATGTCCAGTCCACAGCTGGATAAACACATCATGTGGTGGGTGAGCAATTTGCTCTCAAGTCAAGCACAGAGGGTAATAGTGAAGGGGGTGACATCAGACTGGTGACCTGTCACTAGTGGGTTTCTACAGGACTGGAAGGGATACTAAGCAGATTTACAGACAATACAGAACTGAGAGGAACAGCTGGCTCTCTTGAAGGCAGAGAGGCCCTGCAGAGAGACCTTGACAAATTAAGAGAAATGGTCAATCACCAACTGTATGAAGTTTAACAAGGACAAATGCCAAATTCTGCACTTGGGAAAGGGCAATCCTGATTGTGGGTATAGAAAGGGAACAAGAGACTGGAGAGCAGTGCCGTGGAAAGGGACCTGGGGGTCCTAGTCAGTGGCAGGTTGAGTATGAATCAGCAGTTCCCTGGCAGCCAGGAGGGTCAACCATGTTCTGGGGAGCATCAGGCAAAGCATTGCCAGCCTGTCAAGGAAAATGATTGTCCTGCTCTGCTCTGCACTGGTGGGGCCTTACCTTGGATATTGTGGCAGTTTTGTGTGCCACAATATAAGAGAAGGATATTAAGCCATTAGAGATTGTCCAAAGGAGGGCAGCAAACGTGGTGAAGGGCCCTAAGAGGAAGTCGTATGAGAGTGACTGAGGTCATTTGCTTGGTTCAGCCTGGAGAAGAGAAGCTAACTACTAATAGTAAGCTAACTACTGTTCATAAAATAATCAGCCAAAAAATGCTTTAATGAAAAAAATTCTCTTTCTGGACTAAGATTGTTTCCAGATACCTAAATTCTTTTGTTCTTTGACCACAGCACTCAGAAGAAATAAAGCAGTGTGCAAGTAATTGTAAAACAGAATTAGACTCTAGTTCATGCTGGTTACTTTGGGCAGAAACTGATTCTTTCTGTCAAAACTTAAGTTTAAAATACATCACCTAATTGTTTGTTTTCCTTAGCTATAATTATGCAGGAGTGTTTGAATATAGGAACACTTGGCTGTTACAGAGATAATTTATTTTTCTTTTTCTGTTCTTCTTTCAGATGCTTTACATGCCTACTTTGGTATCTGTGGTTTGTCATTAATTGGAGAATCTGGTATTTGCAAAGTTCATCCTGCCCTGAATGTAAGCACAAGAACCTCAGAGCGCCTTCACCACCTTCATCAGATCTGGAAAACACGGACTTTAAACAGTGTTCAGACAACACACACCTCTCTACATGACTGATTTAGACTTGAATTTAGTTCTGGTAGCATAATTGTAGCCCGGGGTTAAAAGCCATGTGTAACCAATGTGCTCTTTTAAGTGCTGGAGTCATACGATGAGATCTGTGTTGCTGGCATCACTTTGATAGGGAGTTGCCTTCAGCAGGTTATTCTGCATTGTGAAAAAAGAAAATATTTTGATTATATAGAAGTTTGTCACCGCAGACTATAAATTACTTTTCAAATGGCTTTACTTCTAAGAAATCCCTTGAGGCATTTAAACTTCATTTTATTTTTTTAAATTTGTGCATACTGTGTCAAAATATATAATGGGGGATTATTTTCAAAATCTGTTTACATATCATACAGTATAGCACAGAACCTTGTAATTCTTTCTAATCCTACTATTTGACATATTTTTGAGTAGAGAATTTCCCATATTAAGTATCAGTTAAAAGTTACCTTTTGTCATCAACTTGCAGATTCCATAAACTTTTTTTTTCAAAAACGAATTAAGTACAAATAAAATTATTTTATTCAATATACTGGACTTTTAACATTGTGTGGCCTTATGAAATGAATTTCATCATTATTCTTAGTAGGTTTAACACAGATGCAGTGGATTGTTAGCCAGACGAAAGAGTTTTTCATCTGAACTAGTTTCTTCGTGTGAAATTCAGTAAGTGTGGCATATTGATGTGTGTCAGTAAGAGATATTCAACACAATCTTTTGGAAATGTACCTGTGTGCAAGAGTAGCATTAGAACCTGTTTCCAAAGACAAGCCTTTGCAATACATTAAAATTGTACAACTGCACTTTGGTAATTTTTTAATGTATTTCTCTTTCAGTGTGAAATAATACCAAGTTTCTTAACCATTCTGTGTAAAGAGTGAAACATTGGGCTTTAAAGTAAGCAGCAGTGGTGTACTGTTAGAGTCATGATGAACATTCTTTAGTAGTGGTGCCTTACTTTGTATGCATGAAATGCTGTTTAGAATTGAAGCAAGTAACCTTGCCACTGATGCATTTGTGGCAGTCCGTTTGTGCATTTCCAACATTCAGTAGACACCAGGATGTCTTTCTGCATTTCAATTGTGAAGGCACATTCTTTTTTCTAAAAGACTTCCAAACACAGACGACTGAAGACTTCTGAAAACAGATGAAGTACACCATTTGCAACTGTTGAGCCCAGAGAGGCAGGATATACACCCTTTCAATCAGCAAAAGGAGCTTCTAGGATAACTAGATAGGGATAGATAACTAAGGGATAACTAGATAACTAAGGGATAACTAGGGTTCTGATTTTGCAGCACAGGGCAAATGAAAAGGGTAGCATAGTTGTACCTCTGTCACAGATGTCAGAAAGACCCAGTAAGCATCTTCAGGCTACCAGGCCAATCCCAGTATTCCAAGGCTGTAGCAGCCTTCCTACCTAAATAAATTGAATTTATTTCTGTAGCAGATTAATTTACATGGTAGCATTGGGAGCATTGCTAATGATAGTGAGCTGCTTGGAAAAGCCGAGGAGGAGCAGGGGGCAGTAAGATGTGTAATCTAGACATGTCCCAGTAGACACTTTTTTGGAGGAGAGGGTACATGGCCGGGAAAACTAAAAAATCTGGAACAGAGGAACCACGAGAACTGTAAGGCTAATACTGGGAAGGAGGAATGAGGTGCTGGGGTAGGACTGGTACAGAGTGAGAGAAATGAAAACAGGGAGATACGGAGGGCAGAGACAAGAGAAAACTAGGAAAGGGAATGTGAAGTAAGAATGGAACCAAACTGGTGGGAAGGATTAGAGTTGCCATGGGTAAGATTAGGAAGCAAGAGCGAGGTACTGACTCAAGCAACATGAGGGAATCAAGGGAGGAAGACAGACCTTTGGAATTGGTTTTATTTGCCATATGCTGAGATGACTGGAAATTTGGCTACAAATATAAAGAAATAGCAGGATACCTGAAAGAGAGGATCTACCATGCTGGGGGTTCACTACAGTGGTTCCTGTGGGAATTCCATTTTCCTGGGTGGTATTAAAGTCCTCGGTCAGCAAGGGCTGAAGTAGGTTCCCTGAACAGAAGATTCTCATGTCATGGGGGTCTACCTAGCTGAAAACCCATTTAAAACCAACCAACTAGCCAAACAAGCAAAAACAAACCTTGGAGCAAAAGTTGTTCAAAATGGCACAGTATTTGCGTGTCTTGACATGAAAAGTGACAAGTTGACTCATGGTAGAGTGGGGTGAGCTCCTGGAACATAGTTTAGTTACAATGAACATGAGATGTAGCTACCCATCCCTACCACTGTGTCTTCACCTTGCTGGTGAACCATGTATGAGTTTTTTACCATTTACTACCTACCTTGTTAGAGGAGGTAGCTTAGAATTTTAGAAGAGTTGAATGAAGTGCTCTTTAGTCTCTGTTGGGAAACAGCACAAATATTGATTCTTACTTAGCTTCATGAGGAGTGATGTTTTTTATTATTGTGGAGCAAATCCATACTTGCAAAATTATGGTTCTTGAGTTTCCCTGTCTGTGACCAGGTCCTCATCTGTGAGTGACATCCAGATAGAGCAGCAGAAATAAGGGGTTAACAGTGAAAAATCACATTATGTGAACAAGAATTTAAATTCTGATGGCAAGTAATTTAACAGTGTTTTGCTTCAAAAAGCAGCTAATATTTATTTCTTTGTTTACTGTATCTGTAAACTACCTTGGGTGGTTTACATGTATTTTACATTTCAATCTCCTCGTCCCCTAGTTATTCTACAGCTCTCTTTTTTAATTTTCCCCATCTAAAGAACAGCATCTTTTCAGGCTGAATGTTGCCAGCAGAGTTACCCTTTTCCAAAGGTTGCACGATGCACATTTGTTTTGCATTAACTCCTAAAGTTTGATTGAAGCCAACAAAATGTATGCCTTCACCCCACCCTGAGTATCTAATTACTTATTTTTGTTTGAAATCTTTAATCTTTTTAAGTTGATGAAAAACTGTACTAGTAACCAACTGTGTGTATGATTTGCCATTCTTAATGACCCAATTGATATCAGGCAAACAAATGGCGAACATTGAATGTTCCTGTGTAGCAGAGATTTTGATTCTGACTGTGTATTTAACTGCCTCTACCATTTTTGTGGTTTATCATGTCTTCTGATTGGAAAAATGTTAAAATGACAAATGAAAAATCAATAGACAACAGTTTTGCAGATAAGAAGTCCATAACTTTATCGGTTTTTAAATGGATACATCCAAATGCAGCTAAAACTGAAATGTGAACTGTGAAGCTTAAATGTAGCTAGAAAAAGCAAAGCATGTGATTACTACCCAGCTCTGGGTAGTACCCAGATAATTTTGTGTTAACCACAACTTTACATTGCTAAGGCTGAACCTAAGTAAGATATTAATAAATTAAATGACTTTACCATTGAGGATGTAAAACCTCTTGGCTGTCAGGGCTTGGATTATGCAGAGGAGCTACACTGAACTGCCACAACCTTTTAATGTTCCTGCAATAGTGGTCTACAAGAGAACCCCTTCCTAACTCCTCCTGCTTATCGAGAATGTATTTATAAAATTATGGCCTTATGTAATTCTCAATAGCACTCAAAACTTGCTGATGTTGTCTCAGACTGACAAAGGTTTGAATGCCCCTATCCTATCTGAAAGGCTCCCCAGCTATGTGTGTGGCTTTAGCTCCTCTTCTAGAAAAAGAGCTATGAAATGGTGTGTTGAACAAAGTAAGTGAAATGTGTCTTTTGAACAGTATCTGAGGTCTTTTTGTTTTAATATTGTCGTTAGGTTGTTCACAGCAACTTGATTGGTACATAGCTGCTGGCAGATAGGATTTTGAAAGACCCTTGTTAAGTATTTTCATATTTATAAACTTTTCATCTTGATAATTGTTTTTCTAAATAGAACAGCTGTCAGCTGTGAACAAGTAAATTAGGCATTGCAGAAATACCTGAAATATGTATGCTGAAACACATATTAAGAGTACCTTGCTCCATGCTCAAATGCCCTCTAATAAGGTAAAAGACAACCTGAGAGGAGCTGAAGGAGCTACATCAAATACACTGTTCTCCATGGACACCAGTAACAAAATTAAATACCCTGTAGAAATTGTAGTGTTCTCTGAAAAAATACAATTCACCTTTGTACTGAGTTTGGGTTTGCATAGTGTAGAAGGGAAGAAGCAATGATTTCCAAACTCAGAGACTTTGTGGACAGCCCATCTCCTTGCATTTTGAGGGAATCCTGCTATCTGTGTCCTTATGGAGGTAGAAGACATGAGACATGAGGAGAGAGACCCCAGTAGGAAGATGCTATTGCTGCAACGAAAATATAAAACATCTCCAAAATTCAGCAGTTGAATGTTAGATACTGTGGTGGTTCTGAAAAGCTCTGGTTTTGCAAGTAGAGACCACTTAACAAGTTGTCCTCACTTTAGACAAGCACTGGGTGAAAAAGAACATCTTTATACTACATGGTTATTAAATTACTCCACTGAGTGGTTACAGTGTGTCACAGATTTACACTTTCAGTTCACATTTTAAAGCTTTTGTCTTTCTGGTCTCTATTAGCCTGAGTAGTTTCTGAATTTAATAAAAAACTGAACTGTTGGGAAACTGAGGGAAAACTCCATAATTCCTTGTGAGCTATAACTCTTGCGATGTCGTTTTTTGCAAGTTACGTGTTCTGGGTGAGGATCTTCTCAAGGGCAGAGAAAATGACAACCTCCAAAGGTTTTTAAGCTGAACCCACCAGAGGCAGCAAACTCACACTACTGCTATATTTTTGAGGCAGTGGCAAAGTGCATTTTTTGACAACTGCATTGTGAGGATATCGTAGAATCGTAGAATGATTTGGGTTGGAAGGAACTTGAAAGATCATCTAGTTTCAACCCCCTCTGCCATAGGCAGCGACACCTTTCACTAGACAGGGTTGCTCAAAGTTCCATTGGACCTGGCCTTCAGCACTTCCAGGGGTGGGGATCTGTAGCTTCTCTGGACAACCTGTTCCAGTGCCTCACCACCCACACACTGGAGAATTAATTCCTCATATGTAATCTAAACTTGCCTTCTTGCAGTTTAAAGCCATTCCCTCTTGTTCTGTCACTACATGCCCTATCAAATGTCCCTCTCCTGCTTGTCTGCTCCCTTTAGGTACTGGATGGTGCTATAAGGTCTCCCCAGAGCCTTCTCCTTCCAGGGCTGAACATCCCCCTCTCAACCATCTTCACAGGGAGGAATGGTCCAGCCTTGGATTAGTTTTGTGGCCCTCCTCTGGACCTGCTCCAGCAGGGAGCTGTGCTGGGGACCCAAGAGTGGGATGCAGTACTCCAAGTGAGGTCTCACCGGAACAGAGCAGAGGGACAGAATCCTCTCCCTCAACCTGCTGGCCATGCTGCTTTTGATATGGCCCAGGACATGATTGGTTTTCTGGGCTTCAAGTGCACATTGCTGCTTCATGTCCAGCCTCTCATCGGCCTGCACACCCAAGTCCTTCTCAGCAGGGCTGCTCCCCATCCATTCTCCACCAAGCCTGTATGTGTGCTTGGGATTGTCCCAATCCAGGTGTGAGACATTGCACTTGGCCTTGTTGAACTTCATGAGGTTTGCACAGGCCCACCTCTCAGGCCTGTCCAGGGACCTCCCAATGGCATCCCTTCCCTGCAGTGTGTTAACAGCACCACTCAGTGTCATCAGCAAACTTGGTGATGGTGCACTCAATCCCATTGTCCATGCTGCCCACAAAGAGGTTAAACAGCACCACTCCCTACACTGACCCCGACATTGAATTGTTGACCGTAACTCTTTTGAGTGAGACCATCCAGCCCATTCCATATTCATGGAGTGGTCACCCCTCTCCAGTTTAGAGATGGATGTCATGTGGGACAGCTTTGCACAAGTCCAGGTATGTGATGTCAGTTACTCTTCCCACTTCCATCAATGTAAGCCCATTTTAGAAGGCCACCAAAATTGTCAGGTACTATTTGGCCTTAGTGAAGCCATGTAGGCTGTCAAGTATCACCTTATTTTCCACATGCCTTATAATAGGTTCTAAGAGGATCTGCTCCATTATCTTGCCTTGCACTGAGATGAGACTGGCATCTTTTAAAATGTTTATCTGTAGGTACAACCTCTGTACTTGAGACTGGGACAGGACAGAAGTGGCCATTATTACTGGAGAAAAAGTAGGACCCTGAGGAAGGAAACAGTCCTGACTCACAATTAAAAGGGGA
This sequence comes from Calyptomena viridis, assembly GCA_013390005.1. Classification (NCBI taxonomy): domain Eukaryota; kingdom Metazoa; phylum Chordata; class Aves; order Passeriformes; family Eurylaimidae; genus Calyptomena; species Calyptomena viridis. Next base: position 13,023 of record WEIV01001935.1, read on the forward strand.
AGTTCATCAAGGAAGAGAAAATCCACGTGAGAACCATCTGCACCCTCTCACTTCAAGAATTTAAAAATGTGCATGGGAGGGGAAGTGTTTGTGGATAAGGAAGGAGCTTTCAACTTGCCAGATGAGGGTTTTTATATCAAATTCACAAATGTAAGGAAGGAGATACTCATGTGGCAGCTGTGTCTTGACAGTTTTAGTCAGGTATGCTTGTTAAGGTGACTTCCATGTTGACTTCTAACAGTGGTGATAATCAGGCTCTGGTACAAGGACCAGGAGCTACCATGTGCCCCATTTAACCTACTGCCTTGCATGCTAACAATCAGAGAGCATGAAGGCCTTCATGAAGCTATTTCTGCAAGAGTTATCTCTGGGTTTCCACCCAGGACTGTCCCCATCTCTTTCTTCCCTTTGGGACAAAGGTACTACCTCACCCTGGGGGGTGGATCTCACCTTATCCTTTTATGTGAAATCTGCAAAAGGGCAATTTGAAGTGAAAATGACAGAAGTCATGACAAATCTCTGTTGTTCATCACCCTTCCTGAGTGCTTGTATGAGAGGAGCAGTGCTTATGCTTCTTAGAAAACTAAATATGCAAGATTGCTGTTGAAATTGCAAGCTGCCTTTGGCTAATTTAAAGGTTTCCTTGAGCGCAGAGCTAAATTTATTTGCTGTTGTCTTCATTTAACAACTTTCTTTAAATTATGGCCTTGCCTTACTAAAATAGGCTCACTTTACAGAATTACATTTTAATCTTTGTCAACCTTCATATTCCTTGTTGTATGCCTTAAAGCCTTCTTTAAATTCAGATTCATTATAGAGAAGCGTCATATGGAAAAATGTCATTTGTGTAAACATACTGCCCAGAGAGCATTTGTCAGGGGGGCTCTTTCACAGCAGGTTAGAGTAACAACTGTCAGGAATGGCATCCTCCTTGGGGCACTTCAATGAGTTTTTAAGGACCCTCGTAGACCTTTTCTTACAGTTCCTAGTTCAACTTTGATTTTTTTAACACCACCCCCCACCACACTCAACACATCCCCCCCAGCCTTTAAATTCTTACATTAAGGAGAGTTTTGCTGTTGGGACTCTTTAATATAGAGCCAATATGCAAGGTACATAGATGGGAAGCAGTATGGGGGGCGTGTTTCTATAAATAGCACAGAAATACTTTCGAAGAATTCAGAAATCTGAGATAGATTGGGTATATTTGCACTTTGGTCTATATGTTCATACTCTACAGATTAGCTGTCCTCAGAAAGTGCTGGCTGTCAAACATCCTTCCAAAGTATACTCTGAAATATGCAGTTCTCTGGTAAGGCCAAGGAGAGGGGTCTGCTAGAGTTGTGTTGATGAGGCTTTCCAACACAGGCACAGGGTTCTTCTGTAATTTTGTATATGGCTGTCTATATAACTCCCTGTAAATAGCCAGAGTAAGTCTGCAGAGCTGTGATAACATGTGCCCTCTGTAACTTCCCAGTTGCTATAGATAGCTTCCTGCACAGACCATGCAAACTGCTACTACCACCAAACTTTTCTGATAGCTCCGTGCCTTGACATCTGTTTTCAGAGAAAAAAAACTCCAGCCTCTAGCAACTTCCTCCTACAGAATGAGGAGCTGCTGGTACAGGTGATGACTGTGCTAGTAGTGGGCATCTGAAGACAAGGTGTTAACTGTGTCAACAAAGTGAGCTTCCCTGGCTGTAAGCACAGTCCTGTCTCCTTTCTGCCACTCTTTCCCTTCTGCCACCCTTGGCTTATCCTAGCTTTTATGAAAAACAGGAACAAGGGAACAGCATAGGCACATATTTACTCTGCTCAAATGCACACTCCCCTGCTGAATGGTGTTGCCAGCTCTAAGTACAACTTGGGAATGACAGCTATTGGTGGGAAGGCTGTTCCCCAGCCCTGTAACAGCTGCCAGCATTCTCCTGTGCTCAGTGGCCATCAAGATCAGGATCAATCTGAGCTCTGGCCCAGGGGGCCCCTGTGCATAGCAGCAGGTAGACTCCTATCACATTTCTCCGTCTACTCCTGGACAGTCCTAGCTCTGCATTTCCCTTACCTGTAACCCCTCAGGACTGTTGCAGGCTTTCTCACCTCCTGTGACTCCAAGTCGTATTCCAGGAGCCACAGAACAGAGAAGCTTCACAGTCCCTGCATAAAGCAACCACAAGCACTGTGTTTCTACCACTGGCTGTGGTAGAAATGTGACCGAACACACAGGCCAGCATTTGAGATGTTACGTAGCGTCTGTTCCCCAGGGAGCACTTTTTTAAGGCAAACACTCCACAGGCTGTGGAGAGCAACAGTTCCCACAGTCTTCCTTCTATAAAAGGAAATTAAAGTCTGCAGCAGTTGTTGATCTGATAACCAGTCTGGATTGGACTCCCCTCCCATCCCTTACTGGTTGCCCAGCCTAATCCAGCTACCTACAGATGACTTGTCCTGTCAGAACAAGCTAAGCTTTCTGGTGTTTTCTTTCTTTTGGGGGTTTTGTTTTTTCTTTTTCTTTTTTTTTTTTTTTTGTTTGTTTGTTTGTTTGTTTGTTTGTTTGTTTGTTTTTGTTTGTTTTTGGGGGGTTATTTGTTCAGGTTTTTTTTACTTTCATAAGTAAATACCCCAATGTCCAGTGAAGATCTTTGCACCTGCAAATGAAGATTCAGACACTTTAGAGATGTTTTGTCTTGTAGGTTGAGACAGTTCTGGCCTAAACAATTCTGCTCATCCGCTGCTGTCAGTCAGGAACAGATTATTCTTGATAGCTTTAAACTAATGGTAAAAAAAAAAAAACTAGACCAGGCTAAAATATCCTTTTGCCAATGTTTTGTGCACCACAGGTCAACATAAGCCCAGTAAAAATGTAATAAATAACGCAATATTCTGAACTAGTAGGAGTTTGTCTTGTCTTTAACCTCTTTGAAATCCTTGGCTGACAAGTTATTTGGGGAGGACACTGAGAGGAACCACCCTGCATTTGACTTTCCTTCACAGCAGGGCAAAGTGAGTGTGCCTCTGAATTTAGGATAACTGAATTGGAGGAAAATCTGTTCTACTCTGTTATGCTTCTGCATCAGGGAGGCCTTTTTAAGTATGCTGAAGTTGTCAAGAAGCATGTAGAAGTCAAAGGAATGAAAAGAAACTTCAATGGAAAGCCAGGGAAATGTCATTTTCTGGAAACTCCAGTACACAAGTACAGAAGTGCTTGTGAGCCCATGGTAGGGCCTGGACTCACATTGTGATGGCCTGTGCATAAGCATGTGATGAAAGTGCCCAAGCTGATACAGCAAGGCTCATACCAGCTCAGCCTGCACTGCAGCCTGCATGGGACAAGCATTTGGAGCTGCAGCTCTCTGCTGCTGTGCCCTGTGGCTCTGCATCCTGTGGTGCTCTGTTTGTTCTGCACTGCCACACTCAGGGAACCAGGCAGAGCCATCATTTGGAGGATTGAGCCCCAAATACTGCTGGCCAGCCTTGGCAGCCGTCTCAGGCCCAGATCCTCTTCATGCTAAACACAATGGGACCAGGGAGCAGGAGTGTGACTGTGCTTCACCCTTGGCTTTTTGTTAACACTACTAGGAACAATTTGCTTTGTAAGGACTTTAGATAAATTCACCAAAGTGACACTTCTGGCCTTTTGCTCTGTGATGCACATCCCTTTATATATGTAAGCCAATTTTGTTTGAGTGAGTCATTCTTTGACAGACCATCAGTGCCTTTGTCACCTTTCAGAGGGGTACAGCAATGCAGGAACTCTGTCGGTGCTGTACTGCCTGCCCAGGCCAGCACACATAGTGCTCCCACAGGCAGGTGGGACTCCTGCAGCTGAGACATCTGCTCAAGTGCTGATCCTGGCTAGGTACTGGTGTTAACTAAAGTTACCGGTGTGAGGGGTCTGCAGAGTCTCAGATGTCTGGTGAGCATACTGGTAAAGGGGACTCCAGGAGGGTCAGCCCTTGTCTGGCTCACACAGAGCACAGTGGGGAGTGCACCAGTCTTGCTCTGTGCAAAGTCAATCCACAGAGAGCTTAATCCACTTTTAGTGGGGATTAAAGAGTTTATTAACCCATGGGTAAACACAGGGGAAGAATATTTTTTTAGGAGCATGACAGGCATGAATTAAACAAGCTTTGTAGAGGGGCATAATAGTATCTGAAAGCCAGCAGTGTCTTAAAAGCTCTCGTGTCTATGCTGCATTCTTCAGAACCTTCACTGTTACAGACCTCTCTCTTTTGCAAAACACACAAAATCACCAAAACATACATCACAACATTTGCATGCGAATCTCAGCAGTGCTCATCTTTCCCTGATTTGCATGTCTCTGATTTCTTCAATAGACACATTCTTTTAAGTAAATGAATAGAACCAGTAAATTAATAGACTCAAGCTTGCTGTGTTTTGCTCAATTAATATTTGTTAAAACTCTTGATACTCAAAATTCTCTTTATATTGTCAAACTTGATTAACTGTAGTTGCAACAAAAAATGGCAATTACATCATATATTCATGGTATGCATCATTATGTATTTCAGCTTACTCCTCATAAATATCTAATAATGTACTCAATATATTAAACATTAATAGTAGTCTACATACTTAAGCCATATTTCTCAAATGAGCTTGTTCCCAGGGGCATATGTTGTTGTGCTAGTGTCACATGGGACAGGCTAGAAGGAAATCATGCATAAAAATAATATTTAAAGCTGTACAGATGCAGTTCTCACTCTGTACTTTATTTTGTCTGTTTGTATTTCACAAATACTGGTTGAATATGTTCATGTTACTTGGTCAGAGGTCTTTAAATGGAGCAAGACAAAAAGCCTGGAGCCAGATAGGTCCTGTATCATATAGGTCTGAGCACAATAGAATAGAATATCTGGCTCCAATACAGTGTGGATTTGAAATTCACCTTAAATTTTACTACATTTGCCTGTCCCCTGAGGACCTACAACCAGAAGTAAGGGAAATGACAGGTGTAAGTGAAGTGCAAAAATCTTCAATCTGGCCATTAGCAGACAGACACAGAGCAGCCACAGAGCAGCAGCCGAACTGCTTCAGTATCTCGTGCTGTTTGTTGGCCACGTTTTAGTGACCTGTATGTTTTTTCCAGTATCTATTAGAACAAAGTATAAAAATACCTAAGTATAAAAATACCTAAAACTCTTTCAGTCTATAGTGATGGGGAGTAAAAATTAGATCACTAAGGAACTCTTGAGACACTGAGAGGGCAAAAATGAAATTCTCCAGCAGAAAGTGAAGATATGAATTGTCAGCTGCATCATAGTGAGAGATCTGAGGACCCCAGGAAATCACAGGCTAAATCTGAATCCTAAGATGGATTTATTAACATGGTTATCAGGGTTAAGGTGTAGGAGTTTGCCAGCTAAAGATGGACCTCAGCTAAAATGCAGAAGACATGGAGAAGAAGATGGTTTCCTGACTGCTTGTCAGGAGAGTCTAGAGAGCTGTGCTTTTTCTACCCTACAGCAACACAGGTGGGAATGGGGAAAAAAAGTATCCCCTGTGGTGCCTAAAAGAACTAGAGGGTATGGGGTTTATTGCAGGAAGAGTTTTAGGTCTGCATGCAAGTACTGTTATCTTTGAAATAGTTTGGTCTCTTTTGTCCTGCTTGCAATATCTTTCTAGTCATCAAAAGGTCTCATCCATTTCACGACAATTTTTTTTCTGCTAGTGACAGTTCACATCTACATCACTCCTTGTGGAAGAAAGCAGTTTATATAAAATTCATAAACTATTTACATGGATTCTCTTTTATATTGCTTAAGCTGGATGCAGGCCTCTGAATGCTGTTAAGAGAATTAAAGCAGGTCACAATCCCTATCAGAGACATGCACACTCAGATATGCATTTCAGAGGTGGTTTTTTTCATGATTTCAGATGTGTGGTCACATGTACAATTTAACACTGAAGCAGTTCATGCTGAATACCAGCACAGTTTTCTGCTATCTTTAACATCACCTTTCTTGTATCTCTGTTGCTCTGGTATTGCAATTCTCAGTGATATCGGAGTTGTCTGAAATTAAAGTACATCTACGCGGATCCATTTCCCACATGCATACTATAAAATGGAAATGCTTTCTCTCCTTTGTACTGAATTGTTTGTATTAGTCCGTCCCACTTGAATATCACCACCTGCAACTAGTTTTGAACACTTTAAGTAGATTTTCTCAGGTAATGATGGCAAATAAGTTCAAGTGTGGTGTACAGGGGCACAGTGGAAGAAGACCCACCCCGTGGTGCTAGATGGCTGCTAAGGGTGCATGCTTGAGTGGGTCCCTTGTGCAATGGAAGTGGGAAAATATCTCACAGTCCTAGGGGAACAGAAAGAGAAGAGCCTCTGAGTAGGCTTCACTGCCCAATTTAGTTCATAATTAGAAACTAAGACAGAGAAGGAGATCAAAGTGAAAAATCTAGAAAAAATCTAGAGAAAAATCTAGAACAATCTGCTGTTGTTGTCCTGGGAGAATCTACATAGTTCACAGGTCAGGAAACACAAATTTTCTTTATATTTTAATTTGTGTACCAACATGACAAGACAGAGTCTTGCATGATGTTTCAGGATTGCAATACAGAACCAGTTTTTCCACTGTTTTTTCATGATTTAGCCTATACCAGTTGATAATCTGACTGGGATCTTTGTTTTCTTGGAGACTTGCTTCCAGTTTAAATGATAAAAACCAAATAATATCATGACAACCAAAGGTTTAAATTATTTTTTTTTCATCCTAGTTCCACAGAAAGAAACTGACCTAAGAGATGAAACAAGAGGAGGAAAAGTGTGAAAAGCAATTCCATATCCGCAATTTATGTGGAACAGATGAGGAGCTCCCAGCTATTTCTGACGTACAGCCCACTTCAGTAAAGGTTGTGTAAAACACAGCAATTGTTACCAAGAGGAGTGAAAGTCCCTAGGCCACCAACTGCAACATGAAGCTTCTCCATCTGTCTCCAGCCTTCTAAGTGCACATTCCCCTGTCAGCCTTTAGCCACTCAAGACAAAGGCTAGCACAAGCTGTCTTCCATCCGAGTGGAGGTAAACAGGAGCCCTCAGAATGGGTACAGAAATTGATATCTACCGCAGAGGATAGTCCCAAAATCGTGGCTAGTCTGGATCTATGGAGACATTTATGTTAATGATACTGAACTGTTCACAAGGCTCTGCTCAAGCGTGCATGACTCTTCAGAAATACTTTTCTGCAGGGCTGATGGTAGAGACTGGTGTCACGCAGGGGCCAGGATCAGCCCAGCTAGAGCTGGTTAGGAGGATGCCATTGCTGAAGCTGTGAAATCAATACAAAAGTAATTTGTGGCATCCTCCTGCTTAAATATCCCTGGCAGCCACCTGAACCTGGAGTGCTAACAGAGCTGATACTGAAACAAAACCACTCCAAGAAGAGATCATGAAAGAACCATCAGATTCTTCCATCTTCTCCTGTATCTTTCTTGCCCTGACTGACTTCATGACTTGAGCTACATTTACATCTCTTTACATTTACATTGATCAATTTATGGAAGAGGGACATGAGGGAGAGGAAAGAGAAATCATCCTTTCTGCCCAAGTCTTTGAATTGCAGTCCAGGCTGTCCATAACCTGCAATATTTAGCAGAAACAGAAAAAAGGAAATAAACCAAACCCAACCCAACTAACCACACTGTTGAAGAAAAAAAAAATTATGACACAACAGCCAGAAATTCAGAGCACATAGTCCAAAATACCAGTGTGTTTCATGGCCAAAGAACACAAGACAAAAGCGCTGATTTGGTGCAGGACCACAATGTGTGCACCAGAGAGACTCTTGTCTCACAGGATTTGGCAGATGGTTGTTGGGGGTCACTTATTACAGACATAACAAAGCTGCAGTGAGATTCAGGTGCAGATGTGCCTCCAGCTGAAAGAGTTCCACTGGAGTGAACAGCAGCATGTTGTCTTCTTGCACTGTGGAGAAGAAAGGGCTGTAAATTCCTTGTCTTTTCACACAGTCTGTCATTATGGAGCAGTAGGGTCAAAGATATATGTGCTGCTTGGTGCTGGTTGTCATTTAAAGTTTCACACCAATATTGTGGTACATTCTTCTTTGATGCAGGAGTGCCGCTGTTGTCTGAGGCCACAACCAGCATGGTTTCCTGCAGATGACTACTGGACTTGAGCAGCTTAGGAAAAGCAAGGTGTTCTTTCAGGCCATTCCTTGTCCCAGCCTCTGTCAGCCCTGCTCTCTGCCAGAGCTCAACACTAATCCAAAAAAATTACAATAATGAAAATTTCCTACATGGCTGCCATTTGGTGAGCCAAAACTAGATCAGAGAAGAAAAGTATTGCTCATTGAGTTGAATTATGTATTGAGGACTTCTCAGCTCTGTGGGTGATGACAGCTTACTGTACCCAGCACTGCTGTCCATTGTTTATTCCTGGGATGTTTGCACAAAAGCAAGAAGTGGAGCACTGAAAGCCTGTCTATATCATAATAACAAGCTATTTGTTTAATGAGTCATTTGATATATATAATTGTACAGTATCTAGTAACAGCAAAGTCTGGAGCTATTCATGAGTCCTGTTTCCTGAGAAAGGAAGAATATACTGTTTCAGTGAGTAACCTGTAGAGAGAATCTGGGATAACATTACTACTATATCAGTATGCTTAGGAAATATAGCCTCTGAGGGGATACATTATACTGTTATAAAATACTCCTTGTTATGTTTTCACCACACAGAGGTGATGTGCTCCATGGGCTACCTGATAGCTACAGCATAAGAAAGGCTTGTTGCTTTTCACCTCATTTTGGAACAGAGCTGGTGAGAGAGCAGTGGACTGGCCATTCACCTATCCCTTCTCCCCAGGTCTTGGGTGTGTCTGGGACCTTTGGATCTGGGGAGGTTTGACATCAGAAGAGGAAGAAATGAGGCATCTGCTGCCTCAACCAGAAGCCAAGTATAGCAGCGTCATGGATTGGAGACAGGTACAGAGCAGGAATGCCATGTCTGCCATATCACCATCACCATTCCCCACCTATCCAGTGGAAACCACTTGCCTGCAGTGTCTGGGTGGTTGTGCAGTGCCTCTCTGGTAGCTGGCCCTCCTGCCTGGTGTGAACATTGCAGTGGGACCTGAGGGTTGCCTTTGTCTAGCAGCTGAGAGTATTTGAGTTGCCACATCTGTATACAAGCATCTTGCATCCATCTCCTCTCTAGTGCTAGCATCAGGCCTGGGATGCAGAAAAACGATAATAGGAAGTATTCCTCCTGTTTGAGTTACCCCACAAACATGCCACTAGCTAAGTGCAAACACACAAGACAGATCATACACACAACTATGTACAATTTACATTATTAGGTACTCTTCTTTGCAGAGGTGTTTAGACACAATCTTTTATCTAAATAAAAACTTGCAGTTTAAGAAAATCAGTTGGATCCCGAGCACAAATGCATCGTGCTGTAAACTCAACATGCATCCCACTTCAAGCTGTGCTTTGAAAAAAGGAATGCCCACCTCGAGTGTTGGCCTGGTGGTCATGCATCAGCATCAGCCCCATACACGACAAGAATGATTTTACAGTACCACTCCGATTTGGAGAGACTACAAGTAGGTGTAACCTTGCCAGCTTTAAAACAGCTTTTGTGGCCACAGCATCTGAGCAGAGTGGTGTTCTTGGGCACCTCCAGGTGCCTGACAGTTCTCACACATTGCTGCATGGGCATTCGGTCCCGTGAGCGGGTGGGCAGGCGGAGCATCTGTCGCGGCACGACGGTCCTCCCTCCTCCGGAGAGCACCGGGACCGAGGCTGCGCTGCGGAGGCGAAGGGAGTGGAGGAGCGGCGTGGCACGGCTGCCCGGGATCCACCATGGAGGTGTCCTCGGACAGCAGCCGGTTCTCCTACATCTTAGACCTGCTGAAGCGGGACAAGGTAAGGATGGCGCGCGGTACGGCATCTCAGGGACAGCAGGCGGGGCGGGGAGGCAGCGCCCGAGGAGAACCGGTTCCCTCCTGAAAGGATTTGTTTGACGGGTTTTTTTTGTGAGGTTGAGGAAATGAGTGACTCATCTTTAGAGCTAACGTACTTCGGAGGCTCGACTAATACTTGCCACGTGTTTCCAAGCTTGTGGGGTGAAAAAAGTTAAAAAAAACAATTGAATGCGGAGTGTTCCTCAGTCCTGCAGAGTTGGGCACATCTGGCGCCTTTGCAGCGGTGCTGCTGCTCCTTGCGCGGAGGTCTGCCCGCTCCAGGGCGGGGATGTGCGGCGCCGCGGAGGGTGCATCGTTGTCTCCGCGGGATTCTGCTGTGAGCCACTTGGCTGCGGGCAGCGCTGGAGTGGGAAGTGTCTCCCCCAGGAACTGATTCAGAGTCCGTAAGTATTTTGAGGGAAACTTACTTGCACGTGCGTTTCGTGGAAAAAAGGAGGGAATTCGACTTTTTGTACATGTGAGCTGCTGGTATATATGGAAACCAGGCAGCACCAAAGACTCAGCCGTGCTGGGTTTGAAATACATGAGCAGTCACAATATTTTTAAACTGAAAAACAAGAGTGACCAATAATGGTCCTATTGGAAAGATCGTTTATTGCAAACACATCCTGTTGACATTCTAGCATATCTTTAAAGTCTGTCTTCAGAACCTGGTCTTTGTGCACATCTTTTTCCCCCTCCCTCACCTCCACTCCCTCTTTTAAAATTTCTGGACGAACCTTTAGAGCAGGTGAGTGAGGGGTTTTCTGGGTGGTTTTCTTCTGCTTGAGTAAACATGCCTGGGGTCTTAAAGGAAAATTCAGATGGGCAACTGTAAAAACCGCTTTCTCCTGTAATGTGCCTGTAATGGGATGTTATGTCTGTCCTTTGTCCTACAGTTAAACAGTTTATACTTTAATCACACACCCTCTGCAAGAGCATATGGCTTGGTAGACAGCAGAGTTAGCACAGTAGTGTGAAATATGTGTGTTTATTACAAAAAGCGCTCCTGTTTTTACATAGACAATGACATTGCCAAGTCCCATCATTACAGACACTTGATGTACTCGAGGAAAAGAGGAGCAGTATCAATTGTGTGGCCTTCACAGACTTTCCATGGTCACTGCTTGAGCCTCTCCAATACCCAGCTCTGAGACCTCTTGCTCCCCACGTTCTCCTTTTGCATTTTTTTTACCTTTAGACCAGAGTTTTAGATTACAGTTTTCTTTATTGATTGATGTAATTTATTGATGTTATCCAGCAGCTTGGACGTGTTTTGTTGGGGTAATTAAACTGCTTTCTCAGATGGCATAAGTCGTGTCTGCAAAAGGACTCTTCTGCTTGCTAAACTGTATCTGCTTGAAGTCAGGGTATTTTTGCTTAGGGGTTCCAGCACTCCAGTTTTCCCTTTCCCATTCCCTCACATCAGTAAAGCTTTTACCACAAAGTGGAAGCATTAACATGCTCTGAGTTAACTGTTAATCATTTGGCTTCCACTGAACAAAGAACTATTAGAAAAATCAGGATCAATAAGCGCACTTTACACTTGCACACTCAACTCTCCATATGTAGGGTCCCAACAGGTCCCAATAGGTATGATGCATCAGCTCTTAGACCCTGGGTACATGACCCCTTTTGGCAATCATGTTGTTTTTCCACTTAGCTTGTAGCCGATGCCAAGCCTCTTGAACAGGGCAAATCATTATATAGCATTTTCCCCTGGGGGAATGTCACTTCAAAAACCTGTTATCACTTTTAATGATCTGTACTAGTTATCCCCCTTTGACTCTCTTTCACACACACAGCTTGCACATTGTACTTAGAACAGAAAGATGCATGTATCACTTTTAGTCCCAATAAGATAGTCCTTGTGTAATCCATATATCCACAACATCTGTTTAGGCTCACTACAATACTCTGAGATATTCTGGGCCTCCAAGGCACCTGTCACAAATGTCACAGTAGCATCTGAGAACTCTAAAATACCCCTGTGAGACAGATTAACAACTAAGTGCAATTTGTATCAGAGGCACTGGGGCAAAAGGAGATTGTATGACCTTTTTCAGGACTCTGAAATCTCAATTCAAACCACAGCAGGGACAGACACTCAATTGTCTCAAAGCAATGTAATATTCCAGAACTGGTCTCAGGCTTCTTCCAACCCCAAATTTTCCCCACACCCCACCCCTCTTAATTATTCACTCAAACTCCATTTCAAATTGTTTTACTTGAGTAGGTGTATGTTTTCTTTTTTTTGGAATGCATCTGATTCTCTTGTAATATTAACTTCAAAGAATTTTTAGATGCTCTAAATAGACATTCATGTCTGATGGTGTAAATAATACCAATACTTGCCATCTGTTTTGTAGAACAATTTTCAGTCACTTTTCTGTAAGCTGAATAAAATCAACAAGCTGATATAAACCAATGTGAGTTTCAGAGAGAGGCTAACAACAACTGGTTCTGTCCCTGTGCACTACCTGTTCATTTCATTGAAATAAGTACCTTGACATGCTCTATTTTTAAGTCTCTTTTACTCTTACTTGTTTATTTTGTTTTACTATCTATTCCTAACCTTCACATTGTTTGTAGAAACTGACAGTTTGCGGTTTATTAGGAATAGCTTTAAAACAATTGTCCAGAAAAAGCATTTAGAGAAATAGATACTACCAAAAATAAGACCTAAACCCCATATGATATGAACATAAGAAATATATAAAAATAATTTCAAGAGCTTTTCAACTTCTGCATGCTCTCCACCTGGAACTGGCAGATGACACTGATTTCTGTCCCTTTCTTCTGCCTAGTTTCATATAATGACTGACGTAAAATTCTTTTGTGGTAGCATTTCAGCTTTTGTCCAGATAAAAGTTAGGAACAGAGCTATACAAAGGTACAAATCTGAATTACATGAGGAGCTGGAGAAGGGAAGTACAGCAACATTTATTGTGGTGGTTCTCAGGTTGCTCTAGGCTGCCTGCCTCAGCTAGACTGGAGCTCTGCTCTGCATGTTGAAGAAGATAAGGCTTTACATATTTCTTGCTTATGTATAGGAAAGTGCTTCCTTGTGTTTTGGGTCCCTATGAGGAGAATAGTCCTTTAACAGCAATTTATTCCATTTACGGAGTATCCAGAAGTGTTCCAGATTATGTACGTATTGTGAGGGATATTTGCACAAAAAAGTGACTTTGGTGAAAGAGCGTGTGAAAATAACTTGGAGTTCAATTTTAGGAAACAGCATTAAGTCAGATACTACAGAAGAGTAGTATCTGAGTTTAACACACAGCAGTAAAAAGCTTAACATGTAAAAAGTTAAACATGTCCTCATCATTCCAGCAGTGAGTTCTCTGAAACACATACAAATGCATGGGATATGACACGGCAAGGGCAAGCTACCAGCCTTGTCCTCTGTGCCAGGAGTATCTACAATCTGAAGTGAAGGAGAGAAAGCTTCTCATGTACTCCATGTATACTGTTCATATTTTTCATGTCATACCTTTATGGTGTCAGCAACCTAGTCTGTGACTGGTCTTCCTGTAAATCTGATTTTATTCTTTTTTTTTTTTTAACGTGAGTGTTTTATATTCCAAATCCTTTTAAAAATAACCTTTACATTCCTTTTCTACTTAACAGTAGTAATGCCTCTACTTTCTCCTAATTCAGAGCTGAAAGTTGTTTTGACTTAAATGTCATACATTTTTGTGAAGTTTTTTCATTATAGTTATTTCATTTGCTTGGCTAGTGATTACCATGTGTGAAGGGAAAGAGCAGAGTCCTCTGTCTGTAGCTGCTCCTTGAATCCCTTTCAAGTACTGTTTTCCAGGTGTCCTGAGCCTGAAGCAGAGTAGTGGACATGTGGCAGTAAGGGGAAAAAGTAAAGATATAGTGAGCCAACTTAGCACACTTTGACATGTGCTAGCTACAAATTCTACCCAAAGCTGACTGTATTTCCAGTATTTTGGTAGTTCTGGTATTCTGGTGAGAGCAGTCTTTACTGATCCAGTGCTTTGTACATGGTGGCATGCGCAACCTTCCAAACTCATTCAGTCCAGCTGACCAGGTTACAGGATTTGTTAGGAATCCCATCTAATCTTGAAGATGGTCCTGTAGCACATCTCTGCATATAAGATAAACAATCCTCAGTCAAAGGATTAGGGACTGATATTTTTGTGACAAGGGATCCTCAAGTTATACTAATTTTGAAACACCCAATGTCTATAGATCATTTCTGGTTGTTCAGGGTCACACAGTTGAAGGATAATGATTGCAAAGACAAAGCAGTATTCCTGAACCAAAAAAGGCACATTTCTCTCAGACAACATAAAGTCCTGCTTTATTGCTGAGCTAACAATATATCTTTCAGCCTGCATGACTGAGAAAATCCTGTGGATAGGAGTCATCTTCATTAGATTCAACTCTTCAAGACTAAGTAGAGAAGGAAATGCATCATTGACAATTTAGAGAGTAGGATGCAGTCTAAAACCCCTCTGCATCCATCCTGGAAGAAAATACTTACATTGGAAAGAGGGAAAGGTGTCTGTATGATAGCTCGGTCCCCAAGCCAGTAACATTAGCTCAGGAAAAAATTCTTCATCCTGCATATCTCTGCTGTGCATAAGCTATTCAGTCAGAAGAGTGCAGACCATCAGGGAACTGACTCAGTCTTGAGCCATGATTGCAAAACCAACATGAAAATAAATGTCTTGGAAAGCTTAGGTCTGATGACCTGACTACTGAAGGCAGGAGAGATGTGGGCAGACCCTCCGTGGTGCCTTGTGTTGCTTCATGCAGTAGGACTGCCACCACCCTGTTTAACAAGTGTAGGATTTTTACAGCTTGTTGAAAACCAGTGCTGCATTCTTCTTGAAATTATACTGATAATTAATGGAAATGTGCACTAGGGAGATTGCTGTGTATCAATTATTGAATTAACAACCACATTTAAATTGGAGCAGGAGGGAAAACAGGATGACAGCCCCCACCCATTCCAGTTTCTCTCTTCTGCTGTTTTGGGACTGCAGGACATGTTGTAATGCTTGGTCAGACTCTGCCTGCTGAGGGGGCAGAAGTGAATTTTGAAGGATATGTAGAACTATTTTAATACTCCCCAGGTATTACTCCATGCAAAAGGAGTCCCTTGAGAGCAGAGCAGGTGTCCAACTGAAGCATGCCTTTGGCTGGAAACAAAGCAGAAGAGCAGGTCTGAGTTCTGTGGCCATGTTGGTCTTATTAACCTCTTCTGCAGAGGCTAAGCACAGGAGTCTTTTCTGACACTGGTCTCTGCTGTTATCTTTTTACTGTATCAGTGATTCCAAATTGTTGTTTTTTCCTCTCAGTACCATAAAGCTAAGGTGAATTTTGGCACTGCAAATTCAGTCGTCCGAGGCTGGGGGGAGGCCAGTAAAAAAGGTGTGAGTGCAGAAGGGGGAGTTTTGCCCTTTGGAGGCCTTCAAGGACATTTTCATCCATGTAACCTCTTAATGTGGTGGAGATGGTAATTAAAATCCTTCTCTGAAGTATCCTGCAAGCAGAGCAAACAGACACACAAACAAGATAATACCTTAATGATCTATTAAGGGACTGAACAATGAATCACTCACAAGTCCTGGCAGTAACAGTAGTAGGCACTGTGGTCCATGTGAAGGCTGTGGAAAGACAGGAGGAAAATGCATGCTCCAGGTTTGTCCACAGTAGCAACACCCACCTGCCCTGACACCTACACCTCTGGAATGAAATGCACAGTGATTTGCCTTGCTCTGCCAACAGAGACAAAACTTTCTTCCTACTCTTTCAAAGGCAGCCATAGAGCCAAGGAGTCTTAGTTCCAATCTGTGGATGATCCTTTGTCTGGCCACAAACCAACCACATCCAACATCAGGGATGGCTGTCATGCTAGTGTAGACAAGGGCTTATTAAGTGCTGCAGCCTTAGTACCTACCTGTAGCAGCAACTGCAGATAGTAGAGGTGGCTAAAGGATAATATAGTTATTCAGAGGCTTGCAAATCATTATTCAAAACATGGTTGGAAGGCTGACAACCCATAGCCTTACCAACCCGTTCTCCCTCTTGCTCAGGTAAGTAACACATTTCAGTTTGAATATGCATATTGTGCATTTACTGGTGTTGTCAAAACAGCTTCAAGCACAGTACTCTCTATTTTTTTGAGAATGGTTTCTAAAGTAAATATGAAATAGTGTTTTTGTATGTGTTCTGTAGAAACATCTTTTTTTGTAATACTGGACATGCAAAAAAATCGCCTCTGTCCTCATGATTTCTGAGTGTGATTTTCCATTCAAATTTCATGTCCAGGCCACTGAAGCCCAGGTGTAAATAGTGCCCAAGTAAGACATTTCAAGTATGTGTGTTTTATTGACTCATAGGAGGAGTAATTTTGAGGGAAAAAGAAGCTTATTATCCTGATGTTTGTTTTTTAAATAAGTAAGTAGGTCAAGTTTAGGGTTTGCCAAACTGACAGCTTTCATCATTCACATAGGCCAGGCTTCATGTTTTAAATAACTAAACCTTCTTCCATTGTGTAATGTAAATGCTTTCCCCTTAAGTTTCCCAACTAGTGTTTTTCTCCCTTTGTCTACTGCTACGTTAACTGTTGCATCTGCAATGGTTGTGTCCGCACCATTCCCAAAACCTGAAGATGCCAGAGGTTTAAAAGCATTTTTGTTTGCTCTGGTGGATGGTGAAAATTATATTTACTACCCCTTTTCCAGTGGAAACACACTGTAAGGGGAGGGTAGGGGGTGCTGACAGTCATAACCACTTCCCCATCTCTTTTTCATCCTAACTCCCACAAAAGCTGCCTGCTGTGTGCCTCCCTTAAAGTGCTGACTTTCCCACACTGCAACTACAGTGATGGTGTTCTCCTCAGGAACAGCCACACACCTGGCTGACATGGATAGACTGTGCAGAGCTGCCTCTGAGAAACTTCCATGAACAAATACAAGGCATCGTGTATTTGAGGTCTACCACAGATCGCTGCTCACAGGGCGCCTGTGATGAGGCCTTTTTGCTTCAGTTACAGGAGACATTGTGGTCACGGGCCATCATCCTGATGGGAGGTTTTAACCACCTGGATGTCTTCTGCGAAAGCAATACAGCTGGCTGTAAGCAATAGAGGATACTCATGGAGTTCACAGAAGACAACTTCCTGGTGAAAGTAGAAGCCAGAGGAGAAGAGTTACTGCATCTGGTGTTCACTACTGAGCTGAGCTCATTAAAAAGGTTAAGATATGAGGCAGTCTGTGCTGTAGACACCATGGCCTGGTTAAGTTCCTGATCTAAAGGAACATGGGCCTGGAAAAGAGCAAAAGAGCACTCTTAATTTTAGAAGAATGTCCAGCTGCTTAAAGAGTAAGTGGATGATATCCCCTGGAAATTGTCCTTAGGGATAGAGAGGCTGACCAGACCTGGCAACTCTTTAAGGCCACTTTTTTTAGAGCACAAGAGCTTTCTACCCCAGTGTGTAGGAAATCCAGCAAGGCAGGCCAGAAACTAGCATGGCTGAGCAAGGATCTGTTCCTCAAAATGGTAAGTGAGAAGGAAACACACAGCCAGTGGAAGAAAGGACAGGTGACCTGTGAAAAGTACAGGGATATGGTTCAAACGGGATGGGGTCAGAAAAACTGAGGCACAGGTTGAACATTGCTTGCAAGGGATGTGAAGAATAACAAGAAAGGATTCTGTAAGTACATAGGTCAGAAATGGAAGGCCAAGGAGAGAGTACTCCCTTTGAAAAAATGAGAAGGGAGAACTGGTGGCAACTCATACGGAGAAGGCTGAGTTACTCAATGAGTTCTTTGCCTCAGTTTTCACTGGCTTCAGTCTCAGTCTTCACTTCTCCCATGTCCCTGATCCTCTGGATGAGGAAGCAAAGTCTCTCCCGTTATAAGCAAAGATCAGGTTTGAGACCGCTTGATGAAACTGGATAGCTGTAAGTCTATGGGACCTGATGAACTGCATCTTGGGGTCTTGAGGGAACTGACTGATGTTGTTTCCAAGCTACTCTCCAATATATTCAAAAGGTTATTGCTTCCAGGCGAAGTCCCTGGTGACTGGAAAAGGGAAAATGTAATGCCTATTATAATAAAGGCACAAGGGAGGACTGATGAAACTACAGACTGGTGAGCCTCACCTCTGTGCCTGGGAAGATCATGGATCAGATCCTCATAGAAGCAATGTTAAGACACATGGAAGACAATGAGGTGACCTGAGACAGCCAGCAGAGCTTCACTAGGGGCAAATCATGCCTGATCTGCCTGGTTGCCTTCTATGATGGAGTGATTGCAATGGTCACCCATGGAAGACCAGTAGACTTATCTATCTAGACTTCTATAAAGCTTTTAACATGGTTTCTCATGATGTCCTTATCTCCAAATTGGAAAGACATGGTTATGATGGATGGACTATTTGGTGGATAAAGATTTGGCTGGATGGACACAGCCAGAGAGTTGTGGTCAGTGGTTCTATGTCCAGGTGAAGGCCAGAGATAAGTGGTGTTCCTCAGGGCTCTGTCTTGGGACTGGTGGTCTCCAATTTATCAGTGACACAGACAGTGAGATCGAGTCCAGCCTCAGTAAATTTGCAGATGACACAAACCAGAGAGGTGCAATTGACAGAAAAGGAGGAAGGTATGCTATCTGGGAGGACCTGGACAAACTGGATAAGTGTGCCCACGAAAATCTCGTGAAGTTCAACAAGACCAAGTGCAAGGTGCTGTGCCTGAGCTGAGGCAATCACAGACATGAGTATAGACTGGAAGAAGTCATTGAGTCATTGTGGAAAAGAACTTGGAGGTTCTTGTGGATGAAAAGCTGGACATGAGCCAATAGTGTGTGCTGACAGCCCAGAAAGCCAATTGTATCCTGGGCTGCATTAAAAGCCGCAGGACAAGGGAAGTGATTATTCCCCTCTGCTCTGCTTTAGTGACACACCATATAGGGTACTGTGCCCAGCTCTGGGGTCCCCAGCAGAAGAAGGACATGGATCTGTTGGAACCAGACCAAAGGAGGGCCACGAAAATGATCAGAAGGCTTGAGCACTTCTTTTGTGAAGACAGGCTGAGAGAGCTGGGACTGTTCAGCATGGAGAAGAGAAGGGTCCATAGAGACCTGATTGTGGCCTTTCAGTACTCAAGGGTGCCTATGAAAAAGAGGGTGGGTTTTTATACAGGCAGATAGCATAAAAAGAGAGAATGACTTAAAGATGATAGGTTTAGATTTGGTATTAGGAAGAAATGCTTCACTGTGAAGGTGGTGAGACCCTGGCACAGGTTGCCAAAGAAGCTGTGGATGTCCCCTCCTTGGGAGTGTTCCAGACCAGGTTGGATGGGGGCCTCAGCAACCTGGTCTAGTGGAAATTGTCCCTGTCCATAGTGGAGAGATTGGAGCTAGGTGACCAGGATGAGAGGACACAGTCTTAAGCTGCACCAGGGAAGGTTAGGTTGTACATTAGGAAGAATTTCTTCGCAGAAAGGGTGATTAGACATTGAAATGGACTGTTCAGGGAGGTGGTGGAGTCACCGCCCCTGGAGGTGATGAAGAAAAGACTGGATGTGGCACTTATTGCCATGGTCTTGTTCATATGGTGGTGTTCAGTCATGGGTTGGACTTGATCTCTGAGGTCTTTTCCAAGCTAATTGATTCTGTGATCTTTAAGGTCCCTTGCAATCCAAACCGTTCAATGATTCAACCGATTCAATGATTCTTTGACGTGGGTACTACGGGAGGTTGTCAGTGGCAAGGGCTGAGCGGGAAAGCATTCAATACTCCCGGCAGTTGGGACGGGCGGCATTTCCGGTGCCGCTTGGCGAAAGAAAGGAGCCAAAACAATGGCAATGAANCAAGGGTGCCTATGAAAAAGAGGGTGGGTTTTTATACAGGCAGATAGCATAAAAAGAGAGAATGACTTAAAGATGATAGGTTTAGATTTGGTATTAGGAAGAAATGCTTCACTGTGAAGGTGGTGAGACCCTGGCACAGGTTGCCAAAGAAGCTGTGGATGTCCCCTCCTTGGGAGTGTTCCAGACCAGGTTGGATGGGGGCCTCAGCAACCTGGTCTAGTGGAAATTGTCCCTGTCCATAGTGGAGAGATTGGAGCTAGGTGACCAGGATGAGAGGACACAGTCTTAAGCTGCACCAGGGAAGGTTAGGTTGTACATTAGGAAGAATTTCTTCGCAGAAAGGGTGATTAGACATTGAAATGGACTGTTCAGGGAGGTGGTGGAGTCACCGCCCCTGGA
>WEIV01001936.1:3005-50700 GCA_013390005.1 Calyptomena viridis
TTAGCTTTAGCAACTGGTTTTTACAAACATTCCTACAGTGCCATTTTACAAACTTCTTCAGTTACACATACCAAGGTGTGCTGGCAAGCTGGTGGGAGACTGAGTGCCAGTTTTGTCTGCCAAACTGGTATAATCTTGCTCTCTTTTTCCAGGAGCAACGCTTTCTGTTCTGAGGCTTCATATGTTTCAGGTGGTACTAGCAGGATAAATCATTTTAAATTCCACTAATTTCTGCCTTTAGTACTTCCTGTTGGCTACTGCAGAGCCATGAAACAACCAACAGTAGCAAAAAGTAAAGTTCAATTTTGACTTTGACAGAATTGAAGCAATCTGAAACTGAGCCTGTGTATGAAAAAATGCTTTTATAGTTTTTTTTAATGAGGCGAGAAGGTGATAACTTGTGTTGAGAAGTAGAATTTGCATTATTCCTCTTGCCAAAAATTATTGGACAAATCTTTTAAGAAAAAAGTAGTGTTGTAAACCCTCCTACCCCCCATACACAAAATATTGCTGTGTAAGGTTATTCTCTTTATAGTGTAGAATTGTCTGAAAGTCCTGCAGCAATAAATTTATGAAGTAGCTTGCATTTTAGATAGTTAAAAGAATGTATTAGTGTTCACTGAATGTATTATCTGCCATTTAGAAGAAAAATATTCAGTATTTTAAGATGGGAGATAGCTCTGCTAAGGGTGCCCCATCATTTTCCCCATTTACCACTTCATTTTCTATTCCCTTTCTCTTTCTCCCCTTGATTAAATACTGTGCTATGGTGCTCATGAGAATAATTGGGATGAGCAGAAGCATTACTAACAGGAAAAAATTGCAGCCTCCAGCAAGTACTTTTTCTTATTAGTCAGTGTGCCACCTTGTAAGGATGTGATTAATTTCAGATCAGAACATCACTTTAATGATGTGCTGATGTAATACTGTATGTGGATCGTTTGTTGCCCCAACCCCCAAAAATCTGCTGAGCATTGAGGTAGTCCTTGTCTTAATTTTATCTGTGGTGACCACTGATTAACATATAGCTTTTTATACTAATGCTGTATCTTTACTAAGGAATTTATCTTGGTCTGAAGCCTAACACTACAGAATTAGTAGTAATGCACTACTTGGAGGTTTTACTTTATTTAACTGCAAATTTGGTGGTGTGCTCATTTTGATAGAACTGTACTCATGTGGAGAATTGGCTGTAGCACAGGAATGGAGACCTTGGATTTCTTTTTTTACTGTGTGATGTCAGTAAAAGCCCCTGGGCACCTGAGAAAAAAAATATTTCTGCCTACTTGTTATTGTGGTCTATATCCTGAATTATCTGGATCCCGAGATGAAAAACGCAAGAAGTGCAAAACATTGATGCTTGCTGAGCTTGGCTTTGGTTGAGAGTGTTGATGTTGGTACTTGGATTGGATGATAATCAAACCAGCTGAATCAAAACTGGAACTTTTTCAGATTGTTCCATATGGTCGAATTATACTTGTAGTGGAAATTGTAGGGCAGCCATGTTGTCATTGCAACAACCTTGCACATTGCTAAAAAAAGGCAAAAGATCTGATTGCTAATGATACAGAATTGAATTGTGTTCATGTAAGGTTTGACTGGTATGTCTGCGATTTCACTTAGAGAAATCAGGAACTTGTGTTTGTGCTGTTAATGAAGAACATATTAAAAAAAACACAACAACACCAAAACTCCCAAACAAAACTAAAAAACCTGGCATGGAAAATGGCACAGTGATAGTAAGGAAAGAAAAGCATATGCTTATGGTTGTATCATACTGTCAGGAATTTGGGGAAACAAGGGCTGTATATCCAACTAAAGTGACGGATGTAGGAAGATTCTAAATTTTGTTGGTTTTGAAAGCAAGTATATTTCACCGAATTTACATAATAGTTTTAATTACTGGGAGTTTAATTCAGTAAGTATACTTCAGAAAGTATTCATCAGTGCCTCTTTCACCAGAAATTGCTTTCACTAAGCTTTTTTTTGGTAATTTTAAGGAGTGAGAACTTCAGCTTGCACAGTAAAACTGTTACACAGTGCTCCCCTTTGATATGAGCCTGTCTGAAGTCAGGCAACAGACTTGCCTAAAACAGTAAGTAAAGGGCCCATCTAAAACATCTAAGAGGGGCAATGATGTTAAGGTACTCATTTACCAACCTACTTCAGAATAAGACTTTGAAATAATCACACTCGTGCTTGGCTGTTAGTCAGTCACACATTCCTGCTGCCCACTTGCTCCTTAAAGATGAAAATGTTTTTCACTGGAGACTGCACTGTTGTGGTAGTTGTTTCATTCATAAGTATAACGTCTGTGTTCTGAAAACCAGCTTCTGTTTAAAGGAATTTCGTGACTCTTACCCGTGGATAAGAAATAGTTGAAAATGTTCTTGTGGTGGTATTTGATTAAATTTACAAGTCTGTGGAATGGCAGGATAGTCCCATGGGCACTGCATGTGAACTCATGACTGCTTTGTCTTTGCCAAGCTGCTGATTCAGGGAGGTATTTTGTATGAAACGAGGAAGTCACCTAGTGCCACTGCATCACCTCTGGATAAATTTGCAGAGCACCTACTATGTTTGTGGCTTTTGTGTAATGAGAGCTCCAAATATACCTGCAAATGGACCACAAGTTACTTAGATTTCATGTAGAGAGTTTTGCTGCACATTAGAATGGTTCAGAGACTGAAATCAAGCTTCAAAATTAATTACAAAACCTATCATCTTTATTTTTTTGCTAGCTTTTATTCTTAAACTTTAGTAATAGTAGTAATGACTCCCTTATCTATCAGCATAAAACATAATCCTGTGATACTGTATCAGCAGAGACATAGGTTTGAATTTTTTTTTCAGCACTACTATAGTAAGAAACTGGTATCAAAGTAATTTCATAAATGATAAACTCTGAAGAGAGGACTGTTTTTTCACAATCATGGAGAAATATTCTGTGCATCAAACAGCCATGAATATACTATACTTTATTTGCTAATTTGAATGTTCTGTGAATTAACCTCTCCTTCTGTACCATGTCCTCAGGGAAATAGTTGCTTATCATTTGTATTTATAATTGCTGTTTATTGACCTCCAGCCATGTGCTGGGAACTAAGAAAGTTCAGGAGCTGCCTGACTAAAAGTCAAGTTTTCACATGCTTTGGACACAAGTATATAAGGAAGGACTTCTCTTAAATTAAACATGAAATTTAAGCAAAGATTTAAAAAAAAAAAGATATAAGATAAGGAGTCTGGTGGTAGTAAGTGAAAGAATAGGATGAAATGTGATATACAGAATATTGTAAGTTCTTGGAGAACAACTTTATTTGGTAAGAGATCCCATCTAACCTCCCTAATAAATTCCAGATATTCTCTGGACTTCTATAAATGGAAACCTCTGCTTGTACATGTATTTAAGAGAAATGTCTGGGAAAAAACCCCTCTAGTTTTATCAGCTTATCAGTATTGGAATATGATCACATGCCATAAACAGCACTATACTTATTTTGCTCATTTCTGTCAAGCACATTTTCCTAACACTGATTTTGGAAACAAACTCTTGTTTGTGATTTCTATTTCTGATGTTTTCCTGTTATTTTCTTTCTTAGAAGCTTAGTTTAAAATACCAAACAGGAAGGTAGGTCTCTTGTCTGTACATGCCTTGTGCGTATTGTTTCCTGTACAATTACAGGGTCATTCAGGTACAAAGGGACCTTCTGAGGTCTCTGGTCTGACCTCCTGCTCACTGCAGGGCCAGGTGTGAGATCAGACCAGGTTGTTCCGGGCTTGATCCAGCTGATCTTGAAAGTCTCCGAGGCTGGAGACTGCACAGCCTCAGGGAACTGTTTCAATATCTGTCTGTCTTCCCATGGAATGAGTTTCACCTTAAATCCAGTCTGAACATCTTGTTTCAGTGTACATCTCTGGTATTGCTTGTCCTTGTAGTGTGCACTGCTGTGAAAAGCCTGGTTCTGTCTTCTCTCTAACCTTCTCAGCACTAATGATGGGCTGCTTTTACTTCCATTTGTATCACATCGTGTTAAGGGCTGTATTATCAGATAAAGATTAATAGTTATACTGCGGAGATGAAATTAAGGGTTCTTTTTTGAGTGCACAGACCATCTATTCATGAATTATCTTAATATGGAATTTAACTACCACCCAGTATTCCAAAAGAAATGCCATCTTTAGAAGTTTTTCTTTTTGCCCATTACTGATTTAGAGTAGAGTAAGATTGCATGTGTTGGAGGCTGTTATTTTCCCTCATCTGAATGGAAGGAGTTTCAGATGTGCATAAATAAATCTGAAAACATAGTTTTTCTTTGCTTTGTGCTTGAGTTGAAATCATCAGCTGGTACTGTGTATCACATGAAATAGAAAACAGCGCTCACTATCCTGAGCAGTTGTTTTGATTGGAACAGAGAAATTTAGAATATCTATGTGATGTAATACATTACCATGCTATATAATCTGTATGGATACAACAGGTTGGTGTGATTCTTGTACTTGGGTTTTTTTATATCAGTAAGAGAAAATGACAAATCACACCATAAGAGCTTGTGTTTCATAGTATCTTCAAATCACCAGGAGTGGGCCAAAGTCTCATAATAAGATTATGCTCAGTTTAAGAGCTCCTGTGAAGAAATAAGCAGTGAGACAGGTGATTGTCATTCACAAGCTGAGTAGTTTTTTTTAAGTATAATTTTTATGAAATATAACTTTTCTTTAATTCACTTTTTGGAAATTTGGTGTTTTGAAGGGAAATTTGGAAATAAAAATTTCGTATATATCTAGGGCAAAATGCAGTACCATATCATCCTGGTTTTAGTGTGAAAAAGCGTGTGTGTGTTTGATTGAGATCCAAGTAGAGCAGAGAATGCGCTTGGAACTTCTGCACTGAATTGCTTTAAAAGATTCCAGCAAGCTATAAGCTCTGCCACTGATAACAGCAATTATGATAAACTTCTTACATTCTGGGTAGCATTAATATTTAAATGTATAAACCTTTCCATTATACTCTAAATTTGTGATACAGAACCCTGAGGCAGAAATTGAAGGCAATTATGCTGTAGTATCAGTGCACCATTTGAGATCCATGAAGATGTCTGTTGATAGTTGTGCCTAGAAATTAATGTTTGATTACCTGATTTTCTTAACACAAACAGACTGCCAACTGCAACTCAAAGTCATCCTTTTGGGAAACACGTCTGCTTTCTGCGTTCAGTGCATTTTACCAAGAAACTTATTTTTCCTCTTGCCCACATGATGGCACTAGGATTCTTTGTAACCGTAGATGCTGATGTAAAATGGGCTTGTACTTTGGAGTAGAAGACTGCTTGATTTCTTGTGTATTATGATA
Organism: Calyptomena viridis; assembly: GCA_013390005.1. Classification (NCBI taxonomy): domain Eukaryota; kingdom Metazoa; phylum Chordata; class Aves; order Passeriformes; family Eurylaimidae; genus Calyptomena; species Calyptomena viridis. Next base: position 8,356 of record WEIV01001936.1, read on the forward strand.
GCTAGGCCTTGATTAAAATAGAAATTCTGTTTTTCTTATTTTATACATATAGTGGTCTGAGAATCTTTTGGAAGCATTTAGGAGCATCATGCTGCTCTGCAGTGTGAAAAAACCATGTTGAGGTGTTGGGAAGAAAGCAAGCACGGTACTTTGATTTCTCAGCAGGTGAGGCCTGTGGCAAGGAAGCCTCTGAGATTTTTAGTTATGATGCCACTGTCGTAGCCAGGGAAGAGTAACCCTGTGATGCTATGAAATTGACAGTGCATTGTCCTTAGAATTAGGAAGGATCCGAGATCTCTCTGGAGTAAAGAAGCCTGACATAAAATACCATGGCAGGTTAAATCCTTATGTCGAAGCTTTGCAAGGTCATGGGCCAAACTTCAATTTCAGAGTTCTGTGGTGTGGCCTAAGGGGAAGAGATGCCTAAAGGGGTTGGGCAGCTGGTAGGCTAAGGAGTTCTCCTTGTGATGTGGAAAAAGGCTCTGAGTGATGTGATGTGATGGCTTATCACACTTTTACTCTGCCTCTGTAAGCATCAACAGGCTGCAAAAGAAATTCGCAGCTTTCTGAGTAGCAGAGTGAGAGAATCCAATTGTTCAAAGCTGTTGCTTGGTAGCAATGCAAGTACTATATGGAGGGGAAAATAAAATACTGCTGTATTGAGGCATAACAGAGCTTAGACTTGCTTTCCTTTTTACTGTACATTGTCTCAAGACATTTCAGAAAAGAATGATTTAATAGTACACAGATATTGTACACAAATGAAAGAGCTGAATTTCATGTGATATGATGCCAAAAAAAAAATTATTTAATATTGCACTAAATTGTGCTTTTTTTTTTTCCACTACATAAACACTGCATCAAGACGTTGATTGAAAGACACACTTGGCATTTTGCATAGGCACAGAATGCTGCAAATCAAAGAAGCTGTTGTGGCCAGAGCAGTGTGCTCACAGCAAGTGCAATGCTTGAATCTCACTCTTCCATCCAAATATCCGCTGTAGCTCAGCTTTTGCCTTTTACCTTTAAGACTGTAACTTTGCTGTCCAATTTAGTTAATGTCGGTAAAGAGGTTCAAAATTTCCCAGGGAAAGGACAAAAAAAAGTTTGTGCTGAGACAGTGGGATGACATCAACCTTGTTCTTTAGGAAAGTAGGCTAATAAGTTGTCATTTGTAAAAGTACGTGCACTCTTCCACTGCAGAGCTGGGAATAATAATACTGCATAGTACTGAACTCCAGAACAGTGTTTATATGTGCTGGCTTTTCCACAATGATTGTTTGCTATATGACTTCAGTATGTGGAAAGAAAACAAAAACTAATTTTTGGTTAATGTAGTCTATACATACAGAATTAAAGCTGCAGAAGGTATGGGCTTTGGTATTTGATCAGATTTTTTTGCTCAGCACATTCACTATTATCTAGTCTTTATGTAGGTTCTGCTGCGCTAGAACCTCTTTACCTCTGTACTTTCCTTTTATTTTACACTAGCAGCAGCTAGTGAAGGAGCTTATGTGCAGAAAGGCATCTTAAAAATAGGGATATTGACCAAGAGAAAACATGTCACTCTATTTTGGATGTGTGAAGATGTCTGCTAATCCTTGTAAGAGGTGTTATTGACTGAAGTGGGTTTAGAACCTGGCTGAAAATCAAAGCACTAGATAAAATTGGTATAGTGCAAATACTCCATAAGTAAGATACTCTATAGTATGAGTAGTTCCTCATTCTAGTAAACATTTGAAAATAATGTCAGTCTGCCATTCCTAAGACACCAAATATTTACTGTCTAATACGTCAGTTTATTCTCTGAAGTCCTGACTACATAGACATTGAGGAGTGCTCTCATTTAAGAGACTAAGTTCTTAGTATAAATTTGAACATTAAGTTTGTGTTGTTATATGCTGAATAACATTTTATGACAAGTATTCTCCATATGAGTTTATTGTGATGGCCCTTTTGAAGCTTAGTCCTTGAAGACTCAGTTTATTCATGTTACGGGATAAAAAAAGTTTATTCATGTTATGGGACATGAGCAAGTCTGGGTTTTTGTGGTGTTGCCTGTTTAGAGTGGAAACAAATCAGCAACAGTTTGTTATCTGAACCTATAAATGCCACTGTCCAAAACAGAAGACTGTGTTTACTTCATTCTGAAAGAAAATGATAACCTATCCTGTGATTATGTGTTGCTGGTTCTTTATAAATCTAGATCTTTGACCGAGAGACTATCTTTTTTAAAACGACTTAAAAATTTGCCCTGAGCCACCTAGCCCTTAACAAATAATGAGAGCATTGATTCGATAAAAGGCAAAAACCCAAACTGGAGCACATTAGACTATTAAATTAAAAATTTATTCCAATTAGTACTGGGGGGACTGCTTTCTACTGTACTAAATTAGGCAGCTGGGAATTAATGGCAAGTGAAAATCATTATAATGACAATCTTTTTTGGTAAGGATTTGAGACAGTTTCTGACAGTGTCACCATGACCTCAAAGAGTTTCGGTTGCTCTCTATACTGAAGATGCATAAATATTGTTTAGTGTAAAAGGTCTTTGGAGTACTTTTCTAGCAGAGCCAAGTCTTTCCTGACCTAAGGTGTAACTGGTCAATGTACCTATCCCTCTGTGTTCAAATAGCAGACTTGTCACATGCTCAGGATGAAGAATTCTGTGACTTGATATATGTTATTAATGGCAAACCAGAGAGCCTTTAACAAGTAAGTTGCTAATTCAATGAGTGCGTTTTTTTCATTCACTACCCTTCTAAACCAAAAATGTGCTATTTCTTTGCTGTTCTTCATTATATGCACATTATTTCTGTTAGATTTGTAGAAAAAAAGGGAATTGTCAAAGAAATACTGCAGATGCCATTTAAACTGCAAAACCACACAGTGAACAGAAATAAATGGAAACAGAACAGGGCATAAAAGACCTATAAGCAGTGTGAAAGCCAGGTTTTGTGCTTTGCTTTGTAGCAAAACTAGTACATAGTTTTTTAGAATATTGTTGTCTTTTGAACAACCAGACACTGATCCAGTCTCTGGATGTGTCTAACATTATTTGGGCCACGTATGCATGTATATATAACATATGTTTTATGTAACATTATTATTTGAGCTTTCACTGATTAGAATTCATCAGTTACTACATATTCTCGACCTGATAAACCTGACATTCTGATTTGTAAACATCTATATTGACTCGGATTACTGAAGGATTGGGTGTCCTGCCAGCAAGTAACAGTCTGTGATGCAATTAACATTACTAAGAGTTATGTTGTACTGAAAATGGACTGTGAGTTCAGTGCCCTATGAAGGGAACCATCTTTAGCTTCTTCTTTAGGGTCTGAAGCAGTGTTAAATCTCGTGCTGTTGTTGGGGTAGCTTGGACAGACAGGGGTGTCCAGAAGCTTCAAGACTTGCCTAATCATGTTCCCCGACCTTAGTTCAAGGAGTGTTATACCTTTCCAAGAGTGTTGCGTTCTCAGGTCTTTCCACTTGGCTCTGGCAAGGAGATCTCCTTAACAGCATACTGACTTTATCGACAGATGGATTTTTTTGGGAGGCAAATGGTGTGACACAACCAGGTTCTGTTGGATATCCCTGGTTGTGGTTGGAGAGGTGACTGGCAGCTAAATGTACAGGTTTGGTTGTCACTGAATGTGCAGGTTTAGTTGTCTGAATTTGGACATAAAAGGCAGGCAAGCTCTGATACCACTCTGCTGTTCTGTTCTTAAGCTGGGCATGCCTGGCGTACCAAATTTTTCTGTTCAGTTGAAGCACCTGTGTAAATGGTGGGGAAGAGTCGGACACGGTTTCATGCTGTTCTTCCATTCTGTTGTCTAGGGGGCAAAATGTTTCTTACAAGAACATTCACATGTAGGTACTGAAAGAGGTGATTATCTTAAGCATGAAATAGTTTTGAAAGTACAAGGGAGAAGTAGCAAAGCTTGTAAAATGTGTGCATTGTGGAATTTCCAGCAAGTGTTTGTGGTTTCTGTCTCCATGAGATTTAGATACCATTCCAGGACGGAGTGTTGTATTTTGTATTGCTGATATTAGTCAAGGCTGGTAACAAGTTGTCTTGCTTCAAATTCCAGATTCACTGCCCATTCAACTATGATAACTACAAAAAAAAAAAATCTTTCTTCTGGACCAGTAATCCAGTAATTGCCATTACAGTTCTTCTTCAAAAAAAGACCAAAACAAAGAAAGTGGAGAAGAGTGGAAAACGACATTTGAGCAGAAGCATTTATCAAAGAATGATATGAAACCGTGTTTACTAGAGCAGCCGTAGGCCAAAGTTGCCATGGAAACAGAAGGAATTCAGATAATATTAGCAATAGCATATCTATTATATATTACATTAATGACACTATAGTAAAGGGTCACTTGTGGTTTCATTTACAGGGCTCATGTTTTAGTGATTTATCACCAATATTGCAGGCTAGAAATTAGAATTATAAGTGGAAGATTCAACCTTGAATTGGCTTATAATAATATTGGGAAGGAAAAAGTATTAAATTTTCCTGTTATTAGAAAAAATATTTATTTAATCATATGTCTGTAAGAGTTTTTTGAGTTTTTCATATGTAGCAAGTTCTTAGTCTTTTCTCAGAAACAAAATTGTGCTCAAGCCATAAAATAGATTATCCTCATTTGGCATCCCAAAGTGCTGACTCCAACAGTGTAAATGATACAGCTAGAACTGGGACCTTGTTTTATATGCAAGAAAAATCAATCAATTTTTGAGCTTGGTACCTACTTCTTTGGGGAAATGGGATTTGAATTCAGCTGTGTCTGCCAGATGAATGTGCATGGTGCTGGATTGTGGCAAAAGGTGAATTATTCTGATATGGTTTGTCAGAACAATAATATTCTTTAAAGAAGAGCTTGACATAGGAGTGGTATTGGTCTATCGTGATTATAAATGCTGAGTATCTCCGTCTTGTATCCCCTGAATTTCAATGTTGTTCCTTTTGGCACCCAGGTCCTCACTAGTTGTGTGGTTATATCCTCTCTTTTTTTTTCCCTTCAGTGTATCACTGGCTGAAAAAAGGCAAAAATAAAATTGAAGTTTGTTTATGTGTTATAAAGCAATTTTTGACCCTTTAAACATTGCCTGAAATATTGACTTGGGTGCTCTCAGTACACAGACAAAGTTTCAATTGACAGAAGTTAGGTGTTTAATTTGAGTGGTTTTGGAAAAATTTACCTCACCCATCCATGTGTTGAATAACCTTTTGTACTCACATCTCTAAGGTGTATACAAATAATCTTCACAGAATGGTCTGAATTATATCGTGTATAAATGCAGGATAGATGTGCTCAAGGAGCTTTTTCTGTGTTTGGCAGAAAAATCTGGAACGAGTTTAGAAAACTTTCCCAAAGCTATGTGGTGATAATGACTGCACTAGAACGCTTGCATAACACTTTGCCTATTACAAAAGCTGTAAAAACATTAACTAATCCACAAAGAAAATCGCATGTTGCAGATATATCCCTCTGCTGAGAGGAAAGCATATGTGTGTATGAGTGAAGGAGAAAAAATCAATTAAAGGAGGCTTTATTTGGTCCTTTATAGGCTTTATTCTATTTCTCTGACTGAGTTTTCATGTTTTCTTAAGAGTGTGGGTTTTTTTCTCTAGAATTCTGTTAATGAAATTGTAGATGGATGTGTGAAAGAATGCATGCACCTTTTTGAACAAAGCAAATCCAATTGTCTTGATTCTGTTTACAACCAAAGGGAATCTGAGTGCTCTGGAATTATTTGAAAGAATGGCAAACAATCAGTGAAGTGCCTTTGTCTGAAATGATACTGTTTTTTCTTTTTTTTCCACAGACTCAAATCTCAAGCTTTCTGGTGCACATGAGCTTGTGCACATTTTAAATGTGGCTTTTACTTTGATATTCTTGCCAGATAGTGAACTCAGGGTTAGGATATTGCTGTCTTTATCTGGTTTGTCAAGAGCTGATCTTTATCTGGGGTTGCCCTGAACGTTGCTTTAGAATATTTAATAGATGCATAAAGTGTGCTAAAATGGAGATGCTGAGGGCACCTGTTTGCTCCCAGCTTTCTTAAGAGCTGTTTATTTGTGCCTGTGTGTTGCAAGTGGGTGTGTGCACATACACATGTGTAAGTGTATGAATTATGGATGTCTGCAATGGAGTTGTTTAGGAGACTGAGAAACATAGGCGAGTGGGTACTGGTGATGGCAGTGGTCCTTGTCATTTCCCTCACTAGGGCTGTGGAGGCCAGGCTCCTGTACTCTCGGGTATTGGAAACTGGAGCCAAAGTGTGCTGCTTCTTCCTTCTCATCCTTTGCTCACTCATCCTTGGTGGTTTTCTTCTTATTAGCCTCCTCCCTAAAAGGAAGGAGAGGGGACCTTATCTGCCTCTCATATAGGTCACCTTATTTTTGGGACCAGGACTAGTTCTGACTCCATCACACACCTTTCCTCCCTTTTATACCACCTTTGCTATCATCTTTCCGAGTTTTTTGGTTTGCATGTTTTCCTGTACGTGGTTTGTGCAAATATGTCACTATTCTCTGTTTGAGTCTTTGGAACTGCGTGTTATTTGTGCTCCTGTGCTTTGCAGTGTTATAAAATACTTGTGTATTGTTACCAGTTACACTGTTAGTGGCATTACTGTGCTACAAAAACATTGGCTTTGGCCCCTCCGTTTTTGTGCGCATATGTCTGATTTAAAGGCAAGCAAATACTGAGTGTGGCTTTGGTTACTCCTGCAAATATGAATCCACTGGCATTCACAGATACTCACAGAGACAGGTCACCCTATTGCACGATGATCAATGCTGCCAACCTGGCAACTGCCTGTTTTCCTTTGTAGTGTTCTAATCACTCCACAGCAGCAAATGTATCCAAGACCTTCTGGCAGCATTTGCAATTGCTATATAGGAAGAGAATCCCTTGTAGATTTGCAGTGGGAGGTGGGCTAGTGACCCCTGGCTGTTAAGGTTCCCTACCATATGATGCCTATGCTTGCTGTCCTAGTGACAAGGAAGGAAGTGGATTAACATGGGGAGAAGGTACATTGGTGCCCTACATCAGCACGATATTTGTTTGAATGCTTTTCCCTGTGCACTTCTGAAGGCAGGTGCTGCTTTCCCATCATCTGATCTTAACTGACACTGTGGCAGGACGGGAGCATGGTCAGGTCCTGTTCCTGTCAGCAGTGGTGCTTGGGCTGTGCTGTATTACACTTATGTGGCCGCAGAGAGCTGACCGTGCTGTGACAGAGGGAGCCCTGTGTGGGCAAATGTGAACTTGAGACCTGTTAGGAGAGTCCATTAGTTGTAATCACTGAGGCAAAAGGAACATCATTGCAGACATTGATTTAATGCACAGAGAGAATTGAAAGGGCAGTAACAATAGGATGGAAAATACTGCGCTTCCCTTACACGAGTGCACACAGAAAATATTTTGAAGAATACTATGATGAGTCTGAGCTTTATAGTTAGACAGGTCCCTCCACTGCTAATTTTCTGTCTTTGGTTTTTAAGGGCACATTAATCTATAATATAAATGGATTTTCACATGTAAGCTACAGGAAAGGTTCTTACTGAACATTACAACATTTATTTTTTTCCTTTCTAAAGTCTGATTTATTTGTGTAGGGAATGTTCTCTGGATGGTGCTATCGAGGAAAAAAGAATGATTTTTAAGCTGCTCTTGGTATGTCGAAGTAATCCATAAGCTTTATATTTGATACAAAGATTTTTGGGCTTTTGGCAGGGATTCCATGTTTTTAAAAGTTTTTCTGTTTGCTGGATTTCATGTACTTTCATTTTCCTTTTGAAGTGTGTGGAAGAGAGCAGGAGGGGAAATACTTCATTATGTCCATGAATTATTCAGGTACAGTTCTAGCAGCTAACATTACTTTAAATAGCTCAAGGTCTTTCTTTTTCCTTGAGTATGTCTCGGTTTTCATTCTTATGCTGATTGTATGCCATGTTCCTTTGCTGAATACAATTTTGATGAAGTACTATCCTTCAGCGATCTTTAGAAAGCATCTCAGTCTTGAAATAAGTATTTAATTCTGATCTTTTCTAGTATCAGATATGCAGTGACCCTGAGGAGATACAGGTGAATTGTCATACATGTGAGTTTACAAAAAATCAAATTATTCTCCCTGAAATGTATTTTCTATGTACTCTTGCAAAGGCATTGATCTCAAATAGCCTCCCACATGTACTTCTACAATGAAGGAAAAAGGAATCTATAATATTAAATATTAACATACTGTTATACTTGGAGAGAAGTTTTATAAACCACATTTTATACACCTCCCCCACTCCCTACTATATGAAAATCTGTGTTTAGAAAATAGTTAAGAACAATAGCACCCAGGAAGACAATCAAGAAGACATCTAGAGGCCAACATGGGGAGAGAGAAAACCAAAACAGAACCAAAAGCATTTTTTTTAAAAGTGAGTTTAAAATTTTGTTCTCGTAGTTCTAAAAATGTCTTTGAAAATGCAGTGATTGCTGCATAATCAGTGATGCAAGAGAGAAACATGTTGTTATTTCAGGAGGAAAGAAGCTTTAAAAAATTACTCCCTTGGTGTTTAGGACTTACCTGATATAGTCTAAAGAGGTAGCAAAGTAGGATTGCAGATAATTGAGGAGAAGAGCATCTGTATACTACGCAGTTTGAATTGTAGCAGCAGTGAGTATTTTGCAAGTTACACGTCAAAGGAAGCACAGTGACAATGACTTCCAGGAAAAAAGTGTTTGCTGAGCACAGGTGCAAAGCTTGACCAAAAGATACATTAATGTTTAAAAGAGTAAAAGAGTCATAAAAGAATCTAGTGCAACAAGCACCTGAAGAAAAATACTAAGATTAGTGTTTATAAAGCCATTGTACTGTCTGCTCTTTTATATGGGTCTGAATCATGGGTCATCTACTGCCATCACCTGCGACTTCTCGAACGCTTCCATCAGCGCTGCCCCTGTACAATCCTAAACATCCACTGGACTGACTGTATGACTCATTTTACCATCCTTGAACAGGCAGAGGTCACCAGTACTGAGGCCATGCTGTTGAGAACACAACTGCGCTGGGCAGGGCATGTTTCCAGGATGGAGGATCACCGCCTCCCTAAGATTGTGCTTTGTGGCTTCCGCAGTAAAGGAGCCCCAAAGAGGAGATACAAGGACTCCTTGAAACAGCACCTCAGTCTTGGCCATATTGATCACCATCAGTGGTCCACTTTAGCCTTAATTTGGGAATCATGGAGACATACTATCTATAATGCTGCTGCCTGCCTTGAAAACTCACTAAGAATTAGTCTCGAGGAGAAAAGACATCACAGAAAGAACCGCGCCTCGCCAATATCACCTAAGGAGACTTTTAGCTGTGCCTTTTGTACCTGGACTTGTCTATCCCATATCAGCCTTTTTAGCTGTCAACGCGTCTGTAGCAAGTGTGTGTAGAGCCCTTCCCATATCTTCGCTCACGAAGCTTAGCCATGATGATGATTAAAATGTAGTCAGTATGTTTGAGTTCATGATATTAAGGTTATATCAATGTATTTATAATCTGAGTTAACTTTCGGTGTGTGGCCATGGATGAAAGAAATGTTTGTGACCTGAATAATTGCAAACATGCCAGTGCTTCAGTCTTGTAGCTTCATTAAGTTGCATACTGGACCTCAGGTTCTCAAAGCCTTGAATAATCTCTAAGCTATAGTCAAAATTTTATTGCAAAATCACAATACAGTAATAAAATTAAACTCTCAATTTGTATAAAAGAACCCTGAAATACACTGGGCTTCTGTGGCAATTTGTGTGGGATAATCAAAAACAATGGTTAGGAAAAAGAAAAATTACATCCCCTTGCTTAGGAAAACAAGATTTTTCAGGGCTGAATCTCCCTCAAGGTACCAGAATAGAACATGAAAAATATACAGAAGCCGGTGAACATTGTATTGACTAGGGACTGCATGTTAATTAGAATAAAATTGAAAAATAACATGTAAACCCCCCCGAAGATGCTGGTAATGACAGAGAACCTGTGTCTTCAGCCTTTAGAACCTTGCTGTTACTTAATTATTTCAGTTGTATAGGAGCAAGAAGCCTAGAATAAAAATGTGTGAAAATGTGAAGAAATTAATCTTTTGATTGGTACCACTGATTACTGGCTGATTCGAATAAGCAGATTTGTTTCCTAAACCCAATTATTAATCTTGGTTTTGCCTATTAGTTGTAAATACTCAGTTCTATGTGGATTTACTCTGCTTGGTTTATATATATTTCACAATTGATACAGCTTTGCTAGGTCCATGTGGAATTGAATTACATTGCTTAACAAAACAATATGCTTTAGTGTATTTGTATATTACTATGTGTATTTTATTGCCATTTTTGAATATTGGAGTAGTCAATTTTTAGAGGAGTATACTGTAATTCCATAAGCAGTCATATCACTAGGTATTTATATGTGTAAGTTGCTTATTTAGAGTAGTAAGTTAAAAAAAACATAGTAAAGGAGCCTTCATAAAGTAATGTTATTTGCTTTCTGTTATTCGATTAACCCCAGCGGTAGATTTGAGATGTGTTATCTTGGGCATTTTATGTGTGTTTACTACTAAAGCCATTGTTATTTATTCCAGCATTCAGAATTGTCTAAGTGTTGTAGACTCTGAACTGAACAGATATAAGAATAATTAAATACTTGACTATTCTGGAAAGGGACTTAAATTTATGTATTGTGCATTAGATTTCCTTTGTGTGGTTATAGGAAGGGAAGCTGGGAAGAGAGAAAGGAGATGGTGGGGTGCTAATCTCAGAAGGAAATACCCTTCACCAACCCAGAGTCAACTTACTGTCCTGATACATGTCATGTGACTGAGAGGAACTGTGTGTCTAATACATCTCTATCACTAAAATATTTGAGCTGTTTCTGAACTGCACCCATGCAAATCACTGTATATCTTTCTAGACTAAAACTGTTCTTAGGTAAAGTCTGGGCCCAGTCACAACTAAATTGATTTCAATTGATGAGTTCAGTGAGCTCCAACTAAAATGCCTAGCTGTTGGTTGAAAATAGCAGTCTGTACTTCTTGTTGTTTCTGAAAGAATTTTAGATGTCACATTTGTTAATAAAAAGTTAGCGATGCCTTGAAATATTCTTGTATTAGCATCCTGTTCTGCAACAGCCATTATCAGTTATCAAAAGCATCCTAAACCATTGTACTAACTGATGCTTTTTATCCTGAATTAATAGCATTTAAATTATCACTGCTAAATTCTTGTTTAAATAGAAACTTGTTTAAATAATAGTGGTAGTTCATCAAGCCAAAGGTGGTTGGTCAAGTCAAAAGAAAGGGTGGTTGGTAAACTGGGTTTGCCAGTTTTTAGACTGGTTGCAGCCTGTGTTGACCAGAAAAAAAAGAGAGAGATGGGCACATAATTGACTAAGTGTGTACACATGCTCTTCGCACAGGTTATGATCAACTTCAAGATTAACTAGAAGAAAAAACCATCATCATGTTAATTTTGAGTCTAGTATAAAGGCAAAATGATGGTATAAGTCAAGCAGACATCAGAAGTAGGAAATATGTCTTAAAGCTTCTAAGGGGCTATTACAGAGTCAATAAAGAGGTTTTTGCTGCAAGGTTCTGCCTTAACTAAATGATTTGCCTCCTAAAACAAACAAAAGGTATGCTACCATAAATAGACAACAAATGGTTTCTTGAGACCTTAATGGAAGCATTCATTTCTTTTTTGTTTATGTAACAAGTCCTTGAAACTATTTACCTGGAATGCTCCTCAGGGCTTGATGTCTCTCTTATTTTTTAAATATTTAATTAAATTATTCTGCAAAGAATGTAGTGTTAGTGATGGGGGGGAACAGGAGAAAGGTCAAGAGATAGGAAACTTTAAAATAAGTAACAATTTTTGCCAACTGTCATAGCAACAAAGGAGTAATGGGTCCCGTTGGGGAAGCAGAGGGGTAGAGGATGTTGGTGTGCACTCGTGGCAGTACTGCTGAGTTGTTCTGTGACTTTAGGCAGGTTATTTTAGGAGGATGACTCTTATTTTCTAATTATGTTTTCAGAAAATATCACTCAGAACAGCCCTGCGAACTTAACTAATGCTCTCTGTTTAGGTGGGCTTTTACGCATTTGTGAGTTCATTTTTGGTTTGTGTCTAGGGAATAATTCTGCTCTCAGGTGTGTGACTGGAGCAGAGAAGCAGCTGGGCTGCCATCATTGACATCCTTGGCAGGTGGAGCTGCTCTGTCAAGCCTTCCTTGCCAGGATGGAGAGTAGCTGGTCTAAGTTGTTTGGTCCTGGTTCTGTCATTTCCCCTTTATAAACAACAAGTGAACTCCTGGGAATAGAGGGGGATTATTTCCCTGAAGAAGGTACTTAAGAGAAGAACAAACCTAAGGGAGCTGCCTGCTGTAGTTGGTGCGGTTGAATGGATTGTGTAGGCAAGGCAAAGGGTCACAGGTGCACTGGGAGGGCAGCTGGGACTCCTTGGCTCAGGTGAACAAGAAGAGGAATTGCTGTGAGGAGCAGGGTGTACATAGCCTTGTGACAGAGGGAATAGGTGGACCACAGTTGGCCTCCACTGTGAATGTTATTGGAAGTGAAGACCTTCTGAAAGGCAGCAGTAAGAAGGAGAAGAGTAGTATACAAACTTCTTCCTTTTGGTCCATTTAGATGGTGGAGTTTTTTCAATTTAGAAGACTGGTTTTGTTTGTTTGCTTATTCTGTATCAAATGGAATTTGTTTCTTGATGAAGGCTGTGAATCGCTATGTTTTTGCAAGCAATCTCCTAAGATTTCACACCATGCATAAGTTACTGCACAAGATGCAGGAGATGTTCAATTAGCTCCTTATTACTGATATAGCTTATCAAATGATGCTCAGCTTTAATGTCAGTGTGGATTCAGTTCGTCAACTGTGATACAGACAATAATTTTAAGACAAAGAACAAGCCTGTGTACTTCAACCTTTTTACCTTTTGCCTCTATTGGTATGAAAAACATTTAGCTGTTCCTTAAAAATTGCAGGGATATTTCTCCTGGACTTTTTCACCAAGATTTTTTCTTACATTAATAAAACAATATATAAGCAAGGTATGTGGTGCATTCTCTGAGTTGTTTAATATACCATTTGATTAAGTTTGAGTACATAATAGCATCTAAATTTAAAAAGGGAGCAAAAAATGTACCAATAGTGTTAACAGTATTAGTTCTGTATTTCAGAAGAGGATTTCTTGTGCTGATAGTAAGTCAGGGAAAGAATGGAAGAAAAAGTCCTTGTGTTGCCTTTGTGTTGTTTTTGAAAGAGTAATTCTGGAGAAATAATTACTCAAAAGAGTTGAATTAGGTGCAATTGGTGAGTGTGAATAAGAACTGACATCTATTATGGTGGGAAAACACTTCAAAGAATTAGAAGGAACATAAAAACATGCTTGGAACTGAAGTCAGGAAGGGCCTTTACTAGTTTAATGTATGCTACTGTTATATTTTGGTGCTTTCTGTATAGCAGATTGCTATGATACAAGATCTTGCAGACAACTTGATACTTGTTGATGATTGCTTGACCTCTTTCACATGGATTTGCCATGTTCTCTGTGTTACATTTGTGTTGGGAGCATGTGAAATGCCCGGGGTGCCAGCATCTCATGCAGGATCTGCTGACTTTTTTTGCTTGTGGGTGGATTGAAGAATTGAGTCCTGCAATATTACTTGTAGATTAGCAAACAAAATTCCAGCTTGAGAATGCATGAATTAGTTTTGATTAGATGTTGGTGACTGTGGAGAAAATCATGATTTCAGGTCAAAAGAAGTGACTGTGGAATAAAATATACATGGGAAGAAAATGGAGTATGACTATCACTTTTAATACATTGAATATAGCAACTTGAGGTTGGTGGGGGCTGGAGAAAAGTTGCCTCATTGCCTCATTTTCCAAAGTTGATTAAACTTGGAAAGACACAAACCCATCACTGAATGTTGAAAAAAAAAGTTATGTAGATTGTATTACTTGTACTTAAGGGTATTTTTGTTAAATATTTGAGATCCTCTAAAAAGAGAGAATGGTGACAAATAAATTTGAACAGTTGTTTTATACTGTTTCTCACTGGTCCAGTGTTAGCAGAAAATTTTTCTGTAGCTCCTGCTTAAACAAATTTTCCAGATCTGGTTGGTAATTGTTTTGTGCAGAGCAATTTGACTAACAAATCTGTCTAAATGCTTCTTTTTTGTTTTTTAAATATCTATTAGGATGTTTTGAATAACTTGGGTTCCTGTGAGTTGGATGAAGATGACCTAATGCTTGACTTGGAGTTCCTGGAGGAACAACATCACCATCGCTCTGGTAAGTCAGATAATACTACCATCTTCAGTGAGGTATTGTTATTCTGTTCCAATTACTTGGAAATAAAAAGAAGTAATTTTCTCGGAAGGGGAAGAGCAGTATGCATTTTGCAGTGTTATTTCTAATTGCTTTTGTAATTGATCAGAAAAATAGTCTTTACACACTGCATCTGGACTTCATGTGGTCAGTTATGAAATGGAATTGATTTTTACAGCTACAGAAGAATTTCAGCACCACAGGCAGACCCATCTGTTTTTCTAGATACTTAAATGGCTGCTGCTTACCCATGGCAGTTACCAAAATGAGCATTGCTGATACAATTGTGATCACATTTTGTGCGTGCCAGAATCATCTTCAAATAAAGAAGATTTGACTTGAGACATGAATGTAACCTTATTGTTTCTCTCATAGGTTGGTTAAAGCCCTGTTGCACTGCCTTGATTAGTAGCAATAAACAAGGTCGATTCATGGTGTGTTCTGTAGAATTTTACAATAGGATTATGCAAGGTCTTGCTAAGTTGTGGTACCTTCAGTGAGAAATGCTGTCTTTTCCTTGGCTGTGATGTGAGATAATTTAGGACCTAGTCCATGAAAACAAAAAGTCCTGACAACTCAACACGGTTTGGAGAGTTCTAAAACATAAGTGAGATTTGTACTCGATCTCAGATAGAGTTCTGAGTTTGTAGTCTCTTGTGTTACTCTGTTTTTTAAGCAGGAGTAATTCTCAACCTCTCTTTTACCTGCTGCGTTCTGACCCCCTGTTTCTCCATTCACCCATGTAGGTGCCTATAGTGCATATTCCTGCAGACTCTTGTGAAAGTGGGGTTTTTGAGACATCTTCAGTTCTGGTCCCTTCTTTGATGCAAATTTAGAAGTGGTTACAGATAAACTGCTTGAATTATGCTCTTAAGATTTTCTGTGTATGATTATTCTGTGAATGATAACTTTTTTTAACCATTGTATTGGGCTTTTTAAAGCTGTTGGCATATCTATTTAAAGGATAAAATATCTGTTCCATTTTATTTGATAGAGGGTGTGGAGGGTTGTAGCAGCAATAAGTGTATGTTCATAGTTTCCTAAATTACTAGGAGCTAGGATGTGACAAATGAACTGCACAAAAAAGGCCCTTTCGAACCTGAAGTGAATAATGCTGTTAACTGGTTACAGAAAGTCAACACATAGGAAACATGCTTCAAAAAGCTTAAAACAAACATTATATTTTATAAGACATCATAGAGTTTAGACTTGTTTGTTCCCAGGACCTTGGGAACAAATTAACTGGCAGAACCATTTTCCATAAATAAACTTCCATAACATGTTGCACTTGGCCTCACCTGAGTTTTCTTCCTTTTGTATATTTACAAAACACTGAATTAACAGTGAAGGAAAAATTATGTCCAGCATATGATTACAAAGATTTGTAGCAGCTTCTGGAATAACTAAGGTCATAATAACATTACTTGATAGAGAAGTAATTAAGATGGTGATCTCATATGACATGTAATCTTTCTATATGGATGNTTTCTACTCTTGATCTGCATTGCCCTTTGAAGAATAGTGACCATTTCTATTCTGAGCAGTAATGTAGAGACACATGTTGCATTATGTATGTACAGTATGCACATTGTCTTTAAACACAAATGTGTTCCAATTTGTTTATCACAAATGTGTTTATCGTAGTTATATTTGCTCTTTGATTTATTTGTTTGGTGGTGGGTCTAGCTGCAAAAAATTTAGGACTTGCCTAGCTGTCACTGTTGTTTTTGAGTCATTCAGTTGGAAGAAAGAGTTGGAAGGGTAGAGCAATGGTATAAGTTGACACAATCTCACCAAATAAAGCTGATGTCTTTATATTGTGTGAGGATGTAGCACAAAATGGTTAGTGTGGTTGTAAATTGTTCTCTCTATTTAAGATACTGAGGTAAGAGGCTTGATTATCAGAGTTTTTTAGTATTTGCATATCACTGAAGTGCATAAAACCCTCTTGAGTTAGATACTGACGTGTAAACATTTTTAACAAGTTGCTTTTCTGATTCCTGTATTAAGCTGTGGCCCACTTCCAGGATTTAAGACTTTTTAACCAAAATTCTTTTTATTAATTCCTACTCAATCCCTTCTCTGTTTTTACTTTTGGACTTGCTTGTTTTTTCCAATAGGCTTCTTCATTTATATCTACATAGAATTCTTATAAACTTCTTCAATTAGAGTACATTATCAAATATTATTGATGCAATTTTTTTAATAGGCATCAGGATACAGAAGTGATCAAGTGATCATGATGAAGATAAACAACTAGTTTAATGCAGAACTTTAAACTTTCATAAACTCAGCAAATGGAAAGTGATCATACTTCTGGGCATGTACATATAAGCTCTTTCAGAGAAGCAATGTATGTTTTGTAAAAGATCTTTATTGTTGCCCCCTTCAGAAACGAGAAGACAACAAGGAGGATGAGCCAGTACTGTTATGGTAGAATATTCTATTCTACTTGAACTTGAATAAAACCAAGGGTCTGTTGAATTCTTTGAGTATGTGAGTGGCCTGAACAGTAGATGATTTTCCATAATTTTTGCTAGGATCAGGTTTGTTGAACTCTTTATAAAGGCTCCTTTAAAACAATGGACTTGACAGTTTACCTATGACTGCTTCACTAAAATTCGGTTGACTCAACTGCAGACATGCAGATTTGTGAGCCTCCTTTTCCCTGTTGGTATGTGCTGTCTTACATACATATTTTAGCCCTATGTTACGTCAGCTTTACATATTTCAGTAGTTTTGTTGCAGTACGTGTTTATTTTCCTAACAAGTTCCTTATGTTTCTCAAGTACTTGAAAGGGATCTTTGTATCTGACATTCACATGTGTATCATACTGAAGTCACTTGGGAGTTAATGCATGTGCTTCTACATCTTTTATCAAAATGAAGGTGTTTGAGTATAAAAACATCATACAAAATGCTGCTTTTTGCATGGAAACATTAAAATGATTCTCTTCTGGAAGTCAAAGTTGTCAACACTACTGTGACTATTTGTAGGACAATAAAAATCCTGTTATGTTCTACATACTGATTATAGCATTTATTTGGCTAAGGCCGTGAGCCTTAGAGCTGTATTACAATTCACTCGTGCCTCATTTGGCTCTTGATAAGCAATTCTGTGGGGAATTACTGTAGGGAGAAATGTTCCAAGAGAGGCTCCCTTCAGTATTCTAACAAGTACATGGAAATATGAAGATGTATAATTGGAAAATAATTCAATTCTTTCTTCAGTTGTTACAGAGGGATAACTAAGGAATAGCTAAGGATAACTATACTTCAAAAGCCTATGAAAATTTTGAATGAGAAATTGTACAAATACAAGGGTTAACATCACATTTTTAACTTAAATATCAAAAACTATTCTGTGGTCAGGAGTCTGTATGCAGCAAGCTGTGCCATTGAAACTTAGGAATTTTGAAGCATAGTGCTGCAGTTAATAAATACAGTTGATTGGTTGGTTAATGGCAAATTGAGAAAGTCTCTTAAATGCCATTAGGACCTTCAGGTTTTTTTAGAGATTTGTTAGTTAAGACACGATTTACAATACTTTTTACTTTTAGCTGCTGTGGTTGTAAAGAAAATTATTTGCTAGTGTGAGTATCTGTCTTTTTGACATGGTGCTGAAGCTGACAATATAATAATATAACAAAATAATTGTATAATATTGATCTGCCATAATTTTAGTGACCATTTATGAATAGAAAATAAGATTATATTGGAAGGATTTCTGGGAGCAATGGCAGTTAAGGAGTTTTAAAGAGGAGCTACGAGCCAGTTGCCAGGCAAGGAGACATTGTTCCAGAAAGTGGAACACTGTGTTAATTAAAATACAGTGTTAGAAAGGAGAAGGAGACAAAGATCTGTTACCTCTTTCATTATTTGTGTTTGGTTTTTTATTTATTTGTTACTCCAACTCGTTTTTTACTTGTATTCTTACTCTGTTCTCTCAGCTTTTCCCTAATCAGTGGTTGCCCTCCAGCAGCATTGTCATGAAATAGGGTTCCTGCAAAAATGTGCTATGAACCCTGATCAGTACTATAAAATATAAAAACAATATCCCTACCTTTTTCTCTAACCATTCAATAGAAGATAAGGAGATACCTGCAAACCTCAGGCAGATGTTTCTACTTTGGGTGTAGGTTTCTGTGCCCCACTAGTCTTAACAGACTTTAGAAGTCTGGAATACCCTCATTTCTGACCTTCTCTCTGTGAGTTTACTGCTTTAATTTAGTATTTCTGCTTCTGTTTTAAAGGCTGTATTGTCAACATAAAGAATGTAAGACAGAGACATTTTATTATCCCACCTAACACAATTGCTTTGAAATTTAATAAAATAATATTTATACAGTACTTATTGAGTGGAGAGCACTACAGCACACAAATTCAAAATACTAATCAACTTGATTTGCTGAGAGTTTTGCATATTGTTCTTAAGCTGGAATGCTTAGAACTAAGCATAATATGACATACATGATGAGCCTTGAGGGTATCTTTTTATTACTCTAGAAAATTAGACTTTTAAAATATGCTACAGCGTTGATTTCCTGTTGTAAAATAATGAAGTTAGTGGTTTCTGTAGCGGGAAACCATTGCCAGTTTATAGAAAGTGACAGCATTAATTTAACCTCCTTCATTTTCCTTTTTCCTCATGAAACATGACGTATTTGATTCCAAGTATTGATTAGTCAAATGTATAAAGGAAGACCTTTATATTCAGTGATGTGAGCAGTGGGGAAGTTACTCAAGTAAAGCACATTACTGTGCACGAATTGTGTGCTTGTGCTTTGCCATAGCCTATTGAAAACCCAATGGTTTTGTATTGTTCATGTTGTCGTTAAATCATTTTACTGCAGTAAAAAGTAGCCTTTTCTAAAAGTTCACAAAAACATACCTATCCAGGGGCTTTGTAATTTTCTTAAGTATTTGCCACAGGTCTCATCAAACTGGTGTCCTGCATCTTTGTACAAAGCTGTGTGTGTAGCTAGGATTTGTAGTGAGTGGTCCAGCTAAAGCTGGGGGGACTGCTGGTGGTACTGAATATTAAGCACGTGTGCCTGTCTTCTCCACATCAGGCTCCACGTTTTGCAGTGGCTATTCATGAGTACAATATTGATTAACTGTGTACCCAGACTGGCCTGTGCATCCATCATGTTGTTGCTTGAACGCTTGCTGAATAGTTTTGAATAATGTAGCTTGCTAAAATTTTTAGAAGAGATTTGTCTTTGGCCAGTGCTTCAGCTATTTTGGATTTAATGCCTCGGCCTCAGCTGAATAGCAGTGATCCAGTGAGATGAAGGATAGTTATTTCACCCAGCATATTTCAGAAATGACATTATTTGTTTTATTTGCTGAAAAAAAAGAATTAAAAATGGAAATGTGAAAATGTACTTTATAATCCATCTGAATATTATTCAACTCTTGAAAAAACAAACACTTTCAGGGATGGGGCACATTTTGATCAAACCTAAGTTAAGACCATCTCTGTTAGACAGATTTTAAGGGGTTTCTTAACTCTGTGATAATATATGTTTTGGTACTTGTTCAAGGTTTATGAATGAAAAAGAGTATATGTGACTTGACAAAATGACTTTTGATGTGATGGCAAGGGCTCTTACGTGCTCTCTCTATTTTTTTCTATTAGTGTGTGTTGAGAAAGAAGGGCCTGTTCTTGATGTAGCTTTGTGTTAATATAACTGAAAGAAATGAGCGTACACTCTGATGTAGTGTATCACTTGCTCTTGTATACCTGATAAAAACCAGAAAAACAGTTACTTAATATATCTTCTTTATGTTTAAAATGCACTGCTGTGGTACACTGTCTACTTGGCACTGTCAGCAGGGAGAGGCACATCTTAGTGAAGTTCTTGGAAACTGTGGGCTCTAACTTTGTAACGTGTTTGTATTGTGTAGTTTTTATTTAGTGCTCATTAATGAGATCCCAAACATATTGTCTAGGGCTAGAATATCATAACACATTTGTGGTTTTGTTAGGAAAAAAAATAATTTGACAGATTACTGCATGGGTTTTGCAGACACTGAGGGCAAGGTAGAAATAATATTTAGGCTTTTGACAGGGACACACAAACATATTTATTTAAATGCCAAATTACAGTAATACATCATATCAGAATATGGTCTTTTAGTAATGTAACTACATTAAGTATTAGCAGCCTCACCAACAAAAACACAGTGCACTTCTTTTTTAGAAAGTAAAAGACAGGAATTTATATTGTATTTCTTTTAAATCCAGCTAGCCTGCAGATCAATTGCCATCAGTACACAGCCAAACTAATATCATTGGGTCATTACACCAACAATTTAATTAGGTAATTGCTGAGTTATTTTGAATGTGATGAACAAGCTGTGTGAAAATTCAGTGGTGAGTTTGGAACTCCTCCTGTGTGTATTAATTGAATGTACTAATTATTTTAATTAATTTTTTAATTGAGAGTAGGAGCGCAGAGCAGAGGTGAAACCCTTTTGGTATTTTGGTGGGTTTTTTTGACCAGGAATGGGAAAAATACAAATGTTATTAAAGAAAAACTACATAAAAATTTAGCGGTGGTAGTGGGTCACCAGCACCGGTAGTTACGAACTGTAAACCAGAAATAAATTTGCTTGATTTTCAAATTTGAATCATATTTAAAATGTAATAAGGGAATGGAAAAATTTGTAAATTACACTACGTGTTTTGGCAGCAAATCACTGCCATCCAGCTCCTCGGCTGTGGTGCATCAGCTGGGGTTCATTGACATGGAGGGCGTTGGCTGTTGGCCTGCCCAAAGCAGGGGTTTGCAGGGAGCCTTTGGCTCTGGGCCAGTCCTCAGCCAGCCAAAGGCTGCCTCTTGCCAGAAGCCTGGAGTTGGCACTAGTCTCTCTGGTGGACACTGTGGGCAGTGAGCTCTGGCAATCAGCACCACTGTTTTGGAGAGATGGTGTCTGCTTTTGTGAGGCAGTGGCAACAGCACAGAAACTCAAAAGGGCCAAAGGCCACTAGCTGGCTGTTTTCCCTGAGGTTTCTAGCAAAGCAGACATCCTGCTCACAAGCAGGAGTTGTCTCCCAAGAGTTTAATAAAGTGCCCATGTAATCTGTTTGTGTTCATCAGTGCAAGGAAAGCAAATTTTTCAGAGATTTTAATTTAGCTTTACATAGAGAATATGAGAAAAAGATCCTAACTATGTATTTTTATCAGACAATTGGCTAGAACTAGATACTTAGATAATTTGCATGTATTGCTTTACTCATTAAGGTATTGTTTGCAGAAAGCTGCTGTGTTTACAAACCATGATGTGCTTTGATTTTTATTTGGAATTGGACACCCAACTCCTTGAGGTCTTTTGAGAGCTTTGTCATTGCCAGATGCCACCTTTTAGAGTTGTATGTGTTACAAATCAGGTTGAACTAGAACAGCATTTTAGTTGTTTGCTTGAAATGTGTAATAACATTTTGGTTTATATATATAGGTTTTGAACAGAATAAAGTTTGTGATGGTAAAGTAAGACACAGTTTTGTGTCTCTGCCAAAGAGGAGATTCATATATTATTTAGCTCACTAGCGTCTTGCATTGTCAGTACAACTTTAGGACAATAAGATAATCAAAAAGTGAGTAATACTAATAATGAACAAACCAAAAACTGGTATGTGACTTCACTGCATTAATTACACTGCTACATAATCCTAATACAAATTAAAAGAGGAAAATAATGTTAGTTTTTAATTTTACAACAGAAAAAAACTTGCTGAATAAATGCCTTCAATTCCTCCATCAAACTTCTTGTGAAGGGAGAGCAGCATAAGCCAGAACTGTGTCCAGCCTAAATTCACACGTATGTCTGACTTCTCACGTAACTTTGAAGTATGGAGCAGAGAGTCACGTGCAACTAGTTTCTACATAGCTAGAAAAAGTTAGAGGGATTTTTATATTTTTGGAATGACCTGTGCTACTAAGCGACACGTTTTCCCCTAAAGCATTGTTTAATAAATACTGCACAGTGTCTCCAGAGAAAGAAATAAAACTTGTCATCTTCTAAGCTCTTCTGACTATGATCTACAGCTTCTGAAAGCTCACTGGGCATGGAGGAAAGGGATTTTTGCAGGCTTTGCAGTGAAAGAATGGGTAGCATTATCAAATAAAAAGAGCATATTTGTGTTAGTCAGACATAACCATTGCATGCTTGTGGCTAGGTGTGCTTTAGGATTGTGGAAGTGTGAGTTACTGAAAGTAAGGAGAAGAAATAATGACTGGAGATGTTAGTATTAAATTGGAATGAAACTAAATAGAAATCATAGTCTATATAAGATTACTATGCCAGCATTGTGGAGCATCCTGGTCCCTGCTCTGGAAAAGAAGTACTTAATTCTGAGTCCTTTTTCTGTTCTGTTATTTATGTAAATGGATGGTACAATTTTATTCCAATTTTAGTTGAGGGGAAAAAAAAAACCCAAATCCACAACCTAGAACCGCTACCAAGTTAACTTTATCCTAAATCTCTTTTAGCGTATTTTACTTTAGAAGTTGAGTTGTGAACAAGCCTAGTTGATGAAACACAGGAGGCATGTAACTTTAGCCTTGCTGTGCTTCCCTCTGAATATATTTAAAATATGTCTGGGATATAGATAATTGGCCTGTGCTGTGTGTTCTCAGTAGATCAAGGAAAAGACTTGGTTTCCTGAGCAAATTAATATTTTTAGTTCTTTTTTTTTGGTGTGAAGAGGGATGATATATTCAAAAGGCGGGTATATGTTAGGTTACTATCTGGCTGTTACAAATTTTAATAGTGGTATGTACTTGTAAATCCTACTCATTTAAATGGAGCAGCATCACATTGCGTCACATCCTTATTTAGATGCCAAGAGGTTTTTTCTTCATCGATAGACAAGAAGGGCAAAAGCGCACAGTCCTCAACTCCAGGGTCATGGAAGAATACTTTGAGTGAGATGCATTTGTATGGTTATCACAGTCTGTATCTCAATTTCCTGCTCTTTCATAATTATAGTGTGGCATTTAGTTACAAATCCTTATTAATATTGGTATGCTCAACCAACATTTGCTGAAAGAACTAGGACAGTAATTAAATTAGGCATACTGCCTCTCTTCATTCCTTTGATTTTATACATACATTGAGATGAAACATCTTTAGTAATATCTGCAGGCAGAAAATAAATACAATAATAAACATTCCGAGAAATCAAAGCATACCATTCTATTTCAAGCAATGCTACATTTTTAGATGGCAAAGTTTAAGAAGGATGCCAAGTGCTGTTTTTTTGTCTTGCTTTGAGAATTTGCGAAGATCTGGACTGGATGTCTTGCTACAATGGAAATGTGATGAGAACTTGAAGGGAGCATGCTCTTTCTTCTCAGTTTCCTGTGAGGGATTAAGCGACTCAGAGGAACAATTATGAGCTCACAATTATTCTGCAGAACAGCCGTATAACTCAGTTATATAAAAGCAACTTCACCTTCCATGCAGCTTCTGCAATGATCTTCTTCAAGGTCAGACTGAAACTTTGTGTCTAGAAAGTGTGAGTTAATGATGGCTTTTCACATGAAATATTTGTCTCTGGGATGGTTGTTGCTTCACTCCTAGGTAAAATAAGGAATGTATTCTCATAGTCAAAAATTGAGTCTAGGTCTCCTGGGTGCAGCTGGATTCTTTGATACAGACTTCCAGTGTTACCATGGGCTCGTCTCTTAATTTATTTGTAGTACTAGAAAGTGGTACTCTAGTACTCATGGGGATTTGGCATTAAATTTTGAGAGATACTCAAAATACCTTTGGGTTGGAGCTGCATTAGTAACTCAAGTCATAGTCTTTAGAGGCCAATTATGTTCTGTTTTGTGTCTCTTCATATGTCATTCTAGGAACTGGAGTGGACACTGCCATTGCTTTGCTGGTGCGTTTGCTACTGTTTCTGCTCCTGCTATTTTTTATTTCCTTCTGCTGAAAAAATGCCAAAGCAAACCCCAAGTTTCTTTATATAGTAGGAGGAAAAAAATTGCAAAAGCAATCAACTGAAGCCTGGACTGGAGTATAAATTACTTTTTAAATCTTTCTAGAATTGTATGTACCATCCATCATTACTCAAAGATTGGGTCATATCTGCTGTTTGAAAATATTAGGTGACTTTGTTGTCATATGTCTTTCCCTGTATCTGTTGTGATAAGAGAGCCTGTTGTCCCTTCTTTTGTCTCTGTGAGGGTTTTGTCAAATACTTCATATTATTTGGATTTTGTGGATTTTTATTTCTTGTTTTTACCTCCAACTTCCCTTGAGGGAAGAAGGAATTCACAAATAAATGCCATGCAGGCAGTAAGCCTTGAGATTTATTGCACCCGAGGTTCAGCTTTAGGAGAGGGATCAATATGTAGCAAATGCTTTGGAGGTAGGTCGGGAGGTACCTGTGCTTCCTGAGAATGTTTTTTTCCTCTTGGTGACCCCTAGTATTTTTGGATTGTATAGCCTAACTAGTTTTCTGCAGTATGTTGTAGGAAGGATATTCTACACCTTTCTTTTTCAAGGGAACAATTTGAGATAAACTCTGAGAGGTAACCTTGAAGGAATTTTCTGGTTTTACCTGCTGTACTTAGGCTTATTTTAAGAATGTTCAGTCTTACTCAAAGTGAATGTGTCTCAGTTTCCTTCTTACATGCCAATATCAGAATTCTTCCATGCAACCATTAGTGCAGGGAGCAGCTTTCATATGAAAGCTGGTCAAAGCACCTGCCTGCCACTGCCCCAGTAGCTTCTGCAAAAGACAGCGAACTTACTTTGCACTTACTGAGGGTGTTCTTGGGTTTGGGGTTCTTTTTCCCCCTGTTCTCATAATGTTGTAATATATTTAGGAAGGAGAGTCTGTTTCCAGTTAGGATTTAAAAGAAAGTGTAGTTGCAGCTGAAAATGTTCAGAATGGACTTCTGAGAACAAGAAACAAGTGCTGTATTGCAGGATGGATAACACATATATGCATGGATCTGCAAATGGCAAATCATGCACAAATTGTTATTACATTGAATCTGAGAGTATCTGTATAATTTTCCTTTCTTTTTCTTTTTTTTTTTTTCCCACAGAACTAAGTATTTATCAGTTTGGTATTTAAAGAATTGCTGAACCATGCATTAGTCTGTGAAAAGTTGATTGCCAGTAAAGGTTTCTCGACTTCAAAAGCATAGTCTGATGAATGGGTAATTTGACAGCTCCTTGAATCTTGCTCTATGGAAAGTTTCTATTTCATTACAAACAATGGTGAAACTAAAATTCTTTCACATCTGCACAAATAAAGAAAAATCAGCATGTTTCTGAAGACAGTGCATTGCATACTGGGGAAAGGGGTTGTAGTAAGTTGTGGAGAGTCGTATGGTGTTAAGGTCACTTACTCTGCTGATAAAATAGGCAGTTCCTAAAGCAGAGTTATCCAAAGAGACAGGAGGGGCCGAAATGTGGGCAGGGGTGCTGAGCAGACAGAGAGGCTGTGCTGGTGCTTGAGGGATCCACAAATGTCCATGTGAATCCAAAGAAATGGGATGGTGGATGCTTTCACTAGTGACCTTCAGTCGTCTGCAGCCCCAGAGGAGGAGAGGACCTGTCTGTACTTGCATTTTGTACAAGTCCTGTACATGGGCACTGTTGCAGGCAGTGCCTTGTCCGTGTGTCCGGCCATGCCATACTTCAATTCCTCACACTCAGCCTTTGAGGACTAGTGACACTTGTTTGTAACTGAATCAATCTGGGATGGTGGGAAATAAAATGGAAAATTGACGGTAAATAGGTGTGGTGCTTTTTGGTTGCAAGATGGTTAATGTACTTGTTTTCCCTGCCCTTCCTAATTTCAAGCCCTGCAAACACAGTTCATTTATGTTTTAGGAAGAAGGATTTAAAGCAATTTATTTAATCTTTGGTTAAGGAAACCAAAGAGGCCTTAAGGCCTGAGAAAATGTTATGAAAAAAAAAGTTGTTGGTAGTAAGCTTCTCTTTATTATACTAAATTATGAATTTGCTGATTGTCAAAAGCCCAGGCACCATGATTAACCTGTTGAAGATCTTCCTGACTTGACCATATTTTTTCTCACGGAAGTTTTTCTTTATGAAAAGGCAATTTACTATAAAAATACACTTACTTGAAGGTTGAAAAGCAGGCAGTAGATAAAATGAAAGTACAGCTGTGTTGTAATATGATTTTGGGGCTTTCTCCTGAAGCTGTTAATTTCACAGAAAATAGTTTTGACAAATCTCTGTATTTCTAATACACTTTCTCCATGAATAAAGCACAAAATAACTCTATTTCTAAGGTTCAATTTCATTGTTTTCTTACTTACTGAATCTTTAATTTGTTTGACTATGTTGGAGATTTTTGCAGGATTGGAGGTTCAGGGAAAAGTATTATTTATGCTTCTTAATATAACATTACTGACATGATGTACTTGTAAATTATGGGGTTTAAGCTAGAGTGACATAAATACATAACCATCTTATTGTCAGTGTGTGTTAGATTAAATGCAAATAGCTCCTGGTTCTGAGGATTTTCAATCAAAGCCACTCAGTTGCAAGTACAGCACACTTGTATTCACAGACGGGCTGCAGAGCTTTGTGGAGTTGCTCACATGGAGAAACTGGTGACTGTCATTGTGCATGGAAGGGGTGCTTTTGGCTGTGGAAGGAACTTGACGAGGCACAAGGCATCTTGGAAACTCGTGCTGTGATCCTTGGACACTGAGTTATCACTAGTAGTAAAGAGTAGGGGTAAATAGAAAGGGGAAGAGAAATTAATAGACGTAAGAAGGAAAAGTGATGTGAAAATATCTCACCTTTAGCTTTTGAGAAAAATAACATGTCTTGGAATGAAGTTTCTCTAAATTTGGTTTAGAATGATATACGGTAAGCAGCTTAAAAGAATTTTTCAAGCTCTCCCAGCTTTTGGATACCAGCAGAAGTACTTTTGTTCCTCTGCACTGAAAAGAAATCAACAAGTTGAAAGAGAACCAGGTGGTGTGTGTCCTTCAGGCTGCAGGGGTCATAAGCAGGGGCTCTGTAATACAAGTGTGCTGGCTGCAGGCGCTGCTCCTTTGGCTCCCCACAGCAAACATAGAGTAAGAAGTGATGCAGAGGTGTGTTACGTGGTGTATCTAGTATCACAATAGCCTGGACTCTTATCTAACCTGCAAGAAAAGCTCCTGAGGTTTTCTTCTCTCAGAATATAGGAACAATAAGCTGAATCAACTCAGTGGCAGGTGCCAGAGGGATGGCAGAGGGTACGTGGCAAGGCTAGAGGAGATGACAGGAAAGATTGCACTTTCTTTCAGTGGGAGAATTCATATTTCCCATGTTTTTAAATTGTAAGTGAAGAAAGATACTTCCAGCTGAGTCACGTTTTTCTTAACCAGAAGTGAGGTTGCTTTGCTTCCCCCTCCAGAGACACATTTAGCACGTCTGTTCCTCTCTTCTTACCTGCCAAGTTTTTTGTACTTCCCTGAAATATGCAGGAGTCCCTGTTACCTTAGATGACACTTGAATTTATTATTACTGCAACTTTAGAAAATCACTTACTACTTTAGCAAATTCAGGTCATTTTAGGGGTATCATGCAAAAACCAGCATCTTTAGTTCTTTTGACCTAGTTCTGTTTGCTTTCTATTAAAGAAGTGTGTTTTGATGGGCTGCTTTCTACTTTACATTCTTGTTCAAATCTTATATTGAGAGATGCAGACAGCCTGTATATTTTCAGCCTTTAGTTAGTTCTTGATTTCAGTTAACAGTTTATTCAGGTAACAGTCTATTTTGAAACTGGAGNGCATTTTTCAGCCTTTAATTTGTTCTTTATGTGAGTTAACAGTTTATTCAGGTAACAGTCTATTTTGAAACTGGAGGTCAAAGATGGTAAGTCTTGCTTTCAAGTTTAGAAGTCCAGACAACTGAGATAACAGTTTGACTGATTTTTACAGCTATAATAATGGAAAATTCTGTCTCCCAGTAGACTATTTTGTTTCTTATATTGTAGAATAGAATCACCATAATTATTTAATATACCAGTTGTCCCTATAAATTATAGTTTAGGCATTCTGGAGTCGGCAGAAGTCCTTGGAGATAAGTCTGCTTACTAATTATGTGGAATGAATTGTCCCTTTATTTATTGCTGCAAAAATATATTTGAAATTTTGGTATCTCATCAAGGTTTAGGTCACTACGTTTACTGTTCTGTTCAAATTCCCATCTATATGAAGGATGATTCAGCATGTTTTACATTTGCTACTTATCCCTTTGATCTATCTTTTTAAAGTTCATTATAGATTCAGATTTATTCTCTGTCCTTACTGATTTGTATTTATGCATGTTTGCTAGTTTGTGGGAAATACATTACTAGTGTATCAAAGAGTACTAGAAAAAACCATGTTTTTCCTTTGGGAAACAGGAATTTTCTGGGCTTCAAGAATTTGCTGTGAGAATGTCTCAGTAGGGAATTAAGCATGTATTTAGCCTAAGGCATATAACTATCTCCACTGAAGTCAGTGGGATCATACACTTCAGATTTAAGCTCATTTGTAAGTGACCTTGGTCCTTGGAGCTTGAACTCAATTCATCTAGTACCTCCTGTGAGACTGATTTTTTAATAGCTATTCAGTTGCTGTCATTTGTCTTAAATACAATTATGTTGTGGCTAAAAGTGTATGTGAGCACAGTATTGCTAACAGATATGGTACAAGACTAAACTGTATAAGCCAGTTGAGAAAGTTTATAGTTATAACTAATACATGGACTAATGTAGATAATGAAAATTTTCCCTAAGATAATTTGGGGGATGCCATGTCTGTGTTTAATTTGGTGTGTTTTCTAGGCATAAATATGAAAGAAAAAGATTTGAAGATACCACAAAATTTTTATTTTGCAAGGAAAATTATAGTTGGTAGCAAAGCACGGTGTGATTATTTAAATTAAAGTGTTATTATCTTTTCAATTAAAAAATCCTTCAGAAGTACTCTTCTTTAGTGAGGCTTAGTCCAGACAAACTTTGCTATTTTCCCAAAACAAGGAGGACATAATTCCTGGCTAATTCTTAATCATCCAAGCAGTGTAGAAATAGGTTATAAGAAGACCTTATTCCTAAAGAAAGTTTTTAATAAGCAGATTTATTTTTCTATAATACTCAGTACACTCAGTAGTCTGAGTAGACATTGAAAGCAATTAGGAGGAGGGAAAGAAAACCTACAGCAAAAATAAGTTATTCAGTGTTCATTTAGATGAGATTCTTTTAAAATCTCAGAATGCATTTTAATCCACTAGACTACTGTTTAAGAAGTGATGCGAGATTAGTTCTTTAATATGAAGCAGAAAGAGATTAGAAGCTGATTAGGTCCCTCACTATCTCTCATCTTATATAAGTTAATTTTGTTTCTCCTGAATAAATACAGTACATGGGTATTTTGCATCCATCAGAAGAAAATATTAGGGGGCCTATCTTAGTTATTGTTGTAGTAATTTCCGCTAAGTCAGCCTAGAAAGTTGTATGATCAGGATCTCACTTCAACAGAATCTTTTTCCTTCCTGGCAGCCTTGCTCACATATGTAGGTTCTTAAATAATCGAAATAATCTGAATAGGGGATTCTTAACGAGGATATTTGATTTTTCTTACCTAACGAAAGACCATGATCTTACAGTTTAATTTCTGAATTTTATGTCTTGAGCATGTATTTTCCAATAGACTTTCCCGCCAGGTGACTAAATTTATACTCTTGCTTTCTTCTCTTCCACACAAGGTTTTTTGAGCACAGGATTTTTATAGGCTTTTCCATCTCTGGCATGACCTAATGTTAACATCTAGAATACCTCCACTGGGAAAACTTAGTCAAAACCCAGTGAAACATCATATATGAAGTTATTTTGTAAGAGCTTTTGCGTTGTGGAATAAAATGACAATTTCTGGAAAAGCAATTCTGTCTCAACAAGCAGAAGCTGGAACTACTGTGTTGTAATGGCACCTTAGCCCCTATCTGAGTATGTAGTCTGTGCCATTAAGTGCTTTAACATCTCTACTCCTTACCCTTCTGTTTAGGTATGAAGTAATCAAGTCATTTATGGAGGTATCATGCACTGGTTAAAGTGGTGTTAAGGAGCTCTGATGGTTCAAGCATCAGATGTTACAATTTGATAAAAAAATACTGTCAGTATTTTCTTTATCTGATGCAGTGACAACATACATTAAATAAGCTATGAATGGATGAAAAAAAATAAAGGGGTTAGGTACAGACTACTTCAAGGATGAATCTATGAAGACATTGTTCTTTAGGTTGTTAGTGATGTGGTGAGCTGTAATTTCTCAGGTGCTGCTACAGCTCTTCATACTTTGCAGTACTTGGCCTTCGGCTCTTTCATGATCTCAGTAGTTTTGGTTTGGATGTGTTTGTTCTGTGTTTTTTTTGTTCTATCTTCGTATTCATATGCATTATTCTCTGTAGCATAGCTGTCCAGATTGCAAGAATAGGCTAATAACTTTTCACGCCTTTTAGTGTACACCTAAGTATTTTAAAAATAATATCGATTGTGCTGTCTGAGCAGAGGATAGGATTTAGAAACTTTTTTTTTCTTTAGTCTTTCACGTCAGGATTTAATGTAATAGCTTAAAAAGTTCTAATTGCATTTTTTGTAGCAAATACTATAAGGAATATTACACTGTATTTATTGCATGGCTTTGGACTGTTTTCTGTAATTTTTTTCTAAACCATTTTACTTAGCTGGTACTCATTCTAAAAAATTACTGTGTACTGTCCTGTGAAGATTTAAGTGTGTTTTTGTAACACACAGAAACATTACAGAAACAAGACTTCTTGCATGCTGAAAATACTGTAAGCTCCTTGTTTATTTTCTTAGTTCTTGAGGTGGCAGCCAAGCAATGCTACCAAGTCACTACTTCTACAGTTCGTCACTTGCAAGTGGAAAGCAACAGTCACATATTCTGGAGGTGACACAGCAGATGTTATAAAAAGGCAGTTCTCATGTGCAGTGTCAGTATTATGTGGAGTTGCCAGTGAAGAACAACCTTGAATTTCAGTCATCTTCAAGGAGCAGTTTTTGTCTTGCTGTTAATGCAGCAGAAGAGGTTTTGTGGTTGTGTTTTAGGGATCCCTTCATGCCCTGTAGCACTTGCTGAGTATTTAGGGAGTAGTTTGAGAGGGAAAAAAATATTTCATATGTTACTTATGTTAGATGATTTTTTTTCAACATTTTTGGTAAAAGAAAATCTCACACTGCTAAGGTAGTGATAAACTTTTAGATGTGTATTGACTTTGAGAACAGCAACAAATGTTGTCTCTACTCCCCACAGTTTTATAAACACATCTACTTTAAAGAAATATTTGCATTAGGAACTTGATTTTTGTTTCCAAATGAATGCTTTTGAGAGTATCCATAGCAGACTGATTGGTAAAGATCTAATTTTGCTCCAGTTACAGAATACCGAACAGCATAACTTTGTTGTTGTATCAGACTGTCCTTGCTGCTTTATGATCTTAGAGTTGGTTCAGTTCTAATGAAACTGAGGATGGTCAAATATAACCTGAATTTTACAGACTCCCATCTTCTAGTGTAGTTTCCTCAGTAGTGTATTTTAAACACTAGAACAAACGGATGTAAAATATACTTGGGAGGATTAATTTAATCAAGGGCTGTCATTTCAAATAGGCGACTGCTGAGTCAGATGAAAGAATTTACTACAGTGACTTCGGAGGGAGTGACATTTGAGTCATGTTCCTGTTCTCATTTGCACCAAGTAACTGTCTGGAAACTTGAAATCTCATATGTCTTTCACATAGTTCAGAGAGATTCTAACAGTACATATAACATCCAAGGGTATTGTGCAGATTTGTGCATTATCTGTAGTACCTCTGGTCCAGAAATCAATAATTATGCTGCCAGAAAAATATTGTACTTTTGGTTGTTTGATTTCTGGGTTTTGAGAGGGAAGAAAGAGTGTGAGAAGGGGTGTAATATTTTCCTTGTTAGTTTTGGTTATTTTTTTTAATAAACTAAGTACAGGTAAAGGATGTGTAAGCATTAACAGATAAGCATGAATATATTTTCAAACTAGTTTTATTCGATAAATATCCTAAATTAAACTGGCACTAACCTTCCACTCATGTTGGTATTTTGTATTCCAAACAGCTTCTTTTTGACATGTTTTGTGGCCTTCCCAGAAGCTGCAATGAAATTACAGATGTGCTCTGGGCAAGCAGAAGTAAATCATACAGTTTACAGGAAAAGTGTGCAGACTCGAATCAGGAAATTTGAGATCTCCTTCTGCTTGTGCCACAAGTTGTCTATATAATCTTTTGCAAGATACTCTGTTAGCTCATCACTATTTATCTCTCTCGTAAGGATTCTTTTGGGATGCATTCTTTTTTTCATAGGTGTTTATGTACTGTGATTCCAAGTGCTGTAATGTATCCGGCAGTTTAATAACTTACAATAAGTGTTCTGCAAATAAGGTTCTGACACCAACTGGATTGTTTGAGAAATTTTTTATTATTCCTTCTTTTGCTGTAATTTTGCAAGTGATGTTTACTCTTAACAAAGGAGAGAATAAATAGCTTTCAAATTGACAGTGATGAAACAAAATGCTCCACAGGGAGCTTATTGTCTTGATTGACAGTGAATAGAAGCAAACAGGAGATTCTGATCTGGAGCATGAGCAGTGAGGAACATCAAGCACTGCATCCTCAGGCTGTGATAATGAATCTACACTGAGGAGGAGGCTGGTCCAAGGGCTCCAGCACTCTGTGCTGTCATTCTACAGATCAATAGGTGTGCTCCCGTCATGTGTATTGTACCAACATATAAAATGTATTTAGTTCACAAGTATTTATTCTGTATGTGTACCCATATTTTAAATGAACCTCTTCATCCTGAAGAATATCAGAACATTTTACGGTGGCATCATAAGCAATATTAATGGGATTATCACAGAGTCACAGAATACGCTGAGTTGGAAGGGACACACACAAGGATTATTGAATCCAAGTCTTAACCCTATACAGGACCATCCACAAGAGTCACACCGTGTGCCTGAGAGTATTGTCGAAATGCTTCTTGAACTCTGTCAGGCTTGGTGCTGTGACCACTTCCCTGGGGAGCCTGTTCCAGTGCCCAACAACCCTCTGAGGAAAGAACCTTTTTCTAATATCCAGCCTAAACCCTCTCCTAAGATAACTTCAGGCCATTCCCTTGGGCCCTGTCACTGGTCACCACAGAGAAGAGATCAGTGCCTGCCCCTCCTCTTCCCCTCACGAGGAAGTTGTAGCTGTAATGAGGTCTCCCCTCAGGCTTCTCTTCCCCAGGGTGAACAGACCAAGTGACCTCAGCCACTCCTCATTTGGCCTCCCCTCAAGGCCCTTCACCATCTTCCTTAAAGTCCAATTTGGAAAACAAACAACACCACAGGATAAAACAGTGCAAACCCTGTGAGCCATTTTTGTTATCTACACTTACCAGTGTGCTCTATACCCAATCATAGATTGGATTGTTTTGTGACTTTTTGGATCCTGTGGTCTTAAGATGTTCTCTGTACTGTTTTCTGGTATCCATTAATACTGAAAGTTTAGATGCTTCTTCTGTAGAACTCACTAATTATGATGTTGCTAACATCTGTTTATTTGCAGAAGTCGAAAAATGCTTTCTTTCAAAACTAGAAGAAAATACAGAAATGTTGAAAGAACACATAATTGACCATCCCTATTTGTGTGAAAATATTTTGACATCTTTCATTCAGCCAATGAATACAGATTTTAGGAGCCGATATGAATCACTTTAGTTCTGGGAAAAAAATCCATAGTGTTTGGCTTATGTTAATGGACTAAGCATCTGTCTTTCTGTGATGTAACTATAAAAAGGCACAGTATTATCTTGTGTAGTAGTGGGACAGGGAACTAGTGCCCTTGTTGAAGAAACTGAGCCAATCCCCAAGATACAGGTGTTTCCTGCTGTGCTGGTGTAAAAGTAAACTGGTGGGAGAAATGAACCCAATTTGGAGAGACCAGAAGTCAGAGCTACAATTTCACTAAAAACATCACAACACATACAATGACACAAGATAACAAAACCGCTTTGACCCACAAGAGCAAAGTGCAACCCAGCGGGACAGGAACAGCACGGTGCTCTTGAACTCCTGCCCCAGCACTGTGTGGTGCCCCTGGGTGCAGAGCAGAAGGAAAGGGAAAACCTGGTAGTTGGGATGATTGTCCTGTGGAAGACAGCAGTTCTGTTGGAGAAATGGTAGCATCTCCTCAAGAGTGGTAGCCACAGTCCTGCTGGAGTTCTGTTCTCCCTCTTGGTATGGTGAGGAGGTTCCCCAGTCTTACACTTCTAGGATTATATATCCCCAGTACCTCCATCAGGGCAGGGAGTTCACAATGGTTGTTTTCTCTCTGTGAGTCCTGGGATATTTTTGGATTCTTTTGATGGTCTGGGCCATTGTAATTGCCTATTGTGTCAGTTCAGCTGGGCCCATTAGCAGGGAGGACCCTCCAGCTGGGTGGAGGTGTTAATGTCTCCCTGGCTCTCTTTCCTTACCTATTGTGGCCTGGGGTGTGAAGTGTGCTCTGGGCAGCTCTTACCAATGATTTATCATTAACAGCCCATCAACAATGACATAGAGGGTATAGAATATGCAGTTTTTGGTTATACCCTCATAGTGATAAACCAGTACCAGCCTCTGTAACTATGACACCTGCTTTTCCATTTTCTCGTCTAAATGTTGGTCAGGCCTAATGCAGTCTGTGTTGTAATGGGGATATCACAGCCTGGAATAACATGACTGAAAAAATGATCAGTTAAATGCAGTCATATCAATTTACAGGCAAATTGCTTGTTAATTTTTTTTGAAAAATTTGAAATATTTTTACTCGACAGAAATCAGTGACGGAATGTTATGGTTTTATACATAATTCAGGATCATGGAGAGATCATTTTAATGCATTAATAACTTTGAGGAAGTTGTAGTTTTCTCAGTATGTCATGGACTTTAGGCAGGAAAACTGAAGTTGAAAGTGACTACTAAGTATTTTCTGAGCCTCATGTTTAAAAAGCAAGTGTGTTTGTTTAAAATATAAACCAATTATTCCTGATTTATACTGATCACCATAGTAACGTACGTTCATTGTATTTTATATGAAGTAATTTAAAGTCACTTAGCTGGAAGAAATAAGCAGTGTCAATTATGGATCTATGAATGTAGTCTAATTATATTAATGTGAAACATTTTTGTAGGATGAATATTTCTTCATGCATTGTCATTTCATGTAATTGTCGTAATTAGTGTCAGTCATTAATGCAAACTGGAATTCTGAGAGTTTTTTTCCTTTTCCTTTTTTTTCCATTTCTTCCATGTCACGCTTGCACCATGTGTTGTATTCAGCATTTTTTAATGATTTCAATTGGTTGTTTTTTTTTGAGTCGTGTGTATCTGCTATCTTCCTTCTCCTAGAGACACAATCAGTTTGGTTTTTTTCTTCATGTGTCAGACCACATAAGATTCTGTGACTTATGTCAGTAGATTCATGTTTCTACTCTAGAATTTAGTTGATATTGAGGACTTTGCTGTTGATAGGCCTGTGCCCTCTGCCTTGATGTCTGAACTGGTAGCACATCAGTTCCTGAGCCTCTACAGTTTAGAAATTAGCATTTTAAGACAAAGGCAGATCAATGGCAATTAACCCTAACATGCGGTTCAGGAGATCATGTAAGAGCTGGCCACACATTGTTCTGTATGGGCAGAGGGATAGCAGTGATGTTGCAAGCTATTTTAAGTAAGCTGTTGCTGCTGTTCACTCAGTCTTTAATTTGTTTGGCTAAATATCCAGGCAGAAGCTTAGTCCCTAATACTTAAGACCTGTTTTGACTGTGGTCCTTGGTTAGTGTTAACAGGAGGCATTTTGAGTTTTTAGGTTATGTCACTTTTTCCTTCAATGTCTCTTACTGTCCTCAGAACCTGAGTGCAGGTGATTCCAAACCATTACTTCTACACCTGGTCACTCTGCCCAGTTTCTCTGCATGGGCTGTGAAGTTGTCTAAACAACTAACCCAGGTGTAGGTGCCTGCTGACATGAATCCTACTGTTGGTTTGGTGGGTTCTGGCTTGGTTTCTTAAGACACATACAAGGGCTTAATCTGTGTTTTGCTAGCAAATACAACTAGATTGTATTTGAGAAGTGTTAGATGTCTGTCAGGTCCTGTGGTAAAGCTGTTGTCACATACATCCAGGTACATATCTACAGAATATACCTTCTCTTATTTGTTTTATTTGTTTTCCTGGTGGACCATTATTGATATGAACTTGCAAAGCCTCTTGAAGTTTCTGGGAAGGCTTCCTTGATTCTGATTTTTAATGGCTTTTGCATATACACTTGATTAATCAAACTGTTGCTTATTTGTTTAATTAATTAAACCCAGTGATGTTTGAAGGCTGAAAAAGCAATGAAGTAAACAATCTATAATTGACTGAAATGGGAATTCCATTTGAAGACTGCTAGAGAGTCAAGTTCCCTATGTAATCTTAAAATGCAGAACACTTTTGTTGTTTATCTTGTAGTTCCTGTTCATTATCCTGAAAT
This sequence comes from Calyptomena viridis, assembly GCA_013390005.1. Classification (NCBI taxonomy): domain Eukaryota; kingdom Metazoa; phylum Chordata; class Aves; order Passeriformes; family Eurylaimidae; genus Calyptomena; species Calyptomena viridis. The sequence continues at coordinate 45,341 of WEIV01001936.1, forward strand.
TGAGCTGAAAATTGTTTTCTTTTGCTGCCGTCAATTTTAGTTTTTAAATTCAAAGCAAATTAAGTTGCTAACTTCAACTGCTATAGAAATGACTTCCTAAATATGAGATAAGCTCAATCTCCAGCTATGCCTAACAAGCCTCATTTTGCTGGGTTGTTTCCAAATACCTGCAGTGAAAGCCAATGTATTTGGAAAAGAATTTGTCATGATTGCTTCAACTAGTATAAACTGCCCATTGCCAACAGTAGGCAAATAACCCTAAAGCTTACTGTTGAAATTTTACATGCCAGCTTTACCTCTTTTATTGCTAATCACTTTACCAGCAGCATTCAGATTGCCTACTAGATCTGTAAAAAGCAGAACTTAGAGATGGGAAGAGCTAATTACCTCATCTAGCACATTTGGTTTTGTTTGTTTTTCTTTCTTTTCTTCTGCCAATACAGGATGTTGCTTTTGATGTTTCCTGTGAGTTCTCTGTTACCTCTGTTATGAAACTGCAGCCACTTGCCTTGAGAGTTTTCCATGTTTCATTTTTTTCTTATTTTGATTAATATCTACCATTCATACATCCAAATGATATCTGAAGGTATCAGAGATAAAACAGATAGTAAGATGAGTGAACAGATGTATCTAGAGTTCCACTGTCATGTTTCGCATCTTTCACCCCGATTCTTAACTGGAATTGTATTTCTTATGATTTTCTATAACAGACAGACATGTTAAACTTAATGGATACTGTTCTAAGATGCAAATCTTTTTTTTTACTTTTTTTTTTTAAATTCTGATGTGGGTAACAAATACTTTTTTCCTGATATAGGCAACGTAATTATTTCAACTGGTTTTTAAATGATGTAAAAGTATTAAAAAAGGGATCCATTGCAAAAGAGATTGAGTTCAGTCTCTTAATACATACAGAGCTATAAATACAAGCTATTACCACATTGCATTTCTTTTCATTCGTAACTTCCTGAAGAAATATGGTCTCTTCATTGTGGTAAGGAAAATGCCCAGGTAAATGCCATCTTGTTCAGTAACTTAGCTTCTGTTGCATATTCTTATTCTAATCTGCTCACTTTCTGACAAAAATGTCGAGGCTTGTAGGTTTTGTTTGATCTTTTACTTCGTTAGTGGAAGAGTGTAAAAAGGAGGAAGTCGACTATTTTTCTCTTCTTGGTCTTAATCAACAGGTTTTTCAATCAATGGAACTGCGAGCTGCTTTTGATTTTTATTAGCAATGATTCATTAGCCTAAAAAGAAACCCAGAGGCTGTGTTAAGCATTCTGATGTTGCCATAAGGGAAAAGAAAAAGGTTATACTAATAAATGGAGCATATTTGCTCTAGAATCATTTTGAGACTAAATGCAGGGCCTCATGAGACTCTCCCATACACAGTCATGGCTGAGACGATGCTTTCAGTAGATACATACACCAATCTCACAAATAATGCAAATATTCTTGCATCTTTTGGTGTTTAAATAGAACTCTCAGAGAAGGTGAATGATTTGGCTTTGGACAGTTGAATTTGCACTTGAACTTTTGGATCTGCACTTCATCTTTGTCTGTGTTCAGCCATCCAGGAGTGCTTACAAGGTGCCTAGATATGAACTTGAATAGTACCAGTTTCAATAGGTTGGTTTTGGTGCTTATGCCACTCTTAAAAGATAACTTGTTCTTCTCCCCCCTGGTGTTGTTAAATAAAGTGTATTTCCCAAACTGTTTCATGTTTACGTGGAAAATAAGTAACAACAGACCTCAGTTCAGTTCTCAGTTTCTCCATCTGCGTATTGGAGAAAAGCCACAAAGGAGATTCTGGAAGAGTGTATTGAAGGTAATCTGCACTCTTCCAAGATGAAAGGTAGAAGATAAGCAGCTCAGCAGTGTAAATTGCTCCTCTCTTTGCATGTACGTCAGGATCACACATTCATCAGCTCATTGTTCATTCAAGACTACATTAATTAATGTGCGTTTGCCTTAGTAGCCTTTTTATGGTAGAAATTCAGTAAGTGTTTGAAAAACGATCTCAGGCACATGTTGCGATTCTTGGCATTGTCCTGTGCAGGGGCAGGAGCTGGACTCGATCCTCATGAGTCCCTTCCCACTCAGGATATTCTGTGGAATAACTTTTGCTTGTTTGCCATAATCCTTAGCATCCTCTGTTTGGTATCAATTGCTCTGGATGAATACTACTGGTATGAAATAATAAACTAAATAATGATATTCTGAAATAAGCATTTCCTCTATTTTGCATGTCTTCCCTTGTATAATCTTTAAGAGATTATAATCTGTAACAGAGAATTTAGATGCACTTGAAGAATTTGCATTGACAAATGCAGTGTGAAAAAGCTAAATCTTAGCAAAACAGTGAAGTAAGAGTATTGCCTCTGTTTCTGTTCATTCTTCTTCATTTTCTTTCACCCTTAGCAAAATTACTCCTTAGCAAAATAAGTTGCAACATCTTTTAATAAATCACCTGAACAGCACANTCAAAATTTTTTCTGAGGTTTTAACATATTGCTGTGTATGACAAATTGTACTGGGTAGTATATTGGTTTAAAAATTGATGAACACACTCTTACCTTGGTTCAATACTGCCTCACTGTGTTACTTTTAATTAACTATTGCCTCTGTTTCTGTTCATTCTTCTTCGTTTTCTGTGTAAGTATCTGCACAGTTTCACCCTTAGCAAAATTACTCCTTAGCAAAATAAGTTGCAACATCTTTTAATAAATCACCTGAACAGCACAGTGCAGGTTGAGATTCTGGTGGTGTATAGGTCTCTGAAGTCACTGAGTTTGAACTGTAAGAGCATCTTCAAGCATCTAAGACTCTTTGATAGTCTCTGAAAATTTCAGAGTAGCTGAAAAATAAGTGATATATCTCTACTATGTGCAGCATAAATAGTGTTGTGGTAGTGTTCAGTTGTGAGTACCCAATAGGGTCTCAGAGGCTTTTTAAGGTGAGAGCTCTGGAGGTATATGGTCATCTGCAGGTAGGTACGTCTGTCATACCTATCTCCATGTGTTCTTAATACACTTTGTTACAGTGCCTTGAATTGGCAGCATGACTGTGGAGGACATAAGTCTAATTGGGAGGAGAAAGAAAGTCTCTGAACACTTTCATCTATGACAGTGTCTGTCAGAAAACATGAAAGACTATTCCTGTGGTACTTAATTAAACCTCGAGTCTTTGTAATGAAAACAGCAAACAATTAATGATTGAAATTAACTGTGTGTCCTTTGTGTAGTGATTTATGTGCATAATTAATGCTGTAGTATTTTGAGCTGTTAGCTGTCCTTTACAGAGCTGCGTAATAAACAGTTGCTTCAGAGGGTGTTACTTAAAATTCAAATGAAAGTTTGCTCCAAAAAAGTCTCAGAGCTGAGAGAATAACTTAGAAACAAGAGTAAGCCCCCCCAGCCAATTTTCTGTGTGTGTGAAGGGACTACATTATGGTTCCTACCTGCTGTAGCTATCCTAGATAGGCTCTTTCTGTTTCTAGATGGATGCTTTATACTGCTTGTGTTCACAGGCTGCTGGAATGGCTGATTTAACAGCTGCGTTGAACTATACATATGTGGAGGATTTTTGTGTTCAGTTTGAGTTATTCCAGTTTTCCTCAGCTATAGGTCTGTGTTCTGGTTACAAAGGTGTTGTGGGGCTTCATATCGCGAGACCTTGGAGCACAAGTCTTATTTTATAAAAGCACTTGGTGACTTTGGTTCTTCCTTTAACTTTCAGTGAGATAAAAGGTCCCAGGAAGGGACCAATCCCAAGGATTGTTGGAATCAGACCGAAGTCCTGCATCCCAAGAGAGCTAGGTGCTGTATTTCATAGTCATTAAAACTCCTGGATCTCATGAAGCTTGATTCACTTAAGCCCTACAGCCTAAGCAAAGCAATGTGCACATCTGTGCTACAAACTCGGGCCTTAGCTTTACCTTTGAATACAGTGGACAAAATGGAAGGCTGAAACTCAGAAAACACATGCACAGTGCAGTGATCTGCCCACAGAAGTTTTGCTGTATTAGTGGTAGATTCAGAAATGATGAACATTTTCTGTTTTGCCCAGCTTTTTCATCTTTACTCCAGTTTTGTCTGAAAAAGGTCATTCCAAGGTTCATTCAAAATGCATGTTCTGATTAACTGTGATATCTCGTGTGCTTGACTACTTTTACAAATCCTTAGAGCTTAAAATAGTATTTGAAACCACTTTTACTTTGTGAAGGAATATACTTTTATGCACCTGGAAATACAGTTTCAGCTACAAGCATTGATTGGAAAATGAAGATCTAAAGGAAAGCTGCAATTCAGTGGCTATAAAATGTTTGAATTAAACATGTGAATTGAGGAGAGAAGCAATTCAGTGGCTATAAAGTGCTTGAAATCTGTGAATTAGGGCCACAAGGAAGAGCTACTGTAGAAATATGGTTTGGTAGAAATTGGAAATTTTTAATTATTTTATTTCTTACTGTATGTATGATTGTGCTCTAGCTACAAGTAGGATATTAGGGAGTTAGATATAAATAATTCAGTAAAGAAGAGATAATTCGTTTAGTAAAAATTGATTTATAAGTACAGGGAATTCCTATATATAGAAATTATAATAAGAAGGCCAGAATAGCACAGTAACCTGGGAGTTTCTGTTCTGGGTTAGAACTGTGTCTGTTCTCATTCATTCTCCTGTCTTTACCTGGGAGACCTTAGCAACAGAGAAGAGAAAGTCATCTTTTTTGCAGAAAAGATCTTTCAGAACTCATTGTATTTCTGTTATAATATGGCACATGCTTAAAACTCTTTTTACTTAAAACCACAAAGAAGGTAAGAGCACAAAATGCCAAATTCATCCCTTATACAACTTTCCGTACCCTGATAGTATTCCTAAGCATTAGGGAAAAATACATTTGGCTTGATTATCTGATATATCAAAAAAAGTGAAGATATTGTATCTTATCCTTCTGCATCCTCATCCCCACCTCCCTTCCAGACCTTCCATCAAAATTTTTGTTCCTGTGTACCTGACACCAAAACATATTGATAGGACAGTTTGTGGTCTTGAGTTGTGATATTGGGCACAAGGATTGTGTTGTAAGTAGAAAAAATATGATAGCATTTATTTGCTTATGTGTTGGTGACTTTAATCTTTACCTGCATGTTATATAATTATTTTAAAATCTTTTATGACACTGTTAATTTCAACAGTAATTAGCAACCTGGTAGTGAAGTAATTATATCTACAGAGACTGTTTTTTAAGTGGATGTTTATCAGTATGCCTAAAAAGCCATGCCAATGAAATAAAAAAACAGAAAGAGTATTGCATTTAGTGCTATATTGCATTTAGCTACAGATTTACTTATATCACT
>WEIV01001936.1:56503-67296 GCA_013390005.1 Calyptomena viridis
AAGGGAAGCTGGAACATGGGGCTGTGAATGTGTTCTCACTATTTAAATAGTCATTAGGCCAGATTTTGCTGGATTCACAGATGCACAACCAGTCTTCCATATTCATGAACACTCTTCATCTTCTTTGACAAATGGTGCAATTTGAGAAATGAGCTTTCATCTTTTTGTTTCTATTTAACCAATTCACCTTGGATTGAGAAATTCTGAGATTGCTCAATCCAAAGAAAACTCCAGGTGAATCTGGCCATTTAATTTTTATCTGCAGCTTGAGTGTTAGCCAGTAAAAATCAGTAATGTATATTTAACTCCTATTTTCTGTGCATCTTCTGCTGATTTAGAACATAATGACTTTTTCTCTGGAACAGGTTTTCAAGTTCTGCCAGATCCTACAGAATTTCCCAGTATCCTCTTCTATATTCGTGTAATTTATAGCCTACATTATGACCCGGTGGAGAGCAGGAGAAAGAGCACGTAGTTCTTTGTTGTTGAGGGAGACGAGGAAAAAGAAAGATTCAGTGCAGCTTCCGAATCATACTTTAAATAAAATGTAATACTTATCCAGAAAACATTTACAGTGTTTCCTCAAGTAAAACCAGCAGTATTGATAACTTCACCAGTGCTCAGCATTTGCAGTTCTCGTACTAATATTTCCAGTGTACACTATCGTTTTCAGTTTAAAATGTGCAGCAAATCTACCTGACCACTAAATGGCACTCTTTCCTTTCCAGAGCCAAAACCAGAAGAAAGGTGTTCAAATCAAGCTAGAGGGATAAAATGCAAATGTATGTTTTCTTATTATCTAGTCTTGAAATCTTTGTCACTGAAAGAAAACTGACTTTCTTATTCTTATTGCTTTGCATTTGGTATGGCTGGTGGAACCTAGACAGAACCTGATGAATTTGTAATGCCTTGGTTTTAGCTGTTGCATTGCTTTGTAGATTTGTATCACTGCCTTCTGTGAAAAACTTCACCTGTAACATGAAGAGAAGCAGCTGAATTTCTTTGCAAGTTAGATTTTTATTTGATTCATGTTAGGAATTTGAATTGCTCCTCATTGATGTTTAATGAGTTTTACAGAAAATCTAATGCAGGCCTGGATGGAGACCACTAAGGCTATTCTTCTTCTAGAATCAATCTATCTGCATGATGCATCATTGTTCTTTGGTAGCCTGCTCTAAAGTTTTCAGACATTTCATATGAATGTCAAGTACATGATAAGTTTACAGACACCTGCATGTTATGTGGAGTTATTACCTATGCAGAGGAAAATATTTGTGGAAGAAATTAAACCCATGTAGTTTTTTATCTAATTTTTTGGTACATGATTCTTCTTTCACTCCAGAGGGTTCTGTGGGACTGCAATGTAAATGTCAGTTTTGAAAATTACAGAAAGAGAAAAATGGTTTAGATAAGTTTCTTAAAGAAAAAGGACTCCAAAATACTTCTATACGTGCTAATGTTATTTTGTTTGCCGTGACTGCTTGTGCAATTAAAAACACTGCCTTACAGGCCAGCGTAACTGAAGCATCTGCGTCACACCCTTGAAGTGTGACTTTGAACAACCAACTTATGTGGCTTTCACAGATGAGGTCCTCAGTTGGCCAAGTCCAGTCTTGCAAGTATCAAGTGATTATACTTTGCAAAGTTATGCTTTGGAACCTTAAAATATGTACTTTACTAACACATATCTTTCAGAATAGTATTAATCTTAATTTTAAATGTGTCTGAAGACAGTCACCAATTTTACATTTAATGTTAGGGTTTTTTTTCCTCAATAGTTTAATTGCTTTTAAAGCTACAGTTTGACTTGTGCTTATTTAGGGAGGTCTGGAATTTTCACCCATACAAGTTCACATATAGCATAGTGTACTCTTCAGTCATCTTTTTGAGAAGGTGAGATGGTAACTGAGTTGAGCCCGACTTCAGAGTCACCAATTCCATGTTTGTATAGCCACGGCTTGTGTTGGGCCATTTTGCAGAGGCAGCACATTGATTTGCTATTTTTCTCTGAACCTCAACTGCACTGGTGTAGTGATAATCTTTATTCTTTGTTTCTAGGACTACAGTCATACATTGGTCTCCATTTAAACAGTGTTTGTTGTAATCATCCAATTTAATAGCTCTTCAGAATTGCTGAGCTTGTCTGATATGCCTGTCATTTTGACCCCAAGCCTTTTTGGCAAGCATAATCTATTCCTATTTCAATTTATTTTTCTTTAAGGCAAGATATAATGCCCTTTAAACCTGGTTGGATTTCAAGACCTAGGGATTTTTTTAGAATATTTGAGACTTCTAGAGAAAGTGTGAAAAGACATCAGCATACCGATCAATTGTTTTATTACTTTTCATAAAGAAACATATTTATTACTTGGCATATACTTTATCTGCAGCATATATGTATGGCTACCAGTCTGAAAATCAATTGGAAAAATTATGCTATTATTTTGACCATTAATTGGAAGAGCTCTTCGGAACACTCATAAACCTGGCATACCAGTGACCTCCACTCTTCAAAGTTTTGCATCAGGACTATAATAATTAACTTTTGAAAGAACCACAAGATGTACCTGTGCCACATGTCAGATCAGATGATCCCAAAAGTCTCACTTGGCCTTAAAATCTAGTAAATCATGTGCAATAATCACAAAGCATAGCCAAGTCTTCAAGCTCTGTAAATTGACAGAATTTTAAAAGTGCAGGCACAACAAATGGTATTCTGTTTCCCAATTTTCTTTGTGGCGCAAGAGGCTTCATACCCTTCTCTCTCCATAACTGCCACTAACCTTTCTTGTTACCTAGCCAACTTGTGAACATAATTTCCCTAGTATTGCATGAAAAGCTGTGTGAGCAGCCTGGGAAATTCTTGTACTGATTGTCTTCTGGAGTCCATCTTCTGGTTGCTGTCACAACGTAGTGATGAAGAGCCTTCACTTCTAGCCCTGTGAACATAGAAGTATTCTTTGTTTACTCCCAGGTTTAGAGGATGTCTAGAGGTAGATGTCCACAGGAGGAACGTGTTGTGTATTCTGTCTTATCCCATGATTTAACCTTCTGTTACTTAAAGCCTCTCCATTTCCCCTCTTGGTTCAGGGGCTTATCAATAGGTTCTCACAGTGCTGCTGGCCTATCCCTTTGCTGCTGGAATGTTGAGGGGTAAGACTGTGGATGATGCTCTACCCACTTTCCTCATTTCTCTCCTGCTTTGTGGTTACACTGAAGGTCAGCTGGAATAGTAGCAGCTGTTTGCTTATGTGTGCTGGTGTGCAAGATTGTTAAATAACTGCAGACACATTTGGGCTTAATTTGCTTTCCCTTGTGAGAGTGGGCTGCAGCTTAGCCCAGGTCAGGTCTGTAACCATTCCAGAGAGAGTCCAATGGAAAAGGTGGAATTGACTTTTCCCAATAAGTGTTTGTTTTTGGTTTCTGAAGAGATTGATTTTATTTGCTATGTGGTTTTGTTTAGTTTATTAAATAGTACTACAAAACTGATTTCGTACAATTTTGACACTTTTAGCACTAAGAAAAACCAAACCTCAGTACCAGTTAAGCACCAGTGAAGTTTCTCAAGGGAGATGTTGAAATTATTAACTAAGTAAGGTTCCGGAGTTGGGGCAGTTTAATCATTAAACAAAAACAATCACAGCAAAATTCCCTCGGGTGTGTGTCTATGTGTGTTGATTGGTTGTGTGTGTGTGTTTTCTTATGTGGGGGTTTTTGTTTCTTTTTTTTTTGGTGTGAGTGTTTGTTTTGTGTGTGCTTTTTTGTTTGTTTGTTTTGTTAGGTTTTTGGTTTTGTTTGTTTGCTTTTAGTGTTTTTTTTTGAGGAAACCACACCCACCTTAAAGACAGAAAACATGTGAAATATATTGTTTGCATTTTATAATAAATATGGTAGATGTGTTCCCTGAAAAAAGAGAGGGAGGTCTTTTTGTTATGGATCCTCTAATAGTTTCAACGTCTGGTGTAAATTTCTAATCAACTGTATGTGAGTGACTTCTGTGAAGGAAGGAGTGAGTCTGAAATAGCTATGACTGATGTACTGCTATAGGAACTGCTCACTGAGTTGCTTGTCATTGGGGTTGACAAAGACTGTCATTCTGCCACTGAAAAGATGTACAGCTGTATCTGGTGCTCCTGCTGGTGACTGCCAGTACAGTGGTAATAGAAATCCAAATAGCCTCATAGTCTTCCAAAACAAAAATACCTCTTGTAATTTTCCTATTGAGCTTTTGTTGTTAGAATCTTCAAGGAGAGCTGACATTGTGGTTTTATTTAATAATTTATCTTGGGAAACTATGCTTTTGGAGGTTTATATGTGTATTAATTTTTTAAATAAATTTCTTGTGACTACAGCTATTCAGTACAAACCACAATAAATTCATCTAGCTTGCCTGTCAGTCTTTATTTCAGCTAGGCCAAGAATATAGTTGAAGCCAAGAGACTGTGCTCCTGAAAACACTTGCTATTGAGTTTTGACAGGTTTACTTGCAGTGAGTGACAGTCGAGGATATTGTTGTTATAGTAATCATTCCTTCAGGGGCTTGTATTATGCCTACAGAAATGCCCTGCAGGTCTTTTCATATTCCTTCTTTTAAAATGCCAGTGTCTCAGTCACTCCTGTTTCTCTCCTTTTCTTGAAGGCTTTACATAGCTTAAATAGAAACTCAAATGTGATCAAAACCAGAACTAAAACTATTATTCTTCTCTTGGCCAGTGAAGGAACTCATAGGCATCCAGCTCTTGTGGCTGGTGGCATCCCTCTTGGGTTTTCTTCCATGTCCTATAGGAAGAGAAACAAAGGTTTACCAGTTTCTGATACCTTGTGGCTGTTACCAGGGCACAGCTTTATGCTTCCATCTGAAACTGGTGCTTTCAGTAATACCTCTTCCATTCTTACTGGAAAAGGGGAGTTTTGAATGGCTTTATTTTCTTGCATCACCCAGGACCTATGGTGTTTTTCTTTCTTATTACCCAGTGAGAGCTCTTGTGCCTTGTGTAACTCCCTTGGTAAGTCAGGAGGACCAAGGGGTGTGAGAGCTCAGGTTTGTGTACAGGCCAAGAATGGCAGGTATGCTGCTGACGGAGGAGGTCAGGCTGAGCCTCCTTTCCTCCATGAACCTGCCTGCAGCTGTTTTCTGTGGTAAATTAGTGTAACCAGTGATCTTGAAAGCCTCTGTGAATAAACCAATGCACTTATTTGGAGCCCATGGTGAGTAGTACCATGCATCTAGACCAAATCGTCATCACCAAATGACTAAGCCTCCATGTTTCATTCTGATGGATATTCATACTGTTCAGTTATGAGACTTCCTGCAGTTTGGCAGAATTAGGTGTGATTGGTGAGGCTCGGATCATTAGTCTTTCGTTATAACCTTTCCCTCCCTCATTTATGCACATGATTTTTATTCATGCTTACGTCATTTAACAATTCACAGACTACAGTACTTAAAATACAAGCCTGTGACATCATCCTGGCTGATAGTGTTGCCAAAAGTTAATGAAAGTTGGTTGTTATTTTAAAAGTCCTAATGTTAACACTAAACCAACGCTTTTTGACAATGAGAAGCAATACCTACCTACTGGATACAGAATATGCTTTTAATTTTAAAGGTTGATTTTTCAATTCCTTTGTAGGCTTCTTGGAACAATATTTGCTTTAAGTAGCTCACTGTGAATAAGAAAGTATTTTAGAAGCAGCCTCAAGCACAAATAGATATACTTAGAATGTTTTAGGTGTACAGTAGTTAGAGCTGAAAAACTAACCTACTTAATTTTCCATAAATGCAGTTGCAGTTTCTCCTGGTGTTACTACTTTGATCCATCATTGCAGGAACTGCAGCAAGGAGTGTTTGTTTGTGGAAGTTTAGCAGGGTGGCCATGGAACAGGTTTTATACAGGAAAAAATGGAGATTCTTCAGCCTCTAAAAGAAACGACTGTCAAAGTATCTGAAAGAAGTCTGTAAAATTGTGAGTGGAAGGTGAAGAGGGAATTGTGCGTAGTCTTTTCTAAGATGTGTTTTCCCTACAACACAGGGAGTCAGATAAAACTACCTGGTGGCAAATTTAAAGTGGACTAAGAGGAATATTTCTTCATATAACCTGTAGTTCAGCTTTGGAAGTCTGCAGGACATTGTGGGTGCTGTGGGTTCATGCAAGAATGTAAGTAACTGAGCAAATTCATAAAATCCGCAAGGGATTGGTGAATCCAGACACAGCCACTCTGTTGAAGCAAGTCTGCAAGTTGTTGTGAGCTGGGAGAGGCTGCTTGAGAAGACTCTAAACTGGAATGTATCCTGTGCTATCCTGAGGCATCTCTCTACCTCAAGAAAGACCAAGTTACAGTCGTTCTATCAATACAGTGTGCTTAACAGAAAGTATGCAAGAAGTGGATCACCAGTGTTGTCACTGCCTAGGAATTGATGTTAGCAATCGGTGTTTCCATCATTTACTGTGTCCATAGGGTCCTTAGGTGCTCAGGGCATAACCTTTCATTCAGTATCAGTGCTGACATCAGCATTCCATTAAACATGAACATTGAAAGATTACAGTTTTAATTTCTTGTAGGCAGAGTGCAAGTCACTAGGCCCAAATTTCACAGGTAGCTCTTACATATTATCACAGTGGCTTTTGACAACAAAAGCAAGGGTGCAGATAATCACTGCAGAACTGCTGGTGTGTGAGAAGAATTCTCTGGCTCCTGCTTAACGCCGCATTATGTACCCTTTGCATTTATGTGCCAGTGTAGATAGTACAAAGCAGATATGTGTGTGCAGCCTTCGTGAATACTATAAAAGAGCCATGAAACATAAGAACCTGATAGAAAGTAATTCATTTGCCCATAATGGGCCTGTAATTGTTGCTGTTACAAAATTTCTGATTGTGACTATGTTGTGTTTAAGAACCGGGCCTGTGGTTTTATTGCAGAATTATTACAGCAGACCCTTTGGGGATTGCGAGCGTATACTCTCGCTCTCTTAAGTATTCATTTGGCCAATATTGTAAAATGTAGCTGTTTCTAAGGGACAAGAGGCCTTAGAATAACTGTTGAACTAATAATAAAACAGATATCCATTTGGTTTCCTTGTTTTCTCCAAAGACTGTCATCAAAATCAGAATCAAGCATCAGGAAAATTAGGCTTTTTTGTTATTATTTTCTAATATTAGGATTTTTTTTAAGTAGATGGGCAAAAAATGGCTTTCAAGCAAAGTACCTTGACCTTTTATGTTGCTTTAAAGAGACTGAAAGTCTCCTTGGGCTTTGGGGTTTAATAACAAAATAGTAAAAGACTTTATTGTGTTTCTGGGGCTGAGAAAGATGGTATGGAACTGAAATCATGCACTTCGTTTTGCTGAAGATGTTTCATGCAGGTGATGTTTGGTTGATGAAGAGACAAGTTGGAACACTAGTTCTTAGCTTGCTGAGTGGTCTGAGACTATCAGAGGAGACAATCTGTGCATTCAGGAAGGAATTATTGTGGTTATTAATCACAGTTCTTCCTGGGCATACTAGAATTAATAGACTGGATTTCAAGATCCTCTCTTCTATACTGTTTCTAGTGTCAATAGCTTGAATTACATGTTTTAAATGTTCTTTTTCTTTCCTCAGCCTTACACTTGTCCTAATGTACAAAAGAAATTTACAGTAGATTCACTATTCTGTTTTGTCTGGTTGGAGTTTTGGTTTCCTTTTTGGTTGGTTGGTTTTGTTTTCTGTTTGGGTTTTTTTTTTAAGTTTCAGGTGTAACAGTTTGTCGTCTCAGGCTTCCCTTACCTGAAGAACCTGCATATGGATTATGTATTTTGCAGCTCTTCCTTGTCCTTTGCACAGAGCACCTCAGAGAGTGGCTCATTTCCTGAGCCTCTTCATGGCAGAGACATGCTTAGGCAACAGTGTGCAAGATGTAAAGGCCTGCACTCAGAATTGGTGTTCCAGAGTTATTAAAACATATCTTCTGGCCTTCGGTAGTAAAAGGAATGTCAGATTGGATATTGGGATTCAGATATTCCTTTCCCATACTTCAGTCCCCTATCTCCTACAGTGGCAGCTGACAGATATTTTGGGGTAAAATATTTAGCACCTTCTATGCTCCTGACTGGTTGCCTAGTTTTTTACCAAAGCAGAAGAGTTTTTGATATAGAACAGTGGCTGTTTCCAGACTTGATACGTCTCTTGAATGATGAGAGCTGATTATTTTAAACTTCATAGGCATAAATATAAATACTTTGAATTGTCAGGATAAGCACCCAGCTTTTTTAAATCCAGAAGTACCTCACTGGTTTTGTCTTCCTGTGTCATGATTCCCTTACACTTCATTGCACACTGCAGATGAACATTTCCCTTCTGTTTTCTCTAAGCAGGTAGCAGTACTTGCTGCTAATTTCATCTAACCATCACTTGCATCTTGTGTCAAGGGAGACTTTTTTTTTTGATAGCAAGCAGTGATAACCAGATTTTCTTTCTCCTGAATTACAAAAAAACCCCAAAACAAAACACAAAGAAAAGGAAGAAGTGCATACAATTAACAGTATTTGGAATAGATGATGTAAATGACACCCCTAGAGCTTAAAAATCTTTTTATTCTCTGGAGAGAGACATTCTATTCAGTAGCTGTTGAAGGGTTCCTACTGTTCTGCTGTTTAGGGAATTAAAAATTTTTCACTGGTTGGTTCAAAGTAGAAGAAAACTGTTTAATTAGTCGTCCTCATTGTTCTCGAAAGAAACAGCAAAGAAAAAAGAAAAAAAGCTCATGTTTTTCTTTTCCAGATGTAGAGATCTGTTGTGATAAGGAAAGATGTTCTGGGACTGGTTAAACCAGCTGGGGTAAATCCAAGCCAGCACTCCTAGTGAAAAATATATGGGGTTCTTTTAAAACACTTGGCAGTGGAAGAAAGCAAGCTGTATGCATCATTAAATTGAAGAATCTGGGGAGAAACTGTGCAACTTCAAAAGTAGTTCAGATCTTTTATAGTAGTATTTTATGAAGTTAGGCTGTTTGTTTTCCCTTACTGTAGAGTTGTCTTTTGCATGCTTTTTAATTGGTAGGTAGTATCTCCATTTCACTAAGAAAAATGTTTCTTTAATGATAACATATAGTAAAGATGTTCCTCCAATTGTGTTATTTCACTACAATTATTAGCTTGTTCATGTAATTTCTGAGTTGTGAATAAAGGACTGAAAAGTACCATCGTGTTTGCATGCAGATTACTTATTATTTTCAGAAGGGATTCAGCGTATAACACTTTCTGAGATACTAAATGTTAGTTTTGTAAAGAAACTGCTACAGGTAGTGTAAAATTAGCTGATTGTTTCCCTTGTTGGTTCTTTGTACAGTTTTTTCCACTATTGTGGACTGGGCTGGGCCCAGAGGGTAGAAAGTGTGGTGTTAACTTGTGCAGTCACATCAGGAATAATGTACTAGTCTGGGCCAGCCAATTATATTAATGGCTTTACCAAACACCAACTCAGATGATTGAAAATTCTGCTTTTCTCTATTTTCCTTACCGGTTCATGTGGAAAGGCTAAATTTGCAAAGTTCTTGCTGGATGTTAAAAAGTCAGTTGAACATGTGAGGGGTTTTATGGTTAAAAGGGGTGATCCATTGTGTAATTATTATTCTGAGGTTTGCGATACTTTGAGGATCAAAGAGATTTTGATTCATGAGAAGAGTGTGATATGTAGACATCATGAATGGTCTTTTTTGGGGTAATACAAGCCACTTGCAGATAAAAAATTAAAGTGTAGAAATGAAGCTATGCTTAAGAGTTGAGATTGGAGTGTAAAATGCAGACAAGCTTAAGTAAAACAATGCCCGTCTCCATTAATGTTAAAGTTGAGAGTCCACATTCAGGCACATTCTCATTATTTTAATGCAAGTTATGAACAGTTAATAAGAGCACGTACTCCAGTAGGTGAAAATTACTTGCTGCTGTTCCATTGCTATTTCATGATACTTTAGTTAATTATACCGTCCCATAATGACTTAAGACTGTGTGCACGGAGACTTGAGATAAAAAGGAGGAATTGTAGTGGTTTTCAAAAGCAAGACCAAAGAGTATTCCTGTGTAGAATGGGAGGATAATAAATTCCATTAGCTCCAATCGGTGGATGACCACTGGGTTTGCTTCCAGTTGTAAATTAGGGGATTATACAACTCCTATACAGCACTAATTATTAAACAAAAGCAATTTCACAGTTTTATTCATTTGCGAAATTTCTGTGAAGAGTAGGAGACTAGCAGTGTCTTCTTTGTTACTCGTGATTCCTTATTTTGTCTTTCTTCGTAAGTGCTCTGATAGAAAGTGGCTGATCTAGGGCAAACCCTACCCCTTTGATGCTTGTCATGAAACCTGTTATGAGTTTTAAAGTAATAACTTCATATTCAAGTAATATCACAGGTCTCTTAAAGAAAAATATGTACTTGCTTTATCCTTTATGCTCCCTTTTTTATCAGTGTTTCTGATTAAAATTCAGGTACTGAATATCAGTATCGCCCTCTGACAAGCGTTATCTTTTTGCAATTTTTTGACTGTAAATAAAGAAACAAACATAAGTGTTCTTACTTGCACATATTCAGTTGCTGGTAGTAATGAGAAGATAGTGTTTGTACATGATTTGGTGCCGACCAAATAGCATCTTGCTAGTAGATGGTCTGCTGGTTGCACATAAGATAGTAAGATGAAAGTAACCTAAAATTCTATTTCTTTGTATGTTTTTTCTCAAGTACAGTGTATTTTGCATTAGTTCTATCCTAATTTGTTATGTGTAAAGCTTATAATATATATCCTACTTGCATA
>WEIV01001936.1:67309-95535 GCA_013390005.1 Calyptomena viridis
TGCATACTGTAGGCAATATAGCGAGTTCTCTTTATGTATGACAATGTTTTGGAGATATGTGTCTGTGATAGTGACAAAGTTTTGAGTAGCACTGGTTCTGAGTGAAAAAATGAAGGCAAGGTTTCAGTAGTGGTCATCTTACATGTCTTAGTCACTTAGCAGAGTGTGCACATTAACATTTAACAATTACAAGCAGAAACAATGCTGGAGAACATCAGATGAATTAAACGTAACTACATGCACTCCCCAGAAGGTTTTCTTCCCGACAGATGCTGCTTCTACTGCTGCTGGATTTGTGCTGCTTGCTGAATGCTTCAGAATTACTTGGGAAGCAAAAAAACACTTTTGCACTTTTGTAGACTTTTGTAGAAACATTTAGCCCCAATTTGACCTGTTCCTTAAAATGTACTCTGTAGCTGCTTTGAAGCACCATTTGGTGTTTCAGGGCGTTTGCCAGGCACGCAGCATGTCTTGTTATGTGCACCAAATTCATGCTGAAGGTAATTTGAGTGCTTAAACAACAGTCAGTTGTTCTTGACCCAGTCAGTGCAATATGGATGAAGTTTTACTTCAGTTTTGCTTTTTCGTAAGGAGAGCATAGACTATGCAGAAGGTATATTGTCTGTGGGCAGTAAGGAGGCACCTAATTGTGGAGAATGGAAGGTAGGAAAGACTTCAGAAGTAAGTTTTCGATTGATAAAGAAATGTCACAGTTCAGTGTTCCCAGCTGTACTGATTTTGCATAAATTTATGTACCTGTAAAATACATTCTTTCTGGTTTTGAATTGCTTAGTGTGTGATGCAGTCACTCTTGTTTTACAGACTGTGTTATTGGATGTGTATGTGCATGTGTGCATGCTATAAAATAGTTCTGTATGTTATATATATGCCTTTCTGTTTAAAGATAGGGTACCACATTTCTTCTTGTTTATATATGATACGTTATAGTACCAAATATAAGAAGCTGCTGTGCTTTGTTCAGTACAACCAACTCCTAATTCCCACTTTTATTCGTTTCAGAAAGGTATACCTTGGTTGTAAAGAAAATCTATAGCTTCAAAATCAGTAGGAGTGGTTGCTGCTAAAAGCTAAATTATAGTGACACTTGCAATTTAGATTTTAGAACATTTAACTTGTAACAAATGTAATTGTCTGTTCAGAGGTCAGAAACTTTTGGGTATTCATTTATTAGTGTTAATTGGGCCATGTGCTCAGCTGAAATACGTGATCCTTGTAGCTCTAAATACCGTTTAATTTGTCATTAAGGACAGTAACACACAGAAAATTTATATTAAAAAAGAGCATGAACCAATATATCAGATATCATTTCTAGACTGTTGGATTTGGTCTTTTTGGAGTGAAGTGAGTTATAACAGTTAAAGACAAAAAATAAATCACTAATCAGATTTTGTCAAATCTATTTTCTTACCGAGTCTGAAATTTTTGAGGGTCGGAGGCTTGCCATTGTTTCCACCCTCATTTTCAGTCTGTGATGAAGAGGAACAAAGAAGTGCATCATACTGTGATGTCATTTATGAAATATAATTCCTTTTAGACTCAGACACACCTATTAGGAGACTGACATCAGACCTCGTGCTAGGTAAAACTTAGTGCATGATGACAGGGGTTTCAATCAATGGCAAAACAAAAGTGAAAAACAATGGCATTTTCATTGCAGGTGACCACAGTGAAATCTGATTTATCACTTGCCTTTGTGTTTATCACAGCATGAATTGATTTTTTTTTTTCCTTTGAAGTGCAAACCTAGTTCATTCTTTAACACTGAGATTTTTATCTTTGCAGTTTGCCGGGAAGACTCATACCAGTCAATAGTGTCATGTGCTGCTGTAGTACTTACGCCTGTAGAGCCAACAGTGGATACAAGGAAAAAAGAACAGATGATAATGCCTGATGTGTCCAAACAGTGAGTTATTCAAAAACATGATCTTTTACAAGTGCAATTTACACACCAGGCCAGATTCCTTCTTGTGGATATGCATATACACCTTCTTTCTCTTTCATCAGGGGTTATGTAGGTGTTGCCAAAAGTAGAAACTGGCCTGAGGCTAAACTGCTGCTTTTGTTCATTAGCCTATATTCTTTCACAAGACTTTTAGTAATGACATATATAGGGGGAATGGGCATTTATACTCTGAGAAACTGACTTTTTAATGGCCTTATTAAGGTGATTCTCTTTGTTTGAATAGTCCTTTCATTCTTGCAAGTAGTCACTTTTTATAAAGAATGTAATTCCTAAATGCTCAGCTCATCTGAGATATTTCAGTATTTTTCACTGAATATTTTACCTCTATGATATGAGATATGATGGCATCTTCATAAAAGTGGTAGTGGCCTTCCAAATAAATTCTGTCTAACTAATTAGGCTGTATTTTGGTATCTTGCATTAGATGAGAACCATAACTATAGTGTGTGCAGTAATATTTGCCTTGCAATACCAGGCAGGATTGTTGTTTCTTGCTGATTGAGTCTTTGGAGAATAAAAAAATTCTCCTTCCATGAAAAGAAAGCAAACACAATGGTAAGGCTTTATCACAACACAGACTTGGAGTCTGTGTATTTTGAAGTGTGGAAGATAGTTAAAAACTTGACAATGGATAATATGACATTAATGTTTAGCTTTCTGATTCTCCTGGTAAATACAAATTATGAAGTAGTGGCTTACTTGCCTATTACTGTTAGAAAATAAAACCATCTTCTCTCTCCCCCCCCGTCCCAAAAAACACCCAGACACCACTGGTGGATAAGATTAGATGGGATGTGATCTTGCCACAGATCTGTGAATTGAGTCTGTATTTGAATGTGGTATCTTTTTCAATCTGGTGATAAACCCATTTCATCTAGTCTACCTGTACTTAAAATTTAACACAATATGTTGCCTATCATCCAGGTATTATTGCAGTGACTTAATGTTTGAAATAGTGTTAGCATCTAATGGTTTTAGTGATTCAGTTGTATGGATCTCTGAATAACAAGGGGTTGGAAAGTCAATGAGCTGCAAAATACCGTGCTGAAATTCGGAATAATTTTTGTGGTTAGTTCAAGCAGCACAAAACATTTTTGCCTTCTCTTTACTAAAGGGCAAACCCACACTGTTGTTTGATTAGCTTTTTCATCCATTATCATAAGATAATCCCTTATGAATTTAAAGTATGAAACTCCAATATCTGTTAAGCATGTGCTGAATGATGCCACCTCCTTTTATTTTTTTTCCTTTTACCTTATTGGTAATAGCAGGTACATTAATCTCCTTAATCAGAAGCAAGCTTGTGCTTAAACAGATTAAATATATTTGAAATTCTCCATATGAAACTGCATCAGGGTATTAGTATCTTTACATGAACATTTCTGACAAGTATATTGGAAATCAAACTATCTTGCAACTGAAATTCAGTACATATTGTAGAAACCTTCAAAATAATTGTAGGGAGGTAAATGCATATAGCTTCAAGAAAATCTCAAGTATTATGAAACAGCAGCATACCGTTCACGTATTTCATTTCATCCTGTGCTTTCTACATGTAGATAGTTTTCTCCATATCCAGTTAATGGAAGCAAAACAGATCCCAGTTTCTCGGTGTAAAGGCAGTGTCATCTGTCTCCAAGGCAAACGTGCCCTTGGCAGATGTTGAATTCCATTGACTTGAATGCAGAGTCCATGTATGACCTGATCTACTTGTGTGGATTCTAGTTACTCCTGCTCGTAGTGGGAAACAACATCGAGGCTTTGATTTTGATGCTTCTCTTTGTGCATCTGTATAGTTTTGACTTTCATGTCCAAAAACTGTGCATATCACAGAGGTCTGAGCAGTGGCCAGCCACTGAGGTCCTGAAGTTGCTGCCTTCAGGCCCTAAAGGGATCGAGTATGTTTAGAATAATGAATGCTTTCTAAAACTACATAAGAGAGTGTGTAATCCAAACCAGATGAAATGCATATTAATGATAATAAAATGTTAAACACTTACAAATAACTGAAAATAATTATATTGTAAACCACAGTAAAATTATATCCAAGACCTTCAGGAAACGAGAAGCTGTGAAGCCTGGGCAGAAAAATAAAAAAGCTTTTAATGGGACTTGTATAATATTTGATTAATGATGTTATTTTGTTTTAGAAAGAAAAACTGTTTAGTGGTTTTAAATTATGTACTGTATTTGCTTAATGTACTTTTTTTTGTGTAAGCAGCAAATAGTGCCAGAAGTGGTAGCAGCAAAGCTGAACGATTCTTTGAAGTGTCAATGATTAGATGCTACAGGATTGCAGGAATAAAAGGCTATTTTTTTATCTTGTATTGTTTCTTGGAAGCTCAAACCATTTCATCAGGGAGCAATTTCTTAGTGATATCTAGATAATTGCTAATTCATGTGTGCTTGTGCACTGGGCAAAATCCCTACCTCACTTATTCACCAGGAATGCACTTGGCAAGAGGAAGAGCACTTCTTTGTAGCTTTTGTCCTTCCACTCCGCTACAGACTCTGAGTCAGAGAAATACAGTCAGTGTGAGGTCAGGGTGAAAAACAAGAAATGTGAGTTGTACCTTACTTTGTCTTCTGGGCCCTTAACTTTGTCTAGGATGTTGCATTAACTGTGTTATATTTTCTAGAAATACAGGACTTAGAATCCTCATGCTGTCTTGACAGATCCAGTTATTGAGGCCTCTTTGTGTTGCCATAGTGATAGATTAGTTAGTTGTTCCCCAGAGTGCCCAGGTGCTAAAACAATTTGTACATTTTGAACAATGTATTCTGTTTGCATAATCCTAATTTTAGTCCTTCCTATCTGAATTCTAATGTAAATAAATCAGCTGCTGGTGCAGAGCAATGCCATGAGGAATCCTCACTTCCATTTCAAATTCTTAGGAGGAAGCATGGCTCAGGAACTGTTTGTTATGCTTTAAAGGTACTTAGCTTCAGCTTCACTGGGCAAACTATCAGCTGAAAGGTCAGCCTACAAGGGGCAGCGTGGAAAAAGATGTTTCTCAGACATGTGTCTCTGAGCAGACAATGTTCTACTGCTGTATGACATTCATATGTAAACACAGAAAACCACTCTTCTAGTGCTTGAAAAAAGTATAGTGAAATTCAAGTGCATAATTTTTAATTTATTGGATTCAAAGTTCATCTGCTACTTACGTATTTCATTTGATTAATTTCTTTGGATATGACTGCCCTGCAATTCAGAATGGTGATGGCAACGTGTAGCCCTTTGAGCTGGCCAGTTTAAAGGTGGTTTGTGCATTAGTACTTCAGCTGCTGTCACATTTCTGATTTTGATTTTTATTTAAAGATATTATTTGCTGTTAAATTGTTTTTAGAGCTACAGATCTTGTTATGTCATGAGGCAGACACAGTAATTTGCCAAAGAAATATTTTCCTCAGCTTTAAGGGAGATTTCCAGATGAAGATCCTAGAAAAATGACATGACAAGAGGTAATGATTTTACACTAAAAGAGGGTGGATTCAGGTTAAGTCTAAGGAAGAAGGTTTTTACAATAAGGGTAGTGAGATGCTGGAACAGGTGGCCCAGAGAAGTGGATTCCCCATCCCTGGAAACATTCAGGGGATGTTGGGTGGGACTCTGAGCAGCCTGATAGTTGAAGATGTGTCTACTTATTGCGGGGGGATTGAACTAGATTGCCTTTAAAGGTCTCTTCCAACTCACTTATTCTATGATTTTAAATGCTACAGATCCTTTGGCAGTTCTTCAGACTATTAAGACAAAGCCAGTTTTTACCTGGTAAATGCATGAATGCATTATGCATAAATGCATAAATGTTTATGCATAGTGAGTCGTTTTAATATTCTATCTGTGCCAAAGCTGTTTAACTTGTACATTGCAATTGTGCTTAACCTGAGTAAGATTCTTTTGCATACGTTCAAATACATGAGAGCTTCTTGGAGTCACTATGACTAGCTGGGTGCTTACTGGTTGGAATCAGGGTGGTAAGGAGGAGAGTTCTGGCTTTGATGAGTACAGATACTAAACCAGGACTTAAGTACAGATATAGGTTGGCATCTAGAAAGATTTTGTTGCATACATAGTCTGTATTTGTTAGCTGCAGTAAGCATATTCCAAAATTTAGTTGGGTTTTTTTTTGGCAAAAGAATTTCAAACCAATATAATATATATAATATATTGTATTATTCACTTATTCAATTGGAGATTTTCTTTTCCTTTTTTATATTTTCCTCAAATTTTTTGTATTTGTTTGTGGTGTGGTGTTTTTTTTGTTTGGTTTTTTTTGTGTTTTTTTTTTTTTTTTTTTAAATAAATCCCCGTGAAAGTTTTTTTTTTTCTTAAAGANGAGTAAGATTCTTTTGCATAAGTTCAAATACATGACAAAGCTTCTTGGAGTCACTATGACTAGCTGGGTGCTTACTGGTTGGAATCAGGGTGGTAAGGAGGAGAATTATAGCTTTGATGAGTACAGATACTAAACCAGGACTTAAGTACAGATATAGGTTGGCATCTAGAAAGATTTTGTTGCATACATAGTCTGTATTTTTTAGCTGCAGTAAGCATATTCCAAAATTTAGTTGGGGTTTTTTTTTGGCAAAAGAATTTCAAACCAATATAATATATATAATATATTGTATTATTCACTTATTCAATTGGAGATTTTCTTTTCCTTTTTTATATTTTCCTCAAATTTTTTGTATTTGTTTGTGGTGTGGTGTTTTTTTTGTTTGGTTTTTTTTGTNTTTCGTTTGATTTTTTTTTTTTGTTTTTGTGTTTGTTTTTTTTGTGTGGTTTTTTTTTTTTAAAAATAAATCCCAGTGAAGATTTTTTTTCCCCTCAAAGCAACAATGTTGTTTTATCTCTTTAATTTTCGGTGCTCCTTAGTGGTGACGTGAAGTGTGGTCTCTAATGCAGCCAGGTTGTCAGGCAGCGGCACCCACTGCATGATTTGTGTCTGCTTTGACAGTCCATTCAAAAAGACATGTTTTCAGTAATATGAAAAATGAGTGCTTTTCAGACTTGTTTGGAAAACTTGATAAAAGATGATTGTACTGTTTCAGTTTTTTGGATAATTGGGAAGATTCACTATGAAAGCATGTGTCACTCTTTGTTTGGGTAATACAGAGAGAATAAGGATGCCCAGTGTTGCTCTGGAATGACAGTACTTTGAAAATTGTGATTTCAACTGAATTGCGGTATACTTTCCACCACTGCATTTTAGTGATAGGTAACAGGTATCACAGAATCACAGAATTAACTGGGTTAGAAAAGACCTTTGAGATCATGAAGTCCAATCTGTTACCTAACACCATCTCACCAAATAAACCATGGCACTAAGTGCCACATCCAGTCTTTTTTTAAACACTTGCAGGAATGGTGACTCCACCACCTCCCTGGGCAGCCCATTCCAATGGCCAATCACTCTTTCTGTGAAGATTTTTTTCCTAATATCCAGCCTAAACTTCCCCTGGTGCAGCTTGAGAATGTGTCCCAAGGTGGAGGAGCTAAAATTTATATCCATTTCTTTAAAGAAGATAGTTTGAAATGGAGTGAACATAAACAAGGCTTATGCTGTCAGTGGTCAAATGCACCATTAAAATCTTTTCCTGGGCTACTAGGAATCTAATATGTATCTACAGAGGCTGAATACATTCCCAAAATTGCTCAACACTCGTGAGTACTGACGGCCCTTCTCTAAGAACCAGCCAGGCCTGAGTCTTCTGGGGGTGCAGGCCAGAACAGTGGACCGTGCTCTCATGGATCCAGGTCCCATATGTCCCCTGCGTGGGCTGCTTGCTCTGCCTTGGTGCGCCATGTCCACTGCCAGCCCGCCTGGGGAGCACAGCTGTCCCTCCTCCCTGCTCCTCCTGCTCTGCCATAACCCTGCAGCCCCCCCTGCTTTGTGGTCCCTTTGTGAGTGAGCATGTGGCTTTTTCTCTGTGTGGATTTAAGGATGGCTAGAACATATTAATGGGTTTCACATGGTAGGAAATCTTGGTGCACTGTCTCCTCCTCACACCTGTGCAAACTGGTCATGAGTGCTCCCTGTGTCTCAATGGACTAGACCGGTGCAGGTGTTTACTGGTGGGGAGCATCATCTGCCTTCTGTGTGACAGGCCACCTGCAAAGGGTTTAAATCACAGTAGATGAGTTTGGGAGGGTAATTTCCATTGTAGAGTATGATGTCTGATTTGCTTTACAGCCTAGTGAACAGGTAGGTTTTGCATGGGATATGTAAAAGTCTTCAGAAGGAACAGGATGAACTGAATATATCTTAGTAACAGATATCAGTTCCCTTTGATAAAGTTATGCTTGATGAAACAAGGGTGGTTTATTTTTGAAAAAGCAAATATTGATTTAAAAATATTTTCTTCTTGATGTTGGTTATTTAATCTTTGTACTGGCAATAAAAGCATATTAAAATTGTATTAAAATATATATCTGGCTATCACTATGCAAAGAATTAATAAATACGCAAAACATAATCAGGGTAACAAGCAACAAATTAACGTTTTGTTTAAAAGGTGGTACTAAGGTGTTATATTAAATTAAAAACTCATTCTTGAATTATCTGATTCCCTCTCCCTCTGCAATAAAACAGAGAAAAAAACAAATCATAGCCCGTGGCTGTAACAATTTCATGGTCTCCTTGTACATCCTGTATTGTTTTGTGCACATAATGGTAAAGTAAAAATAAGTTATTTTGCTGTACTCGTGTCATCTTTGAAATGGGAAACTTTTCAGGAAATAGTAAAAATATAGTATTTACACTTCATTTATTGTCTACTATTCCCTAAACCAAACTTGTTGAAACTCCTAGTTGACTGTCGAGGGACGGCCGGCGATGGAAGGGACGGGGCAGATTGCTTGCATGCAATAAGCAGATTTTATTGATACAGAGCGCAGTATTTATACCTTTTTTGCAGTTACTAAAAATAGATCCTTCTATAACAGCATGTTTCTCAATACTATTGCAAAACTAGAAGCTATCACTGACCAGCACAGATACATACCATGCGTGCCTTTCCTCTATGCTGTCCATTTGCAGATCGGCTGCACTGCCTGCCATGGTTTGCAGCCTAACAGTGTTGCTGCCTTCACTTGTGCTTTCTAGCTGTATAGCCACAGTTGACATTTCCTCTTCTCTAGACTGCCCAAATTTGGAACCTCTTTCTTCTTGCTTTGAGGAAAAACAAAAACAATAAACCAAACTGTTGTTTCTACCTCTTTTTTTCTCTCTGTCCAGTTACTGCAAAAATGAGGATTATTTTGTAAAAACAACTATGACATAAATAGAAGTTGTGCAAAGGAAATACCATTTCACTGCAAAAAAAATATGGAAGAAATTTTATGTATGATTATAGAGTGGGAGCATCATCAGTTTTCATGTTCCTTCTCAAGAAAACAATCTACATACATAATTTAAATAACTTACGCAATTGTTTTCAGCCAAAGGATTAAGAATTTCTTTAAAGCTGAATTTGATCTGTATTTGCAAATGTTGAATGAGCTGTTTTTTGAGAGCCACTAACTAATTGTAATTACAGCACTCAATATTTTCACTATTTTATAGTTTGACTCCTGTCTTCTTCTGTGTGGTGATGAATAATGCAGGAAGGCAGAGGCATGAGGGGAATTGTCCTGTGGAGGAAAGGTGTTTAGGTAGATTTTATCTATAGCCTTGCCAAGAAAATCTGATCCTTTGCAAATATAGTAATTGTTTGGAAAGCTTCCACTTTCCTCTGAAAAGAGACTTGGTTTCTAATGGACAATTGACCATGAGTGTTTCGATCATTTCCCATAAAGTATTACTGATGTGACTGAACTCTCTTGGTGAAAAGATACAGGGATGGAATGTTGAGCAAGGTGCTTAATGGAGTCACTTTGAATCAAAGTGCAGAGGATCAAGAATACTACAGCATTTTCTAGTTGAGATAATTGTAACTTCACAGTAAGACAAGTGAATTGTATCATTGTGTAGCTAGTCTTTATTAATAGAACAAACTTCAGAAAATAAAAATATGTAGGGATAATACAACTTTGCTGAGAAGTGGTGTTTCTGAGCACCAAATGGTGAAAATTTGTATAGAACTTTTGGAGTCAAAATACTTAACTGTAATTTACATTGTCAGAGTGTGACCAAAGCTGACTTAAAGCATTGAACTGCACAAACAAAGGGCAGTGCAATTATAGTAATCTGGAATACAAATTTCCCCTGCTTCAGCAGCAAGCAATGGACAAAATAACTCCATTAACAACTACAATTTCTTAATTAGATCTGAAGTAGTTATAAGAAAATCATTGTCACCAAATCACAGTGACATTTATTCTTGCTTCAGGCTAAACCAAAGCCATTTTCTGAAAGATCACTTTTGTTCTATTCATATCCGTAAAATTATATACCTTTATGATACCACAATGTCATTCTGGTTTGGCCCTCACCCTAAAAATAATGTCCTTTAGAATAAAATTATCCATTTATTTATCAGACCTGCGAAATTTTTTTAATTCCTAAATTAAGTTTAAATCTGTACGTTCTTGTGCATCCTTCTTTTCTTTGTTCTCTGTGGATCACCATGATCTTCACTGGATACTTCTGCAATAGAGGAAGCTTTAGTCATCTGATTTGCTTCTCCTTCATGTCCACAAATTTACCAATAAGAAAAAACATCAAGATAAGTAATTTTGTACAATGTAGTTAGAGATCTTAAATGAAAATATGTCAATAGTCACCCATCCGTATATATACCTATATTCATATCTATATATAGAGAGAGAGACTAAAAAAAGGCAGGAGTTTAAGATACCCCTGATTGAGTGGAAATTCCATCCTATGTGTACTGTAGTGTCTAGAAGTGTCTGCTTTATTTACATTACTGAGTAGTATGGATCAGATCACCCAATATTAACTTAATCCTAAAGCATCAGTACTTGGCAAGAAAGAACTCTAAACTGATGACCTTATGTAATCATTGCAAAATATTCTTGGCATATACATTGTAATTAGAACAATGGGCCGTGAGACAATTGTGAATTTTAATTTTGTGCTGGGATTTTTTTTTATGTGATGAAATAGAAATTATTATATATTTCTCAAGATTTCTTAATGTCTGGAGCAATTCTGAAAGAAGATGTAGTTGAAGTAAATAAAATCTTGCCTGGTTCCTTGAAAAGGATGGTTACTGTAGTCAGTGCAGGCAGACCATGGTTGAGATAGGCTTAGGCTTGAACATCAAATATTTTGTCAGAAGATCTACATCTGAAGAGCTGCTATTCTAAATTGAAGTGTTAGTCACTTCCAGTGTTTGTTATTCTAATAAAATTACATTGTTTTCCATTATCCTACGTGACAACTGCCTAAGCCCTGAAGCACTCTCATTCTCTATTGGGATGACTGTACAGAGCCACTCAGCCATAATGTCTTTCTGAGACAGGGTTGCAGTTGGGCATGTGGAAAATAACTCACTCGTTTCATCATGGTTAAGCTTCGCAAACAAAGATATGGGAAGGGCTCTACCCACACTTGCTACAAACGTGCTGATGGCTAAAAAGGCTGATGCGGGATAGACAAGTCTGGTAACAAAAGGCACAGCTAAAAGTCTCCTTAGGTGGTATTGGCGAGGCGCGGTTCTTTCTGCATTGTCTTTCTCCTCAAGACTAATTCTACATGAGCTTTCAAAGGAGGCAGCAGCATTACAGATGGTGTGTCTCCATGATTCCCAAATTAAGGCTAAAGTGGACCACTGATGGTGGTCAATATGGCCAAGACTGAGGTGCTGTTTCAGGGAGTCCTTGTATCTCCTCTTTGGGGCTCCTCTATTGCGGCAGCTGGTGGCGAGTTCCCCATAAAGCACAACCTTAGGGAAGCGGTGATCCTCCATCCTGGAAACGTGCCCTGCCCAGTGCAGTTGTGTTCTCAACAGCATGGCCTCAGTACTGGTGACCTCTGCCCGTTCGAGGATGGTAACGTTGGTCACAGAATCAGTCCAGTGGATGTTTAGGATTGTACGGAGCCAGCGCTGATGGAAACGTTCGAGAAATTGTAGATGATAGTGGTAGATGACCCATGATTCAGACCCATATAAAAGAGTAGACAGTACAATGGCTTTGTAAACACTAATCTTAGTACTTTTCTTCAGGTGTTTATTGCACCATACTCTTTTATAAAGCTTCCTGAAAGCTCTCTATGCCTAACTCATTTAGTTCAGATTTGAAGGAAGAAACAAGTTTCCTGTAGAAAACAGACTTCATTTTCATTCAGCCTAAATTCATGTCCAACTTAGACACTCAGAACAAGCATTGTTACTCCCTCAGTTTCATGTATTAAAGGAGATCTAGAGTTTTTGTTTAGCAGGTACTTATTCAAGGGGCTGAAAGAACTTGATTTTGGGGCAGCACCAAGAATCCTCAAAGATTTGGGAGAAAGCCCATTAATTCAAATGAGGAGAATGAGAGAAGTGCCACCTGTGCCTATTTATTCCTTTTTCTTGTGTGTCCAAAATCTTGAAAGTATACAGAAGTTATTGTGCTGTAAAATCAGGACAAAAAATATTCGTTAATATTTTTCACAAATCAAGTGGTTATGCTTAGTCTCAGGAATCATTTGAGAAACAGAATTATACTTTCTGGTATGTAAAAGCATAGGCTGTTACTAAACTATAACTGACGTTCTGTTTGAGAGACAGACAGTGGTTATATTTTATCTTCTTGCAAGGAAGTTAAGGTTTGGATCTGTCCCTTTGTGCAGCAGAAACATCAGTCTGAGATAGCATTATCTAAATGCTGAAGAGATGGGGTGGTGGGGGAGAAGGGACCAGGGGATCATTTGTTTTTTTAATTTAGAAGTCTGTGGTGTATATATTAAAGTACAACCTCAGTTCTTACAAATTAAATTTGAAAGCATAATTGCAGCATCAAATATAAAAATTAATCAACTATGTTATTACTTGTGAACAATTAAAGCATCATAAAATGGAAAAAATATGAAGGAAATACACTTATATATGTAATACTAGGATTGTGAAGCACTTAATTTGGTTAGACAAATCTATTGTAGATTAAAACTAGAAAAACAGATCAAGTACATGGCAGCAATGTATTTGTTTCACTTTCACAATAATTTAATAATATTTCTGAAACATAATAAAGAGCAGCATTTCTTAGTGGTTTCTTACTGTCATTGGAAGGTGAGGAAAAGAGGCATGTCAGGGAAAAACTAGGTAGATTTGCGTTTTGGACTTTGGACTATGCTGTCCTGTTTTATAGCTCTTTGTACGCTTCCAGTGAAAACATTTATCAGGTATTATTTGAATCTGATCAGTGAAAAATGAGAGTGTTGTTGTGGTGGTGTTTCTGGTTTTATTGAGGGGTTTTCTAAACCATGCAGTTTGCTGAACATTCCTAAAGACCATCATCCTGTGCAGTGGCTGTATTTCTAATTTTTTTAGAAAATATACTACTCTTGAGTTGTATTTTCAAGACTTAAATAAGAATACCACCGCAGCAAATACTGCTTAAAATATATATAAAGTGCTTCATGATGCTTCCAGATGAGATATTACCTGCATCCTAGAGGGAATGAATTATGTGAAAACATGTAGATACCTGCGTGCTATGTTTCACAGAGTTAACTTTTTATTTTGCAAAACTAAATATGGAGAGATGCTCCAGAAGTATTCATAATTTCAATATTAGTATTTGAGGGGCAAGATTTGGGGGTTTTTTTGCAGAATAAGAAAGAGATATGAGAGAAGGACAGAAATAATTTTAGGAACAACCTCCTTATCCCCACCTCTAGGTCCAGTTTATTTTGTTCTTATTCATTTTTTCCTGGAGGTAACAAAGAAATAGAGGCAATATCCCTCTTTCTCTTCTATGTGCATTTTCAATGTATCTGTGAGCAGCCCTGAGAGCAGGGATTTTAGTAGCCTATCAAAATCTGTGTTTACAGTGAGTATTTTTACTTGCATGAATTTACTGATGGTGGAGGTGGAAGGCTATAGCTGAAAAGGTAAAATGGTACTATTGCTTTTTTTTTTCCTTCTCTTCCCCCTTCTGGATTTTTCGAGTTAATACACTTGCTGTGTTGGCCACCATATGGGATATATAAAACACCTGCAGCTTGAAAAAAAAGCCCTGAAAAGCAAAATGGGAAATGGGGAGGTAGGAAGCAGAGGAGATAAAAGTGAAAGGACTCTGCATCATCACACCAGGACACAAGCAGCATCAGTACAGTTGGATAAGACATAAATCTGCAAATATATTGCCATAAAATAAAGCTGTAAAGACAAAATATTGTACCAAATAACAGTGAATTTAAAAGAGCTGCATGTTGCAAAAACTGTCCCTACAGTTATAAGTACAGATAAAAGTTCTTCCTCCAGTGCTCTGGGAGCAGGATTAAGCTCTGTTATATTAATATCAACAGGCTCAGCTGCTTTTTATGAGTAGTAGCTGCAGTAGCCACCTTGTAAGAAGTTCACTGATGTTTGTGAGGGGAGAATATTTTTTGGTTTTCTTTTCCTGTGCTGAACCTCTAAGTATGTCATGTGCTTCCAGGTTCATTTACTAGGTCTTTTTGTTTACCAGTTCATTTACTGATATGGTAGGATTTCACTCCAACTGTTTTTATTACAAATTGTTTTGGTATTTTAATCCTCTCTTTATCATTACATAATGGAGTAGTATGTAGCTTTCATTGAGCATAAATATTTGCTGCTGCTACATTGATTAAATGCATAATAGCATATATTGCAAATATATCCAACTAATAATAATAATAATCCAGATTTATAGCTTCTGTTGCACCAACCCACAACATCAGCTAGTGTACAGCTTTAATAAATGTTTCCAAAAAATAGAAGCATGGAAAGAAAAAAGATGCCAATGCTTTTGTTATAAGTGTGAGGTGGCTTTTTCAGGAGCAAGGACATATACACCAAATTATGACATAGGCCTCAACCACTTTTTCCTCCCAGGTCAGCTGTTCTGTATGTTCTGTGAGTCTCCTAAATCCCAACAGGATTCCTGTGATTAAAAAAACAAGGAGGAGCAGGAGGGAATATGGGTAGGATTACTAGAAGTGAGCTATTGGGAAAAATCAAGGCAATCACAGGCAGAGGGAAAAAAAGAGTAGCTTTGAGGTAAATTTTCCGTGCTTTATCAGTCATGCATGTAAACTATGCTCGTGGTAAAACTCTGTCTGTCTGTCCATCCATCCAGAAAGCCTATAAGATATTCATCCAAAAGCGTGGTAATGCTCATCTAATTCTTGTACTGACCTACAGCTCCATCTCCAGCCTTTTATTCAAACTTTTAAATACTGAGTTTTTCAGGAGCATTCCAGTCCCACTTCCAATTATCTTTTTATTATGTCATTTTGCATAATTGACATCTTTATATACAATTTTAATATGCAACAGAATTGCTGCTGTAGGTGATACTGAGTTGAAAAGGACTCATCTCTCCTGGCAGCAGGAGATGCAGAAGTGACAGAAACCTCAAATCAGAGGCACAAAACAACCTGGAATAAACATTATGAGAACCAGGAATGAAAAACATTGTTTTATTTTAAAATATACCTCTTCTAGTTTTGATTGCATTGATCCGAAAGGTCTCATGTCCACAAAGACAGAATTGCATTTTGACAGATGAACGGAAGAAATGGTAAAGTGGTGCCAAGTTACTTTGTCTACAACACCCCTTATTAATGAGTTTGTATATTGTGCCTTATTTTTGTAATCCCTTTTAAATCTTCATCTAATGTTGTATTCTTATTTTTCTATTCCTTACCTGGACCTGTAAAAATGTAAGTGGTTGATATTTTTCACTGGAAAAATTTAAATGTTCTAGATAAACATTTTCAGTGACAAACATTGCTATGTTGATTATTTATTGTCAGTTCTGACAAAGCATGTTACAGCACTCCAAAACAGGTAAATAAAAACTCCATATTTTTTTTGTCCAAGGAGCAGTGCACTCTATTTGGGATAACTTATGGAGGAGCTAGAAAATAACATTTATGGGTCAGTGAGAAAGCACAAGTGTTGGGAAGTAGGATTACCTATTACTTTCCCTGTGCTGGTGTTGTGGGAACAAACATGTATAAAAGTGGAGTACATCTTACTTTGATAGCAGATGGACTTGAAATGGAGTAATGCAAGTAAGGTGTGTAAGAATAAATACTATTTGTAATTATTTTCAAGTTCTCTGCTCTTCAGCTGTGCTGCAGGTTAAATTTACTGCTGTTAAAATCCGAGTGTGAATACAGTGCTGATACAAACCTGAGTATTTAAGAAAACTTAAGTAGAGAAATCATTCTTCATTCGTTCTCTCAGAAATTCCTTTTTTTAAAGGTATCACCATACTTGGAATTCAGTCCAAGTATGTTACAGGAGTGAATTACAAAGCTGAGCCATAGTTCAGAAAGGAGTCATATCTCTGTTCAGGTAGGAACTTTTGATATGAGCTCTAGCAAGGCTTGTTTATCCTCGTATTTAAAATTTAAGTTACTAAAATTCACATCTCAAAAATAATAATTAATGCTTCCAGCATTGTGCTATCTATGTTCTTCTTCCTGAGTTATTTGATTAATGTGGTAATACATACTAAAATGCAGTAAATGCTTCAAATTTCAGATTATTGAAAGCAAACCTGAATTTAAAATGAATGTCTGATAGACTTCAGGGAATCCACAATTTAAATGGCAACAGAACACACTGATTCCAGCTACAATAACAGATTATATTTGAAAAGGCAACAATTAAATACAAAGAATGGTTCCGGTTACTATGGGAACAGTTAAAGCAAGGTTTTTCAGCATTGCACTTTGTGTATACAAGAGAAATTATGTTCTTCTGAGTCAAAGAAACTATGAAAACTTTCCAAGGAAAAGGCTAAATAATATGAAATATTTGAAGCAAAAGCTTCTAAATTCTTCTCTACAATATGCCAGTGTTTTTGTGTTCTCTCTTCGTGTTTCCCCCTCCATTTTTCTGCCACTAGTTTTTGGAGTCGAGAGGGGTTTTTTTTGAATTGTGTAGCAAAAGTGCTTTGAAAAGAGGATTAGTGAATGAAAGAGCGATGTAGATGAGTTATTTTATTTCTGGAGCTGTTTACAAGAGATCTAATCCTATCTCATAAGTCTTACTTAGATGAAGGCATCTGTATAGATTCACACTTTATTTCACATACATAGAATGTCAGATGGGTACTACTTGTAGCATCAACTTTGCAGTAGGCCAAATGTTAAAAATATTTAAAGCATGTTTTATACTTAATCTAAATCTAAAAATGTTTATCTGTTGAGGAAGCTTTAAAAGCTTAATCAGGAATGATCAGTCCTGTATGAAAACTGGCACAATCTGCAAGACTGCAGATCATCTGAAATGTAGTCCCTTGAAGTAAAGGAAACTGTAGTTGAAGTCATTTCATGATATGACAATGAAGTTAAAAAGGAGAAGATTCTTTGATTTCTTTTAACAGAAATAGATGTCTGAAAAGTATATTATCAGCTATTATTTTAATACATATTAAACAATACTGTGCTATTTCTGTATATCTTTCCAACTCCAGATATGGAAATGTGTTGACGTTGAACTACAGTCCAGCCATTAAGTAAATTCTGCTAAATATGCAATGTCATTTTCTGTGCTTGCTTGTGAAGTGAGAGTGCCTACCTCGTGATGCTATGTACCATACAGGATTTTTACTTTTAATACTAAAGCAAGACTATATAGAGATAAAAACATGTTTAGGGGCACTAAGGATATATACTTAAGTCTCAACTCTTTTGGTTTATTATGGTATTGATTATCGTTTGAGATCTCTGTACATATGTAAACCATATATATATATGAAATTGATAAGCAGCATTTTTAAAAATTGTACATAAGAAAAAAAAGAAAGACTGTGTTGTTGTGGGAAATACTTCTGCAACCTTATTGAGAGACCTGGGACTAACTAACAGACATGTGTGCGATCACATTTGAGGGGCAAGTGTCTAGACTTAGACTCAGTTTTACTTATTTGGGATCCTTATTGTACCTGTGTATGCAGGTCTTGTTTTCTTACAAGTCACAATTAAAAAATGAGGAAGTGTTCTTGCAGCCAGAATGTTATAAACTGGTTTTCTGGATTCTGCCTTTTGGATGGAAGAAAACGTGTCTCCTCACTATTGATTTTCACTTTCATCCATATTCGTTTAGATGGTTTAATAACCTCTAACTTCAAATTGTTGTCAGGAACAAATGGGTACAGAACTACTAGGTTGAGATAATGCTGGATAGCTCAGTGGCCTTCTCAACTTGCCAGATATTCATTGGTCTTGACATCCTCCTCCATGGAGAAGGATGGTAAGTTGTGTTACAGATGGTTTTGTGCTGATCTCTATTAGCAGACCTCTGTGAAAGTCCCACTGAGCACCACTGCAGAGGCCATAATGCTCCAAATGTATAGCTGCCATGATTATTATGTACTGCTTCATTACCATCCTGAGCCTTTTCAAAGCCATATTGAAAAGCTGATGAAATTGCTTTTAATGAGGTTTGAGACAAATCTGTTGTGCCGCCTGCTGACAAATTGCTACCAGAACTGAAAAGATCTTAGTGCTCAGCATCATCTGTTTGAAATACTTCCTCGTATGAGCCCTGTTTGCCATTGTCTAACCTGGTAGTATCACTGATAGTCAGGGAACAGAGCAATGGGAAACTGCTCAGCCTGTGCCACAGTCTGTCTGTGGCTGGGAGGAATGGGTACGGATGGGCCTCCTCCAGTGGGAGAACACCTTTTGTAGAACTGACAGAAGGCAAGGGCTGTTTTTCTTTGCTTGTTGACAGCTGCTTCAAAGATGACCTCAGAGTATGTCAGAAAAAGTAATAAAAGACAGACTGGAAGCCTGGCTTTAGATGAGAAAAGATAATGAGTACATTTTTATAGATTTCTTTCCACACTTGGGTTGGAGAAAGCTGACTCAAGACATTGGTAAGGCTTTCTAAGTGGTGTTGTTACAGATACTGTGGTGACTTTGTAAAATTATAAGTTTCTTTTCGATTAAGTAAAAGCAGCCTCGTGCCCATTAATCTTATAGGTGGCATTGGCCTGATTTGCCACATTTACCTGTTTTCTTAAATGACCTTTGCAAACTCAGTCAAGGGCAAAATGGGTCTTTCAGAAAGTTTAGTTTTGTGCCCTGTTCTTGCTAGTACTGTGTGGAGAAAGCATACTTCGATGGAAAGTCTGGTAGAGTCATTCTTATGGGATCAGATAACTTTTTTTTTTTTTATCTTGTCTTAAAAATAGGTATTTGTGATTTTCATACACGTTCTTGAGCAATAGTTGCTTTTCTGTGCTGCAATTTGCTTAAAGTTGGGTGAAGGAAGCAGTGTTCCTTAATTCTGAACTAATTTTCCCTAGATCCTGAATATTTCCTAAAATATTTTCCAAAATATTTTCTGAATATGGCTGCCTTATTATTTATAATGAAATAAAGTCAATAGTGAGTAGTCAAAAGTAAGAGCAGAGATTATAATTGAGTTTACTTAATAATACGTCATGCTGCCCTATGATCATCTTCAAAGCAGTAGCTTTTGGAGGCAGTAAAAATGTCAAATCTGTTAAAGAATATCTATAGTCAGTATATCTTTGGGGGTCTTTAACTGACAATGCATGATGTCCATAAGGGTCAGTTTTGTTGCCTACTTTTTTTTTATACAGGGTAAAACTGGAAAGACATAGGCTTAGTGAACTCCTGGTTATGCAGAAAGAATTTTTATCTGTTTGTTTGCATTTTTGTTGGGGTAAATGTGGAGAAATACTTCAAATGAAATGGGATGCCTGGGCCATCTGCATTGGATTCACCTGTACCTTGCCAATAAATCAGGCTGTCTTAGGCACTTGCATTTATTATCCTCAGGGGTGTCTTGTCTCATAACAGAGAAGCTGCACAGATATTTCTTGAATTAATATATGCAGTGCCTGTAGGTGTCAGTGGTTCAGTACAATGCCATGACAAGAAACCTAAAATAGGTGAGCAGTCTTTCTTGGACTCTATAAACAAGAGTTAACTTAGAACTTTCTTGTTCACTTGTTGGTTTTACCAAAAATTGAGTATTTCATCTTAAATGAAATGCTACCTAAAGTGATTGGAATATGTCTGCATGTCACTGTTAGAATAATACTGACATACTGTGAACTAGCTACCAGGAAATAATAGCAGATAAATTATTTCTAACAATTTTTTTTTCTTTTTGATTGATACAGTTGACCAGTGTAGGAAATGGTTTTATCAAGTATGGTCTAGATTTTTTTTCCCCTTTTTTTTTGCTGTAACCTTGTTTCTGTAGATTCTGTAGGAAAGAACTTGATGATTTTTATCTGTTGCACTGATTAGTGTGTCATGTAAACGTTCTTCATTGCTGATGGTGAAGGGAAGAACAAATGCTAATCTTTGTTCAATCATGAGTTTTTTTACAAGAGGAGTTAGCAGTTGATCATTTTGGTAGAGCTGTGTTTTGTGAGGCATCTAATTTTGAAACCGTGCTTGCTTACATTAGGACATTCTTTTCTAGCAATGCTATGTATTTTGTGATGAGGAGTGTTGCAAAAATGCACTTCAGCCCTGTCTATCCTATGAATGCTGATGAGCAGAAAGCAGATTTGCTGTCTTGCTTTCTACTCCTCCGGTTTCTTGAGGTTATGAATCCCATTGTATATTGATGACACAGGGATAAACTTGTTCATTCAAGCACATCTATGAAAAATTCATGTGTGTTCTAAAGATCTGTCACTTTGGATGCATATTGGTGGCTATGTGAGCACATCACGTTGTGCATTGGTCAAAGGCTGTATTTTTTAAAGTTTAGTTCGGAATGGCTTTATCCATCTGCTAAAGTGAAAATAAAGAAAAATCTTTGGTCAGCCAAAATTTATGGGGAAAATTTGATTGAAGAAGATCATGCTTATCCTGAGGTTGCCGCTTCCACCAGATAGTGATGAATTAAGGTAGTTAAAAGTGGGAACTTTAAACCATGAGTTATATAGCTAGATAAATATAAATGTGGCAGCTGTTATACTGTCTTCAGAAGACTAATTACAATCTCCGTTTTCCTATATTAATGCAAATACAGTGGTAAAGCAGTTGAACAGTTGAGATTCGCTTTGTAGACTTTAATTTCCTGACATTAAAAGGTCTCTGTATGTGATGATAAAATGCCGGATGCTGTGTTATGCTGAATATTTTTGCCCAGTAATTTGTACTGGCCAAGAGTAGTGCTGCTGCTCTAACTTAAAAAAAATATAGTAGAGAACAGGTGTCCTTATACATATGTGTCCTTGTAAAATAAGGACCTTTAGCAGGTATGAATAGTACCTTTTGAAATCAAGTAGCTATTGATTTTTTACTCTCTTGGTGGAAATAGTGGAGTTTGGTTTTTTTTTTGTTTGCTTTGTTGGTTTTGTTTTCTAAAATACAGTGGCTACGTATTAGAACATTATAAAGCCAGCAAAGTTCATGAGAGCCAATTGGATTCATATGCATGTTTTGATGCTCAAATGCCCCACTGAAAAGAAAGAATAAGTAAATACAGAAGATTTGAAATTCTCTTCTGTAATTACTCCCATGTCTGAAAGTCATAGATTCTGATGTATTGAGTTTTGCAGAAAATGTAACTTACCATAAATGCACTTTTATCTGAAGTCTGAAAGTGTCATAATGAAGTTAATATATGTTAAAAATTCAACTACAGGACTGTGAAGATCTGCATAGTTATTCAAATTTAAGCAAATGACTGGTCCATTGAAATTTAAGCCTGTGCATAAATCTGTGTGGCAAGCTTGTGCTGTTTAATCCAGTGTTCTTTCATTCATTAAAGTAGCTGGGATGATACACGTCTGTGAAATGTAAATATAAGCACATTTTCATGGCAATATTTAAAGAACTTCAGGAAAATAAGTACTGAAAGAGAAATTAAAGATAAAAGCATCCTTATATCCAGTCAGAAATTTTCAGCTTTGGGAAGACACAAAGGACAAAACTGTAATTCAAACATAGGAAGGTTGTGTCCTTACAAAGACTGGATTCTCTTTTCATTTTTAATAATTTAAACTATTTCTTTCTTTTGAGGTGAAGATTGCAGAGTGATAAAATCTCTTATACTGTTTTAACCATTAAAAAGAAATTTGGTGATCTCTTACCTTTTCTGTCCTTCATTATGTGAACATTTAAAAATCACTTTTGATATTAATCATACTTAGAAATCCATTTGCTACCCATAGTGATTTCACTAGGGAAGACTCAAATCTTTCAGGGTAATAGAATTCTAACTAAGTATTAGTTATTAGATACTTAAGATCTTACTTTTTCCAGATGGGGATGCTTAATCTGGGTCTTAACCACTTCTGATAGGTAAAGATTTCAAATCACAATCTGAAAATGTAAAGAAGTTATTCCCAATGGTCCAGGTAGTAGCTCTACACGTTGTACAGAAGCTTTCCCAGGCAAGTCACCTTCTGTTGGCTCCAAACCTTATTCATTGTGATTTGGCACTGCACTGAAACCTTCCAGCAGTAAGGAAGGTTTAACTTGCAGTCTTAAATCCTACCAGAACATTTAGGCAAAGATTTCTGTGTAGTTGCGCAGTTTGCTGGAGTTGACAACTGTCAGCAGTTTTCTGAGTTCGTGCAGCATTTGCTTACATCATAGATATTCTCAGCTATGGATCATAAAAAATAAGGTTCATGCCTGCCTTATTCCACCATGTCCCTCATCCCAGTCCCACCCTGAAATTAGGTGGGGTTGGGAGGACCACCCATCTGTTTGCTTCACCATCACTTGGGAGCAGAAACCTAAAGCAGGCAACTGAGGGAGGGAGTGAAGTGAATGTCTGGAGCAGGAGAAAGATGAAGAAACTTGCAAAAGCACAGTTGCTATTGCTAGAATGAAAGTTTGTTTTTTGTTTTTTTTTTTTTTTTAATAGCAAATTGCTTCTTGAAACTCTTATTGCAACTTTGTGCCCTCATAGTCCTAGTATTTAGCCAAGCACTATGTAGCTGATTTGTAGCTTTGAGTTTCAAGAAGAAGCTTCAGTGAGGACATAGTAACTGATGTGTTTTAAGTCAGTTAACATATTTCAGGCTAAAAGGTGTAGCACAAGTTGGTTTTTTTACAGTATTTACTCTTCTGAAACATTTATTTTCATGGATTTTCAGGTGCTAAGAAATTATTTTGAAAATTTAGCATAATACAGTAGATGTTAGCAGGAGTAGCAGGAGCAGCATTTTTGTAAAAGCCCATCCCTGTCAAAGTGAGCACCCTTGAATAACAGAACAGAATAACCAGTTGAGTTGGTTCTTCACATATTTTCTTTGTATTTGCTGTGTAAAACTAATCCTTCTATGACAATCATTAAAACAAATATCAACTCATTAGGAACAACTATTACAATGAATCTTAACTATGAACGAATCTCAATACTCATTAAAATAGATCTCTGCTCATTAGGAATTTTAGTATACAGGTTGCAAACAGAAAGATGGGAACATCTTTAAAAAGAAAAATCAGGTGTCAAGACGTTTTCTGCTTCTTTTACTTCCTCACCAGTGCGGGGCCTGGAGTGCACAAGGAGTTGGAAGGGGACACAGCTGACCCCAGCTGACCGGGGGATGTCCCAGACCATGTGTTGTCATACTCGGCATATGAAACTGGGGGAAGAAGGAGGAAGGAGGGACATTTGGAGTGACAGCATTTGTCTTCCCCCATGACTCTTGTGCATGATAGAGCCCTGCATTTCTGGGAATACCTGGCCAATGGGAAGCAGTGAATTAATTCCTTCCTTTGCTTTGCTTTTGTGCACAGCTTTTGCTTTACTTACTAAAGTCTCTTTATCTCAACGCACGGGTTTTCTAGCTTTTGCTCTTCTGATTCTCTCCCTGGTCCTGCTGATGGGGCAGTCAGTGAGCAGCTGTATGGGGCTTGGTTTACAGCTGGGGTTAAACCATGACAGTCCTACATGAACTGCTGATTCCACAGCTGCCCACAACAGTGTTCTCTTAGCTCATTTTTCATGCTGCTGTTTGGAAGAGATCTGCACAAGTGTTGAGGCAAGTCATACCAAAATCTTGATTTATGGGTGCAATTCCAACTTTAAAAGTTGCATGTGTATTTGCTTTTATATTGGAAACATTCACCTCTTCTATTCAAA
This sequence comes from Calyptomena viridis, assembly GCA_013390005.1. Classification (NCBI taxonomy): domain Eukaryota; kingdom Metazoa; phylum Chordata; class Aves; order Passeriformes; family Eurylaimidae; genus Calyptomena; species Calyptomena viridis. Next base: position 91,485 of record WEIV01001936.1, read on the forward strand.
AAAAGGTACTAATACAGGTAGTTTAGGAGTACCTCTTCTATGAAATCAAATTCTTCACTTGAAAAAAATTCTATTACATCAAAATCTTAAAGGTGTCTTTTAGTCACTCTGGATCAAAATCTTGTCTGAAACAGAGTGTTTGTATTCACTGCATGTTAAATTCACCTCTGCCTCATATGGACTTGAACTTTGGTCATATTTTTGTTCTATAAAAGAAAGGAAATTCATCAATGGGAGTTGATGAAATCAGTGCCTCAGCTGAATAGGAGTTACTTGTGCATATTTGTGGTCTAAGTACCAACTATTTATGTTTAATTGAATGTAGTGGCCTGAGTTTGAAACAGATCTAATCTCTGGTTTTTACAATGCAAGAATGAGCAAATCTAATTAAGCTAAAAAATAGTAGTACTATGTGGGATATAAGGATCTCGAGGCATTGTTAGACATGTAACATGGGAGCTTCATCTACCCCAGGACTAAATTATATAGATTACTCGAATTAATGCTGAGTTGCAGATTCTGGTACTCATGAATTTCTAAAATTAATAGAAGACTGTTGTAGGAAAGAATGACTCCCTACAAAAAACATCAGGCAAAGACAGTATGCCTTTGTATTAACCCTGGTTTTAGATAAGCATTTAAAGCTATACTAGATATTTCTATGGTTTTAAAAGTTTGGTGTCCTCCTTTTAATATCATACCTTTTGGTGAGACTTTCTTGGAAACTCATTGATTGTTTATATACTTTATAAAAGCATGAAACAGGCACTGTTTTCATAAGGGAATGTAATGCCATCTTTTTCTTTTAATGATACTTCTAACCCAAATAATGCAATCTTTTTCAGGTAGTTCAAGGCTGACTTTTTCCAGAATAAAATCCAGATTTTATTCTGAAGTCTCGTAATCTGTATTTAGCATATCCTAAGAACAGAACCTGAGGGAGTATTTATTCCTAATGAGCTCAGAGGATGTGGAAGCTAATCTGTACCCTTAATGTTAGGGATAATCCTTCCGTGTTTCCTCTAAGGAACCTTCTATGGAATCCTATTGGGCAGATAATAAAAGACTCAAGTTTTTATCAGTCAAAGCTATTTTGGCAGTATTATATATGTTTTTTTTTAAACAAAAAACAACAAAAGTTGCTAAGAACCACAATCTGTGATTTAAAATTTCACATTCTTCATCTGTCTGAAGTATATTCGACAATATACAGACAAAAGCAGAGATGCTTTATTAGGTCAGAGACACTCCTTGCCCTCCCCTTAGTTGTTAGGCCATTGGTCACTTTAATTTGCTGAACTCCATGATGTATTTGATTTACACAAATAACTGCGAAAAAATCATTGCAGTAGAGGCTTGGGATTTTACAAGGGTGAGATACAGCTACTTTTTCTCTCAACTTCTTTTGGAATGTATTTCGTGGCAGTCTGTATTTGCAATTCTAAAATACTGCAGGTTACAGGAGCTGTAGGTGTTACATTGTCTTTGCACTGTCAAGGGTAGGCCTGTCACCCTTGTTAATTTTTCTTTTGTAGAGGCTCATTTATGACAACCTAGTTGAAACTCCAGTTGATGTCCGGTGTGCTTGGCAGTAATTGCACAAGTAGAATTTCCCTGAAATGTCACTGCACAAGGAAATAGAAATGTATAATTTCATTTATAACATGGAAATGTGGTCAGGAAAAAGAAGGATACAAGAAGATTGGTTGTATAGGTTGTTTTGGTTTTTTTTTTCTTCTTTTCTTTAAACTCATTGTGATTGCCAACTAAAAATGCTTGTGGGGTTTGCGGTTGGTTTGTTTGTTTGTTTGTTTTTTAATCCAGAATTCATGAGGTGCTTGCTTGTAGCAAAGTGATTATGTTAAGGTATTTTTTCTGCTTGTTCCAGTGAACTCGTGCTGTTTGAAGCCCAACAATATTGCTTTAAATCTCAATTTTCTCACTGTTGTAAGCATTTTATTATAAACACATTGAAGAAAAAAAAAAATTACTTGAATTATATCAGCATGCAAGAAAAGACTAGGCTTAAAATACTCCCTTGGAAGATTTTAGTGTTGTTAGTATGCAGTAGAGTGCAAGATCTGAGGAGCAGAGAAATCATTTGCCAACCTAGCAAAATACAAAAACTTCATTAGTTTTTCATAAGAATTTTAGATGGTGTATGACACATGTAAAAATAGGATATTGGAAAAAGTTGCTTTCAGATGCTTTTTTCGTGCTCTCTGCCTGGCCAAGGGAAGTTGGTTCTTGCAATGCAATGAATTGAGCTTGTTTACCTGCTTGCATGAGGATATCGTGCATTTGCTGTAGGGTTGCAGTAATTTGAAATAATCAGCTGTATAACCTAATTTAGCTGCAGAGAAAAATCTTATTCTTTCTGAAGAATAATTTGTTTTCATTCTGAGCATGACAGTGTATGTTTGTGATGTTCAAAGCCAATGTGATGATGAACAGTGTAAGCAGATGGAATCTCTGGAAGACTGTATGTGTTTTGTTCTGATTTGCGACTAACATCTAACACAAAATTAGTAGTTCCAAGTTTGTGTATCTTGAATGTAGAAGTTGTGGATGTATGATGAGAACATACATCATGTGAAGAATGGCTTCTGCCTTTTTTAGGTGGCAGGCATGCGTATGCCTACACAGATAAAACCCTTTGGTGTACATTCTGTCTTTGTTCAGATATATACAGCTGTTGAAGATTCACTTGAGTGATTCAGAATTGAAATTAGGCTCTTTTCCCCTGCCCCCAGTGAAAATAATGTAAAAAAAAATCTCTGGTGCAGTAATCATAATTTCATATAAAAACATAAGCCCATGTGGATATACTTGACTTTAGGGAATATCAGGAAAGATTAACATCAGGCAAGATAAGTAAACTGTTACGTCTTTTTTTCACTGTCAAATCTGTGATTGGGCAAGAAGTTTCATTTTGTTACTGAAACCTTTTATTACTCTTAAATTTGTATTTGTATCATGTACTGCATTCTTACGTTGCCTCAGTATTTCAGTAGTACTGCCAAGTTCTCGAAATGAAAAAATACGGCATTGCCAGGCAGTTTCATATTACTTTAATGAATTGTACTGCACATGACCATGTGCAATTGATAGTACTTGCTATGGACAAGCTAAAGTGAATGAAAAATCCCAAGCTTTGTCATAAAATATGTCATTGAGCCCTTGATATTCCCCTCTAACATGGCTATTTACAAGCTGTCTTCTCACTGCAAGTGCATAGCTAGATCTTTACCTCCAGATGGTAAAACCTTACTGAAGATGAAAATTAGCTTGTTCTCATATTGACTAGTTTTTCATATTTCTTCAGATTACATGGGCCCCAGTTCCTGTTCACAGACCTCTTTCTTGAAGTTATGCCAGTTGTAGAAAGCTATGTGTTTTTACCTTTATGGCTGTCCTCAGTCAGAGTTTTGCCACCAGATTGCATTAGCCATCACAAATGTAGTTTGTGTAAACTCCTTGCTCACACCTCTGCCTACTCATATTCATAGTAACCAAAACTGTTGCTGCCACCCACCACGTCTTCACATTTAAAACCCAGGTTTAGAACCCTGTCAGTCTTAGGTGCTAGGAAACCTTACACAGTTACTTGAGTGCTGCCTTTGCCCAGCTTCACTCTCCCAGCCCTGCCTCTTAACTCCTCCTCATCTGGCCAGGACATATTGCTTAAATTTAAGATTATGTGAAATTTATTTATTCCCAGAAGGGAATGAAGTGAATTTAGCTCGTACAGGTCATCTTCATTTCACTGGGCATTAAAGCTGTTACTGTGGGTAACACCTTTGTCTGGAGCCTGAGGGTGGAAGTGAGACATACACATACAACCTGTGCTTTTGTTCTGGTAGATCCCCATGGTGACAGCAGCACCTTACAAGAGCTTCTGCCTGGTGGGTGTGTGAAGGAGTCTGATGCTGTGAAATTGCACCAGCTGTTGTGTTCTCAGTGAAGACCCCAGTGGTTAAAAGGATTATGACTATAGAATTTTTTACCATTCAATTGATATTTATTGCACATTGATATTTATAATGACTGT